>OX101726.1:24716815-25031656 GCA_944452665.1 Stenoptilia bipunctidactyla | reverse complement strand
TTGCAATTTAATTTTATGTAACCGAACATAAAATGTTACGACTGCAGGCCATCACAGCTCCGCAAATTGCTACGATAACAAAAACTATGAGATCATCGCGGACGCATTAGCAAATCGTAAATAAGTATTCTAAACATTGTATCTAATAGACAATAATCAACGAATGATGAGCATTAAAAAAACCGACTTCACGTCAAAACTTTGGCTGAGTTGAGAATGTCATCAACGTAAACATTCTCCGAAATCATGCATATTTTTCAAAAGTTTGAAATTTTCAATGAAGTACTCCACCGATTTCGATGAAATTTAAATGGGACCAACTATGAAGTATCCTCTATCATATGAAACAATAATTTTCAAAATCAATTCATAATTGTGCGAAATATCGTGTAACAAAGACAAAAAAACATACAGACGAATTGAGAACCTCCTCCTTTTTTTGGAAGTCGGTTGAACACAAAATGATGCTTATAAAGTTGAATATTCAAGTACATTCTTTAATCGTGAATTAAAGGAATCAGAACTCATATTTGTTTAAAAACGAATTAAATTTTAGCGGCAGAAAGAGGGTTGGCAGGTTGGCATTTAAAATAGAAAGGCCAGAGATCAGAGGAGCATTATCGGCTTTTCTTCTTATTTCTTCCATGGTTTACGTTTTTTCACGGCATTTTTAAACGAGTGAGTTTATGAGCTGCTAGTTAAGCTCGCGCTTTTCCCGAGTTTTTCTATTTCGTACGAATAGATATAACGATGAATGTACAGTAGTTTCAAAGTGGAAGACCTTGTAACATCCATCCATGCTAACAGACATTCACGTTTATTATATAAGTTGATGACCGGCTGGTGTAGTGGTAACATGTATTGCCTTCTATGCCAGAGGTCCTGGGTTCGAATCCCGGCGACGGCGGATATTTGTGTGATGAACACGGATATAGTCGTCAAGTCATGGATGTTTATATGTTTATTTAAGTTTATTCTAATAAAAATATGTATCTTTTCAATATGTATGTTTATATATTTCTTAAATATATCAGTTATCTAGTATCCATAACACAAGTTCTTTAAGAAACTTAATTTAGGCTAGATAATGTTGTGTGTCAGAAATATTTATTTATTTAAGTAAGATAGTAGAATAGAAATTAAAATGAAGTCTTGAACTAAATGAACTGACTATAGTAATGCCTAACCATGCGACGGCAAGCAACCAGTTTAACTCGGTGTCTGAGCGTGTCCACTAACCCCTTGTCGCTAACCACCCTTATACAATGACTGCCACCAAATATCTCCGCTTGGCGCTTATGTGTTTGCTTAGATATTGTGGCGATGCGATGGGGTAAACCTGTCTGCCTCAGACGCCAGTGGTTGCGGGTTCGATTCCCGCACGGAACAAAAAAAAACCATGTCTGTTTATCTATTTATGTATTCATATTCTAGGTTCCCCCCTAGTTCGCTACATGGTATCCTATAACACAAGCTATGCTTACTTTGGGCCCATGTAGTTGGTGTGATTGTATGGGGATTTTATTTATATTTATTAATTTATGCAACTGAGCAACATTCCGCCCATATTAACAAACGAACTCCCGGCGCCTGTCTTTAAGTCTGAACGCGATAAACACAATATTACAAAACGGAATTTCACGGAGTGATTGATGAGCAAGGTATAGCTCGTGAAGGTTCCGTGTAAATTTGCTAAAATATGACTATAGTATCCAAAATACGAGTATGCTCTGCTATCGGCGATAAGCTGCTGGTCGCTAGTAAAATTAAAAATTCTGTTACTAGAGTAACATTGTCAAATTGAAATCGTGGCCATAATATCTACGTATAATGGCGATACATTGCCAAATTTGGGCTCGATTGGCGTAGTTTGGCTTATTTCCATTTGGTCTCGTTTATTTCAAATAATGCGAACTACAACCACGTTGTGCAAGACGACTTTGTATGGCCACTGCAAGGCCTAGGCGGTCCATCATTTCTTTTCAGGCCTAATGTGTTATCATCTGCAGATCCGATAACACATTATGTAGTATTTTCCATACCCGACATGGTGCAATTACAGATAATTCGGGACTTAGCGGATTTATTTCACCTTAAAGGGAATCGATAATATGCTCCAGCAATACTTTACGAGAAAAACTAAGAATGTGCCAGCTGCTTCTCTTCCCGGGCATACTGTAAAAGTCAGTTAAGGGACAGAGGTTTTAAAGGTGTTTTTGTGGGCGATAGGCTGACCCCCTGTCACTACAATAGTCTCTCTCCATCTTTATAATACCTCCAAATTTTTCAAACGTGACATAAGATGGTCTTGTAACCTCTGGTGTTCTGCCTACCCCATAAGGGATACAGGCGTGACGTTATGTATGTATGTATGTATACTTTACGAAGAACCAGTTTCATCTTCTGCGTGTTCTATTAACAATCATATGATTAAAAGATAAGGGCAAGGTTTGAGTCCACTCCTAAAAGCTGTTTGTTAGTAGGCCTGAATCAACACAAAGCCAAGCTAGTCAAAAGCTACCTACACTCTCTATCATTCAATCCACGCAGAACTACACACTTAGTTCAGTCAGACAGTCCCCCGGGCTCGCCCACGTGTTCCCGCAGACTCCTCGGCGACAAGATGGATTGCTTCGAGATTCGCAGCGACAAAACACTTTGACAGTACTTGTTGAATGCTAAATTAATGTGGACAGTGAACGCAGACGACTTATACACGTCTAGAGGTCTGATTGATAGTGGATTCAAATTAAGACTCTATTAAATAGAGAAAAGATTGGAATTAATAAGCGCAACGCGATCACGAATTTAATATTCATTACAAAGAGCCTTGAAAGTTAGAGGTGGCTGTTTAAGATAAATAATAAATTTAAGGCTAATTATTGAGATATGCAAAATTTATTTGTAGTTTATTTAAAAAACTGCGACTGAGATAAAACACTATTTAACGATTTAACGTTCTTAAGATACATAAAGTTGTGTAAACTGATTATCTTTCAATCTGTTTGTGTTCAACCGTCATGTCAACGCTTACATAATATTGTTCCGAGAGAATTATGTACAACTACATTCATTGATGTCATCCAGACAGGTCGCTCCAATAAGCTATAAATCAACAAAAAAAGAAATCGTATATTAACACGTCAAAGCCAGAGCTATTACACTGTCGAAAACCTTCATATTATGAGTAAGTTAGCCGGGTTAATCCTATAAGGGTACTACTATCAGCAAAATTAACTCTTGGATAAGTCGCTTTTAAAGACACACTAATCCAGGTGCGTCTAGAACATTCTAAACCGACTTTAAATTGTCAAAATAAATCAAAATAATTTCATCCATTCCATGGAATAAATCCATCCCGTTTTACGTAAAACCAGTAGCTTTCCACCGTTCTCCCACTTACACACAGAATTAGGGAATGCTTTTAGCTAGAACTCGCTCGTTGCTATAAAATGAACATCGTTCAGGGTTCCGCACAAAAATGGTAAAAACGGACCTACTGTGTTTTATTTTATATGTCTACCGCATCATGTTTGTATGTATATGTTGTCTGGTCTGGCACATATCCATTTTTAAAACACCACAAAGCTATAAACGTAAATTATCAATTCATTTTAAATATTACTAGCCCGCTTTTTGCAAAAATGTTTTCAGAAAGTATTGATGGCGCATAATTGAATATTCTCACCTTCTTTTTTATGAGTAAATTTTTTTGCTAAAGAGAAAAACATTGTAGAAAAATACCTTTATTTCAAAGGTGGTTATAAAAATTCATTACGGACTTAAATAACAACATGATTCTCTTTTTGGATAAAATTTCTAGACATGAAAATAAAAAGCAAACTCAGTCTGCGTGCGGTCCAAAATCTTAACTTCAATTAAGGTCTCAAAACAACCAAATAGATTTTCATAAGTAAGGTTTTTAGAGTAAATACTTTGCTATCATTTGTAAGTTTTTTGTAAAAGTGGCTGTATAATATCGCGAGTGGAGTGAGTAAGAATGCCTTCAGCTCCTATTACATATTGACATACGAAGCGAATCCCCAGCGGTATTTTTGTCAACGGCGACAAAAACCTGTCAGTTGCGAGTTTATGTCGCGACGAAACTCATCACGACGTGATGTCGGGGAAAATAATGCCAACTATACTACCTACTTTTGGTACCCGCGCAAAGCCAGATCAAGTTATTCGCTTGTTATTCTATCCCACATCATGAGAGGAAACTTTGATATTTTTTTATTCATATACGGAAACCTCGGTGAGCTACATAAACTCGCAACTGACAGGTTTTTGTCGTCGTTGATAAAAATACCGCTGGGGATTCGCTTCGTATGTCAATATGTAATAGAAACTGAAGGCATCCTTACTCACTCCACTCGCGAGTCTTTAGTCAAAGCAGGAAGGTATTATACATATTATAAAGAGGTAATAATGCTTAATATAACAAACTGCCTCTAATAGGTTTGTGATAGATGTACAGTGCACCATCTTAGTCCTAATATTCACTTTCCACCAAAGGGCATGGAGGGCAAACATCCCATCCTCCTTATGTATAAAAAACATAACATTTCAAACTAATATTATGACGTATGATACTTTATTTGTATTATTACTTTTAAAATAAAGTTCTGCTAGTAAATAAATTACAATATTTTCATAACGAACCTCAAAGATAACCTTTTTGATGAACTCAACAAAGCTGATTTGGCATGTGCATTAAACTTAAGTCTCTAGTCCTCTACACGTGCTAGAGTCATCCGAAATTGAAACAGCGCAATCCATTTGCGGGCTCAGCTAATGGGTGAAATAAAACACAACCAACTAACAGATTACCGGTTTCTGATCAATAATAAATAGCATTCGCAAGCATTCACATTATCTCGTTCAAATTAATGTTTCATTAAGAACCTGTTTTATGGATAGACAAAGGTTAAATAAACTTAAGAAATATATGAATATTTCACAAATATCTTGATAACGATTTGCTGTTAATCATGCAAATATTTGGTACTGTCAAGATTCTATACTGGTCATGTCCCGTTAACATCAATAGAAGGCAGTATTACTACACACATAAGGCCCTATGATTGATTTAGATCACCGATACAATAGGTAAAAGCAGCCTTGAAGTATATTTTCAGTAAATATATTGACGGCCGGCTGGTGTAGTAGTAAAGTATTATTTACTTCTATTTTTTACTTTTTATTTATTTTGTACTTTTTACTTCTATTTAAAATGTAAATATACGCGATAAATCCGGTTAAAAGTGTTTTATTTAATAGTGTGAATCGCGAAAACTTAAGACAATATTATGCCAGAAGGTCCTGGGATCGAGGGTAGGAATGGATATGATCTATGTTTATACAGGGTGACTGGTGACAAATTTTAGATACTGAAGGAGAGCACTCTGTACTAGATTCTGATCATAATTTTATAATAAAAGTACAATTTTTTTCACTAGAATTCCCTATAAATAAATACTACTATGTTACTATTTACTTTAAATACTTACAACCATAGAGTAACTTATATACTGACAACTGAGTCGATCGCGATACGTGACCTGGCACGCGGATAGCTGCCAACGTAACCATGAGTTGCGTAATCAATTTTTTAACTTTCGGTTAAGTTTACTCAATTAATAATTATTTTTAGTATATATTTTCTCTTCATGTATGATCTCAAACTATCACGTCCTTGAATTTCAAAAGTGACCCACCAGTCACCCTGTATATTTCATAAATATAGGTTTTATCCATAGCACAAGTTCTTTAAGAACCTCAATTAGGTATAGATAATGTGATGTGACTACTAGAAATATTTATGCATTTATTATCACTTCCAGCGAGTGGGCGGTGTGCTGTGAATAACCCCATCAGACGTAAATTACACCAGCCAGGTGGAACTGGTGCATGATTGAACGGTCCCAGCATTGAAAAGTTGTTATTTAGAGTTAATAACAGTATCAGCTTTCTAAAGTCTAATGTATGTTACTGAGGGAAACTACACGAGGCAACCGGTGCTGGCCGCTATTTCGCGAAGATTTCTTGACTTGTATCCGGGCCTACGGTATTTTTGGTATTGTTAATGACAAATTCCTTTCAAGTTAGATTTAAGAAGACTGCTGCTATAGATAGTTAAGGCTGATTGGAACTGGCTCTCTAACCTTTACCGAGATAAGCAGATTAAACTTATCAGCAGACTTTATATATTAATCTTTTCATAGACAGACGGACAGCATGAGGTTACAAAAATGATCGACATTTTATTTTTAACGTACTAACACATAACTATAGCCACATTGAGTGGTAATCTCTAACTATCAATTGATCCAGATTCTTTATACAAACAAAATAAATTACATTAATTTCACCGCTACGGTTCTCAAAAGTACAAAGACATAAAAACAAGGAATTATGAAATTCACAATGTACGTAAGTTTATCTCCGCAGCCATGAAAAATAACTGACTACGACGCTGATTCCCAGTCAACACCTATACTTAATTCAGTCACACACTTCAGGTCACCAGCCCCGTTCGTACGAAAACACACTTAAATAAATAATTAAAATCCCCAGACAATCAAACCAACTACATGGCCCCAAAGTAAGCAAAGCTTTGTGTTATGGGATACCATGTAGCGAATTTGGGGGGAACTTAGAATATAAGAAACACATATATAGATAAACGCCCAGACCCTGAACATTTTTTTCCTTGTTCCGTGCGGGAATCGAACCTGCAGCCATGGGCTTCCGAGGCAGATAGGTTTACCCCATCGCCAAAGTGGTCGTCAAAATATTGCATTGAAGTAGTATTTGACCATAAAAATATAATACAATAAGCAGTTTCTATTGGAACTTATAAGAAAATATTCTACCTATTTAAAACTAAAATAGTTACAAACATGTGTACAGTCACGTCTAATAATATGTATACATTTTCATTGGAATTTGAACCTTATAACAACTGAATAAGTTGCGAAGTGTGTTCATCTTATTGCATACTGTGCATCTTACTGTACAGTAAAGCAGAGTGCATTTAGATAGTCTCAGAAAGGATTTGAAGCTTAAGTAGATGCATTCTAACCTTTCGTTTCAACGTACGTGCATCCACCTGCCAACATGCACAAAAGCAAGTGATCATCAAAATTACCGAACGCAGACCGTTCTAGTTAGTAAACAGAGATCAATATAGTAAGACTACACTATCATTTGTTTATCAAACCGGATAATGGTTTAATAAGCTCATTAAATACATAAACACACGTTATAGTCTCATAAATCTGCAACACAGTGCTGGCGAGGCATTAACCGTGTTATTACAATAACATCTAGTACATTAGCCTGCGTTCAGACTAGATGGACTTGCTAGATGGAATCCCTCGTCTATAAATCTCAGAGAAACGCAAATTGTCGTGCCTCCTACCTTCGAAACTGGTTTGATCTAGTATTCAATAATGCCAGTTTTTTTGTCCAATCAAAGTTAAAAAAGAAGGAAAATCATACACACTGTTAAATGTGCATTTATATAAATACTAGGTACTTAGCTATGCCTGCACGCGAACTCGTTCGAACATAGTTTTAATCCGGAGTAAAGCTTATTCCAAGTTTCGGTCAAATCCGTTGATCCCGTCACCTATCGTAACGAACATACACTTACAAACTTAACACTCATGTTAACTTGCTAACAGGCAATATTATCAAGAGAGTTTGGGGCTGGTTAATTCTACTCTATTAGAAATAACGACTACAGCTAAATTTATACCGAGTAAGAAGCAATCTCAAAAAGTAGCCAACACGAAACATTTTATAACTTGTAGTGCAACAATTGGTTAAATAGAATAGAAAAAGGACGCTCTTAATTTTACAAATATATCATAGCGGCTTTCATAATCATAGTCATAGGAAATTAAATATAGGATTCATATCATGGAATTGATCAAATAATTGATTAATTGGACGAACTGCTTATGAAAAGTGAATCCTTTTAATTGTTAATGAATAGATATAATGCATTTAATTAGCCCAGTAGAAAAGGCACGGTCTCGCGCAAACCGAGACTAATTGTTTAATTAAATCATAAATTGTTAACATATCAACTATTAAATGTAGTAGGTCTTTATTTCACTTTTCCTATAATTTATTCAACCGACTTCCAGAAAAGGAGGAGGTTCTCAATTCGTCTGTATGTTTTTTGTGTCTTTGTTTAACGATATTTCGGACAATTATGAATCGATTTTGAAATTCATAATATAATAGAGGATACTTTATAGTTGGTCCCATATAAATTTCATCGAAGTCGGTTGAGTACTTCATTGAAGATTTAAATTTTTTGAAAAAATATGTATGATTTCGGAGAATGTTTACGTGGATGACATTATAACTCAGCCAAAGTTTTGACGTAAAGTCGGTTTTTTTAATGCTCTGTATTCGTTGATTATATTTAGGTTATCTTCGCCTGTAACAAGACATACATTTCTTTCAAAAAATTAATCAAGTTTGTAACGTAATGTTATTTGGATTTTTTTTCTTTTTAGTATGTTATTTTACGTTTAAAATTTATGAATTTACTGTTATTTAGATATATTAAAAGTTTTCTAACTAATTTAAATTTTATAAAATGTAATTGTGCTGAAAGCACAGTAACTTCTAAAATATTGTAAGACATATTCATGTAACGGTTAAAATGCACACAAATATTTATAAGAAATTGTTTAAGTTGTAGATAACAACATACTGATATATTTTTTTTACTATTATTAAGTGATAATATTTCACATTTGTTTATTTTTATTTCTTTCTACAACAAACACGTACAATAACAACATCTCGCAAAAAAATAAGGAATTAACATTTGAATTCCTTTTAAGCATCGGCATTACATTTGAGATTCAGTATAGATGTTCTATATCACGAAGTCCGTTTGGCTATGAATGTTGTCAAGCGTGCCTTGCATATTGTTTTGTGTGCGTAACCTCGAGAGCGCTCAGTGTTACACACACAAGCGCACTTGTCGGGATACGTCACTACTACAATCAAAGCCGAACGGACTTCGTGAAATAGAATATCTGTAGCTTGTAATAGAAATAAACTTCACGTCACTAGAAAAGTGACGAAAGAAAAGCTTCAGCGCACAGAATCAATCTGTTGCTTCTATTCAACGCAACACACTGAACCTGTCACTCATGTGTCAGTCAACGGTGTATTCAAGCCAAATCACAATAGAAACCGGTTCTTCGCTGACATTCACCTTCAACATGGTTTTCCAAGAAACATTTCATATACAGTCACGCGCATTAATATGTACATACCTATTCGGTTGCGATAAGGTTCAAATTCCAATGAAAATGTATACATATAATTAGACGTGACTGTACCCGCTATTTTTAACGGTAAAACGAAAATGTAAATACATATCTAATAATGTAAATAGTTTCTTCGTAATTTAAAAAAATCATGAATAACATAAACCCAGGTAGCCTTCAGTATTCAGATAGTTGAGCTCTCAAGTTATTTGAATTTTCTGAATGTAGGAAAACTTTTCCCAGCGTGCTCTGCACTAGGGTTGATGAGGATTCCTCATCCTCTTCCACATAATGCGGAAATTCCTCATGATTTTAAATTCCTCTTCCGCTTCCGCATCCTCTAAAAAAAATCCTCATATTCCTCATCCTATATGAGGAATTTAAAGAGGAATAAATATTTAATAAACTTACTTTTTTTCGCCTTACAGCGTGTTATCTCGTTTGTGCAGAACAATATGAAAGAGATAAATGTTTCAAATTTTTAAGCGTTTTTGTAGGTACTAGGTACGTTTCCGTAATGAACTTGTCAAAACTTGTTTATCATGCGATCTCGATCACTGCGTTATTTGTTATTTAGTTTTCCCTGGAGTGAGTGCGCTTTGTATAATTAAGGTTATTTTTCGAAATTAATTAATTTTTGAGCATGAGGCCAAAAGTAAGTGAATTGTGGTCTTATTTCATTGAAGTAGATAATGACACAGTTAAGTGTAATTAATGCAGTCAAACATGTTCGAGAAAAGGGCGAGGCACTTCTGGTCTAAGAAGTCATTTAAAGTCGCACCATCCTGATAAATATAGCGACTTTGAGGAGAAAGATAAGCTTATTAAGCTTGAAAAAATTGAAAAACGAAAAAAACTCTGAGACACCGCTTCAACAAGCTAATGGTGCGTACAGATTGCTTGTAATCGAACCTGTAATGTAATAACCAGCGCTCGATGCTGCGCTCGGTGTATTTGTACGTGTATTTCGCACGAACTGAACATACACTGCGAGCATCCTGAGAAAAAATGTTTCCGTATTTCGTCGCGAGCACGGTCCGTCGACACGCGTTTTTTTCTGTCCGCCAGACTTCAGAAAATTAATAGATCACACGAGACATGGATTGCGAAGACCAGTTAGTAGGTAGAGATCGCGCCAAACATTGCCCTCTGAAGTTGTTGCGGCGATTTTCGCGCGGGTGTTTTACTTACAAAAAACCTTTTATAAGTTGTAGTAAGTACCTAGTCCAAATATGGGGTTTGAAAATTTTTGGTGCACCTTCTGTCCGTCATTTTGATTTTTTTTCGATTTTGCGTCGCACTATAAAACTTACATATTTCGATTGCTGACATACAGACGAGCAAAAAATGTTATATAACATATGGGTCTAAAACGTCACGTTTTAGAGATAAAATGGAAAACAATTTTGCTAAATAATTCCAATTTTTCATATATTTAATCGTTGAAATACCTCTCAGAATGTATCAAATTAGCATGAATGTTTGTAGTATTATCTTGCACATCAGTTAAGAGTAAAAATAACTGGTTTTTACACCTACCTATCTAAAACTTGACAATGCCATATTAACTCGGCAAAGCCGGCGCTGTAGGTACGTACCTAACTATATTATTCTAGTAACTTACAAGAAGTAATGACACAGATTACTAAAGAGTTACTACGTGTAATGATATGATTAAGAGTTTTCTTTTTTTAGAGTTAAAATAAATAAATAAATAATAATAATAATAAATTTATTTATTTCTCCCACAATAATATTTTACATACTATAATTAAAAACTACCAATATTATAAGAGATAATATTAAGAGAAGTGGGAGACTGGTGCCCCATTTAGGTTTCCCTGTACTAGGGGATCACCAGGCTCTTCCCTCGTGCCAAGTTCACGATACAATAGTTCTTAAACTAAACTAAGACTAAACAACGACAACTATTATGCTACATTAACTTTATTTTACATTACGTTGACAGGAGATTTTTCTTAAAACCTAAATGTGTGCTATTTATTTGGAGTGTGTATATGAGTATGTGTGGGGTTAGTGTATGTGATGAAGTGTGGCTGGATGTGTGTGTGTGTGTGGGTTGGAATTGAGTGTGATGTCTCTAACTATTGTAGTCGTTCAAAAATATTTTCAGTTTCTAAGTAATCAATTGATTTAAGCCAGTTGGTTAATTTGAATTTTGTTTCGGTTTTGTGTAGAGGATATATTTTAAGTTTTCTGTTTACTGTGTTATACAATTTTGCTCCACTGTAGTTAAAAAATTTTCGTGCATAAAATGTTTGTGTAATGGGAATGTAGCAGATATCATGGTGTCTCCATGAAATGTCAATTCTTTTACATTTGCTTGTATCTACTCGGAAATGCGGGATAGAGAAATACGCGTCATTTCAACGCCCTATAATATTTAAGTCTGTCTTTAAATACTTATAGCCCACACGAGAAGAAGAAGATGGGCTTGTGTATACACTTCTACAACACGGTTCCCCATGACATACAGGAACTTACGTAAAAAAGGCAACTATAAAGTGGATGACTTCTTAAATGAAAAGGAGCCATGGGTGTGAAAAAAACGCCCAGCTCTTTGCCAAATGTGAGACTTATGTATAAGTGATTATAATGTAAGTTATAAAGTAGATTATAAAGTGTTTCTGAAGTTTCTTTATCTCCAATTCTTCTCCAGAGATTAATTATTTAGTTTAGTGTGAGGTGTGGTAGTACTACCACACCTCACACTAAACTAAATAATTAACTAATTGAATTAAATTAAATAGTTAAACTAACAGTTTACATACTTGTTAAATAATACTGTTAATATTAGTGAATGTACTATTGTGGAAAAGCGGGGTCCACTAATACAGGTATTTTTATACTTAACAGTGGTCTCCAGCCCGGCTGTGTAAAATTATTTTGTTTTTAAATAAAGATATTTTGTAGGTATTTGTATAAGAGTGCGTACAAATTGCTAGTAATGCAACTAGTAATGTAATATCCAGCGTCCGATGCCTGCGCTCGCTGTATTTGGACGTGTATTGCGCCGAACTGAGCATTCAATACGGGCATCCTGAGTAAGATTTTTTCCGTATTTCGTCGCGAGCACGGTCCGTCACCGCACACGTTCTTTTCAACCGACTTCCAAAAGGAAGAGGTTATCAAATCGTGTATATTACCACTACACCAGCCGGTCGTCAAAGTTTCACATCGGTGTACTCAGTGAATAAGTTTTTCATACAAATTAAAAGTCATATGTTTTCCATTCCCGTGGGAATTTCGGGTTACTTGCCTTGGTGCACCCCAACATCTCCCTAGGAATGTATGTTTAAGCTTCAGCTCTCTACGCCTAGTAGTTATGGCTGTACTTTGTCTATCAGTCACTCAGGCGAGTTTTAATATAGGTATGTATAATACTGATAAAGCTCTGATAAAAATTAGAGCACGAATGAGGTCTTCGGACTCTATATTCTATCCCGTGTGATCTATTAATTTTGTGAAGTGTCGCGGAGATAGGTATTATGAAATGAAGACCATTAAAAAACCAACATCACTAACATTTTTAAATCCTTGTCAAAACTTTGGCTGAAGTGAAATGTCACCTACGTAGGAAAATATCCTCCGCTTTCGTACATGTTTTTTTTAAGTAGGTGCTGAGTCGATTTCATTAAACTTCAATGGGCCACCTCTGACTTATTGTGATCTATCAAATGAAACAAGTGTTTTGTAAGCTTCTTTAATGAAAACACTTTATTTTGTTTGTAGAATCTTTTATTATTAATTTCCCAAACAGCTCGGACACTTCTTGACGGACGACATTCAATTCAACTTCCAAACCAAAGACAAGACAGACGGAACCACAGTTCAATCAATCCTTCATTAAAGCGACATCTAAAATATATAAGATATACAACATCCCTTTCCTTAAGCCTTATGACAATATTATTGTTACTCTTAATAAAAAATAACTTTACAATACATTAAAGTATATCCATCTAATCTGCGAATACATTACTGTTTAACTTAAAGTTTACACGAGTTTAGTTTACATTTTAAGTCTAATTTTATCATTTACATTGTGATTCAATATGAGATAACTTAGATTTTGTTCTTTATTAACAGTTTTATTCTGACAATAACAATTTAATACAATGTTGACTTATTTATATTATGTAGATTTAATTTAATTTATGCAAGTGTGAATATGGAAAATATCATTTTACATCATGAAATATTTCGTTGTACAATATAAAAATTATTTTAACTACAAGTTAGTTTAGTTTTTAGTTTTTATGACAATTTTATTTAATATCTAACCTATCTGGTTTATAAATTTTTCTACCTTTACTTGTTACATATACTGTTTTATTAAGAGTTTTCTTCTTACATTTTAGTTTATTTTTACATTTATCATTATTATTAGAAGAAGTACCTTCTGACAGCTCTGTTTCAGATAGACTTTCATTCACTGTAGAGTTTGAATTGGAAGATGAACTTGAGAGATACTCGCATAATGTTTGTGAATCTGACTGATCTGTTGTGGACTCTAAGCTTGACAAATATTCTGTACTCTCCATATTTATATCACTTGATTTAGGTATACATAGTTTTTTAATTATGTTGGTTAAAGGCATTGAAACAGTTAATTCTTGACATATATCTTTTACATACTTTGTACAATACGATTTCCAAAGTACTCGAGGGACTCGTTCATCAACAGCTCATCACTTTCTTACAAGAACATACATTATTGAACCCCCTCCAATCTGGCTTCCGTCCTGGGCATAGTACGACCACTGCACTGCTCAATATCACCGAAGATATTCGTATGGGCATGGAGGAGAAAAAGCTTACTGTTCTAACATTGTTAGATTTCAGTAATGCCTTTAACACAGTAGATTTTGACATCCTCTTGCAATTGCTACGGTCTTTTAACATATCTCCATCGACTATTGACTGGTTTCATTCTTACTTGCATGGCCGCCGGCAACGTATATCCACCGAGACGGAGTTCTCTGATTGGCGTGATATTAAAGCCGGTGTGCCACAAGGTGGCGTGTTGTCCCCTCTCCTGTTTTCACTATTCATCAATTCGATTACTCTCCATATATCTTCTTCCTACCATCTGTATGCGGACGATCTCCAAATTTACACACAAAATAGTCTCGAGAATCTGCCAGCAACTATTCTGCAACACAACGCTGACTTAAAACGAATATCGGATTGGAGTAATAAACATGGTCTTACAGTCAACCCTCTTAAGACTCAGTCAATTATAATTGGAAGTAACAACATGATTTCACGTATTAACTGGAACACAGTTCCTCCTGTAGTATTTAACGGTATCTCGATACCATACAGTGAGACTGTGAAAAACTTAGGAGTTATCTTTGACCGCACGTTGTCTTGGAAACCACAAGTCACTGAGCTGAGCAGGAAGATGTTTGCCGCGGTGAATTCGCTCAAGCGTCTTCGTAATTTCCTCCCTACTGCCACTAAAATTACGCTTGCACAATCTCTCTTTCTTCCTATTCTCGACTATGCTGATGCCAGCTATCTAGACCTAACTGAAGAACTTCTTAATAAACTTGAGCGGCTTCAAAATCTCTGCATAAGGTTTGTATTTGGATTACGCAAATACGACCATATATCTGATTTCCGCAATAATCTCAAGTGGCTCCCCATTCGCCTTCGCCGGAATACTCATATTCTTTCTCTAGTCTACCGTATTCTGTACGACAAAGCGATACCTGCCTATCTTAAAGACCGTTTAAAATATCGGTACACCAATAACGACCGTAACTTGCGTTCCTCATCAAATTTACTCCTGACGACACCATCTCACACATCCACATTTTTAGGTAAGTCCTTTTTTGTTCGATCGGTGTCGTTATGGAACGAGCTCCCGACTGAGATCCGCTTTGCTCGCACACCGCGCATCTTTAAACGAATGCTTAAACGTCATTATCAGGTGAAACACTGTCCATCTTAGCTATCGACATAATATAGATATTTATATATGTATTAATATTTTATTCATTTATATAGTATATAGTTATGTATGTAAACGTTTATGTAAATGTATGTAATTATTCGTATGTACTTTATTTTACTAGGCGTACACCTCGCCCACGTAAATTTCTTCCAATGCCTGGGTTGCCTGGCAGAAATCGCGCTTCGGCGATAAGGCCGCCCTTTGTATGTTAATTGTAATTGTTGTTTCATTTATACTATGTAACCATGTTGGTGTACAATAAAGAGTTTTATTATTATTATTATTATTATTACAATTAGGTTTAACATTTTCTTTAGTTATTAATGTATTATCATTCCAATTTTTGTAAATAATGTGTTTTCTATTCCTCCTATATATTCCTCCTTCTTTAGATTCTATGATATATGATCTAGGACAATTTTTACATATTTCTTTAATAATACTTGGTACCCATTTACATTGAGGATTTTTCTTAAACAGAATATAATCATTTACTTTCAAAGTTGACAAATCTTTAGCATTTCTATCATATTGCTCTTTATATTTGTTTTTATGATTATCTAAATCAATGGTATGTTTTTCAAATCTTACAACTTTTGGTTTCAATGAACTTTTTAACATAGGTAAATTACATCTTAATTTTCTTGACATTAACAATTCAGACGGTGACTTCATATATTCTTTTTCATTAGTGCGATAGTGTAACAAAGCTAAATATGGATCCTTATTATCATCAAAAGACTTTTGTAATATTTTCTTTACAATTTTTACAGCTGATTCTGCTTGACCATTCGACTGTGCAAAATTAGGACTTGAAGTTACATGTTCTATGTCCCATTCTTGACAAAATGATTTAAAATCTTTAGAATCAAATGGTGGTCCATTATCAGTATACAAAATCATTGGAATACCATGACGTGCAAATATTGATTTAAATTGTATGATTACATTTTTTGAAGTTGAATCATTATTCAAGAAAGCTAATTCTATGTACTTAGAATAATAATCTACAATTACCAAGTATTTCTTATTGTTAAATTGTAATAAATCTGCACCTACTTTCTCCCAAGGGAATGTTGGGTTTTCTGACAAAATTAATGTTTCTTTTTGATTACAAGATCTATACTTTGAACATATTAAACAATTTTCAACCATCTGCTCTATTTCTTTATTCATACCTGGCCAAAACATAATTCCTCTTGCTAAATTTTTACTTCTAGAAATACCAGAATGACTTATATGAATATCTTTTAACATTTCTTGATACATGGACTTTGGAATAATTAAAGCATTATTTTTAAAAATTAAATTATCTATCACATGAATATCTGACCTGTAATTCCAATAAGATCTTACTAAAACATTTGTTTGACTTTTATGTTTAGGCCAACCATCATAAAAGTATTGTGATAATATCTGTAGACTCTCATCATTTTTTGTTTCCGACTTTATCTTTTCTATTTTTGACTTGGACACTGCTAATGAGTTTATGAACAGAATACTATGTATCGCAATGTCCTGATCTATGACATGCTCTTCAGATTCTAATAATGGGGCTCTAGAAAGTGTATCTGGTATGTACAATTTTGTACCTGGAATGTATGATACATCTAAATCATATTTTTGTAAGGCTAACATCATTCTTTGTAGTCTATTGGGAACTAAACTTAACTGTTTTTTAAAAAGTGTGACTAATGGTTTGTGATCTGTTTCTACATTGACTTTTCTACCATAAACATAATGATGAAATTTTTGACAACCAAATAGTATAGCAAATAATTCTTTTTCAATCTGAGCATATCTTTTTTGACAATCTGTTAAAGTTTTTGAAGCATAGGCAATTGGCTTATTTGACTGTAATAATACTGCGCCTAAAGCTGACTGTGAAGCATCTACACTTAAAGTTATTGGTTTTTTACCAATGACATAGTACAGGAGTTGAAGTAATTATATTTTTGAGATTTTGGAACGCTTTGTCATGATTTGCATCCCATTGCCATTGAACATCTTTTTTTAAAAGATTTCTAAGTATTTCTGTTTCTGATGACAAGTTTTTTATGTAACTACCTAAATAATTAATAACTCCTAAGAATCTTTGCAAACTTTTTTGACACTTGGGAACAGGCATTTCACAAATAGCTTTAATTCTATCATAATCTGGATACATTCCTTGAGCATTAAATACATTACCTAAAAATCTTATTTCTGAACAACAAAATTTACATTTATCTTTGTTAAATTTAAAATTGATAAGTTCAGCTCTTTCCAAGACTTTTCTTAGAGTATCATTATGAGACTTTTCATCTGAGCCATAAATAAGAATATCGTCTACATAAATTATAATATTAGGAATATCAGAGAAACATTCATTTAAAATATTAGCAAAGATTTCTGTCGAACAGTTTAAACCATAAGGTAGACGTAAATATTTGTATCTTCCATAAGGAGAGTTGAAAGTACAGAGATCAGAGCTTTTAGAGTCCAATTTTATCATCCAGAAACCAGAATAAGCATCAAGGTGAGAGAATATTTTAGCACCATTTAATTTACATCTTATATCTTCTATAGAGGGTCTCTTCGGAGGCGTGGGTTCGAATCCCACCGCTGCCACCATGTTTTGTAAGCTTCTTTAATGAAAACACTTTATTTTGTTTGTAGAATCTTTTATTATTAATTTCCCAAACAGCTCGGACACTTCTTGACGGACGACATTCAATTCAACTTCCAAACCAAAGACAAGACAGACGGAACCATAGTTCAATCAATCCTTCATTAAAGCGACATCTACAATATATAAGATATACAACAACAAGAATCATCCAAATCGATTCATAATTGACCAATTAATCAAGTAACAAACATATACACGATTTGATAACCTCTTCCTTTTGGAAGTCGGTTGAAAAGAACGTGTGCGGCGCCGGACCGTGCTTGCAACGAAATACGGAAAAAACTTACTTATGTGCGCAGAATGTTACATTACTAGTTGCATTACTAGCAATCTGTACGCACCATTAGGATGCCCGTATTGAATGCTCAGTTCGTGCGGAATACACGTACAAATACAACGAGCGCAGGCATCGGACGCTAGATATTACATTACTAGTTGCATTACTACCAATTTGTACGCACCCTAAGAGTGCACAGGTCTGAACTGGAGAAAAAGTCGTTGTGTATTATTTTTACTGACATGTTTCAGGAGAATATTGTAATATTCCCAAGAAATAAATTATTTTTCTTGTCTATTCTAGTCCTCGCGCCATAGCCTCAATTAATACTTACTGGGAATTAAAACTCCCGAACTCCAACTTAAGAGTAGGTAGTTAAGTATGTACTAATTTTTTTTGCTAAAGTACCTATATCTGCATTCAATAACAATTAGTTATAGATACCTACACAATCTGAATTGCCACAGAGGCGTTTTGCGCTCTATGAGCACAATCCATTTTAACGCGTCTAGCCAGCTGGGAGCGCGGTGCGGCGCGGCGGCGTTGCCGGGATGATATGGCATTGTCAGGTTTCAGATAGGTAGGTGTAGAAATAAGTTATATATTTTGTAGAAATATTTTGTCTGACAAACAGTATGGATTCAGAAAAGCCAAATCAACAGAAGACGCAATTTTAGGACTAACTTCCATGGTGACTCGATGTTTAGATCGTGGAGAAAAATGTCTGGCAGTCTTCTTAGACTTAAAAAAAGCCTTCGAAACGGTCTCAGTTCCCATTCTAGTAAAAAAATTGGAAAACATCGGCATAAGAGGCATCCCATTAAAACTTCTTACTGACTATCTGACGGACCGAACCCAAAGCGTGAAAATAGATGGTTATTTAAGTGACTATTCAAAAATAGAATATGGCGTGCCTCAAGGCAGTGTCTTGGGCCCCACGCTGTTCTTAATCTACCTAAACGAACTAACTAATCTAGAGATTAATAACGGTCATATATTCTCATATGCGGATGATACAGCCATTGTTTTTAGTGGTCCCTGCTGGGAATCTGTTTTTGATAACGCCGAAAAGGGTATCCTGCAGAGTGGCAAGCTGGCTTAAAACTGCCCTTCTAACTCTAAACATTGCTAAAACAAATTTTATTCGCTTCTCCATAAACAAGACATCACTTCCCTCCTCTTATATTAAATTAAGGATTCATTACTGTGAAAATACTAACAATATAGATTGCGAATGCGAAGAGATTCAATCGGTCGAATCCACTAAGTACCTTGGAGTGATACTAGACTATCGACTGTCTTGGCATAAGCAAATCGATGCACTAAATAATAAGACACGAAAACTTATATGGATATTTCAAAAACTGAGGCACGTTACTTCTGTGGATCTCATAAAGCGTATTTACCTCGTGTTGGCGCAATCAGTTTTAAACTACTGCATCATTATATGGGGTGGTGCCTCTAAACTGAAATTCCTTGAAGCGGAAAGGGCCCAAAGGCGCTTACTAAAGACCATGTTTTTCAAGCCATTTAGATTTTCCACTGATGAATTATACAAAAACTACAACATTCTATCGCTTAGAAAACTCTACGTACTAAATTCAGCACTCAAAGTACATAAAATCTTACCCTACAAACAAATTCCGCAAATAAGTAGAAGACAACGCCAAGTAACACCCACAATTCCCTGCAGAACCCTTTTTGCCAGACGACAATTTCAAGCCCATTCCACTTACCTGTATAATAAGCTACACTATAAATACAAAATATACAACCTTCAATACTTTATTTGTAAAAAAATAATGTGAAATAGAGGACTTACTTTTTAAATACACACTCTAGAATAATTTCATATAATAAATAATAAAAAAGTTTAGACTGATCTACACACACACACACACAACACGTACATTACACCCTATTCACACTCATTCTCACACATTTTAAAAATCTTCAACTTAAAATGTATACCATGTATGTATGTGTACATAGATGGTTTTCATGTTTAAAATTTATATTTTTTCTAATGTTTAGTTTGTTTGTAAACTTGGTAACTGTAGTTGAAATATTTTACTTTATTAGTGTTAATGACATTGGGAAGAGCAGAACCACCTGCTACAAGCATTTTCACATGCTTACTAGGTTGGTCCTGGCCTCTGAATGTATACTGAAGTATCTGTTAAAGCAAATAAACTATTTTCATTTTCATTCATTTTCAGTTCATTTTCATTTTCATTTTCAAGTTATTTTTACTCTTAACTAATGTGCAAGATAATACTACAAACATTCATGCTAATTTGATACATTCTGAGAGGTATTTCAACGATTAAATATATGAAAAATTGGAATTATTTAGCAAAATTGTTTTCCATTTTATCTCTAAAACGTGACGTTTTATACCCATATGTTATATAACATTTTTTGCTTATCTGTATGTTGGCAATCGATATATACAAGTTTTATAGTGCGACGCAAAATCGAAAAAAAAACAAAACGTCGGACAGTAGGTGTGCCAGGCTCCATACAAAAATTTTCAAACCCCTAAAAAAACACAAAGAACATAAACTTCTAAATACTTAATACCTACCTAAAGTTTGCGCTAATAGATGAATTTCTATTACTTAATAACAAACATATTCGAAATACAGATTTATAACAAATCATAATTCTTGTCAAATGAAACAATTCATATTCATTTTCTCTCAATAGGTAGGTATAAAGGTTAACTCTCACATTTATTTAGAGATACACTATTGGAATATTATAAATATGAAATAATCACAATACCTTTCTATCGTAATAACCTGCATAACAACTCGACACGATAAAACAATATCAAGTAGGTACCTACATACCTTCAATCAAAATAAGACATATAACCATCTATCTACATCGGTAATTGTTCGAAGAACAACGTAGGTAATAAGATTTTACCGCGTCGGCCATAAGATTTAACAAGAATATTCTAGATATATCAAACAATATTAAAAAGAACTCAGTTTACAGCTTTACAGCTACCACATTATAACTAAAAATATAGGTTCATACAACATTGGCTTCTCGAAATTTCTACTAGGTATCTCAAATTTCCGAAACAATTGTTCATTGAGCTTTACATTAATATGCGGATTTTTTATACTTTAAAATGTAACAATACATCTTTTCATGCGTCTCAGTCGAGGCGCAAGTATTTTTCGGTCGCTAATTTATAAGACCAATTTGTTATTCAAACGTAAACATGATTTTTTGACACAAAACGTATTTTTGTTGAACACTTCCTATTCAATTTACAAAGTTTTTTATTTGTTTATATAAAAAAGTATATTTCCAGTCATAAAATTAAATGGAAGTAAACACAAAGTAGGCAAATGTAATTTAAACGCTGAAGGCGGGCAGCCCTATCACATGTGAACGGACCGCGGGCGCTGCGCTGTAGGCATTTATTTCAATGATGCGGCCGAGTTGAATTACTGTAGATATCTGTACTGTGGTGTAAGTATGATATTGAACTATCACGTCCTCGCATTTGGAAAGTGATCTACCAGTTACCCTACATATATGAAGTTTCACCACAGCTAAAGTTTACACGAGGATTTAAAAATGTTATTGAAGTCGGTTTTTTAAATACATCAATATATAATGATAAATCATCAATTCATAAAAAAATTGTTGAAGATCTAGACGTTGGTTGCGGCGCACCACATTTTATAAAAGGAGAAAAGGCAGAGAATTGCTTACAGTTGATAAAACAAAAACTTTACAAGTTCTGGTTTGTTTACATCTTTACCATAAAAAATAATTCTAATTTATCTCCTAAACGATTAAACTGATTAACATCATTCAAATGGATAAATTGGTTTTATGCCTAGAGCTTTCATTTGACATCATAATCATTAAGATAACTTAACAAACAAAATATCACACTTTGAAGTTTCTCTCGTAATTATCCAATATTTATGAAATGCAAAACAATAAAAAATAATTCAATATGAATTGCAATCCGCGTCCCTTTGATGTTGTCCAAAAAACCGACAATTCACGGATAGCGTAGAGCGCGCTTCGAGCGTCACTACACAGGAGCAAGTCTCACGCACACAGGCGCAATTCCTGTTCGCGACCGGTGGTGCTCGCGCAATGTGAACGGGCGCGCGAACGCCCGTCCACATTGAGCATCGAGCATTTTTTGATGTTATTCAAAAAACAGAAAATGTACGGATAGCTTAGAGCAGGCCACGAGCGCGCTTTAGTGCGGCTCAGTTCGCGCTCGAGAGGCGTACAAATCATGGGAACTTTTTTTGCAGATTACATTACAGGTTCCATTACAAGCAATGTGTACGCTCCATAACAGACAGGTAACCTTACAAGAGTCCTTGCCTAAGCGGCAATGTTGGGATTCATCACATGAAAAAAGTCAAGGGCTTGATAAATTAATTTGTGAAATGTTGGCTATACAAGATTTACCATTCAATTTTGTTGGGTTCCGAAGGTTTGTTCATGCTGCACAACCTAGGTAGGTACCAATTAAGGGGACGTCAATTTTACGCGTCACACTTATGTGACAGTATTTATCCCAAGTTAAAAGACGGTCAAACACCGGTTACAGGAATTAAAGTACGCTACGTGTCTTTTACCACCGACATAATATGGTCTGAGCCAGGAGCAGGCGTCTCTTTGTTAAGTTTTACTTTGCATGGCATTAATAATGATTTCGAAAGAGTAGCTCTCGTTCTAAAATTTGAAATACTCGAAGATCGACATACAGGCGATGTAATAGCCCAGAAGCTTGACGAAATACGAGAAGAATGGGGGATTTATCGGTCCCAAATGCATGTTATGATACGTGACGGTGGTTGTTGATTGCTTTCTACATCAATTACAACTATGTGTGCGGTCAGCCTTGGCGGCTGATGATCATACTGCATCATTATTGACGAAATGTAAGCAAATAGCTACACACTTTAACCACTCTTTAACTGCCCAATGCCAATTAAAACATTTTCAAGAACGTTTGGGATTGCCAGTGCTATCTATTATCCAAGAGTGCCCTACGAGATGGAACACAATGTTTTATATGATTCAAGGTCTTATTGAGATAAAAAACGCAGTTATACTTTATACTTCATATTTTATACTTTATACTTCTCAACATACAACTTTTGCACCACTTACTCCAAAATTTCATAAAAGCATTCTTTAATTTATATTCCACACGGGAATCGAACCTGTGACATCTGCATTATAGAGGGATCCTCTTCCTCTTCCTCAAGAAAAAATCCTCATCCTCTTCCGCATCCTCTTTATTCGTTCTGGAAAATTCCGCTTCCTCATCCTCTTCCTCAAAATCTCTTCCTCATCAACCCTACTCTGCACACAACGGAGTTCCAATCATATTTTGAACGTTTTCCATTCCACCGGATTGAATAGAGAGAATGAATAATAAATACAAACTCTTTAGAAGCCACAAAAACGAACACTGACTAGCAAAGCCGGCTTATCTGTAGAATTAAAAGATTGTTTATAAAACGGTTTGGCGAAAGTGTAGACAATGCGATTAAAGTTTATCGACAAACACTGAAAAATAGATAACTACAATACTATTATATTTTACGCTTCCATGCTGGACTGGGAGCGAAAGAAAAACGTAGAATGCGCCAGCTGCTTCTCTTCCCGGGCGTACTGTAAAAGTCAGTTAAGGGACAGAGGTTTTAAAGGCGTTTTTGTGGGCGATAGGCTGACCCCCTGTCACTAAAATAGTCTCTCTCCATCTTTATAATACCTCCAAATTTGTCAAACGTGACATCAGATGGTCTTGTAACCTCTGGTGTTCTGCCTACCCCATAAGGGATACAGGCGTGACGTTATGTATGTATTACATTTAATTTGTATCTTTGAACATGCTCAGCTCCGGAAGTAACTGCGGAATTGCTTGGTTTTGCACTTGATAGTCTTTGAGGAAAGTAAAAAAACATACAGTAAAGGATAAAAATAGACGATAGCACCGCAAGCAGGTGTTTAAGTAAATGAATAAAAATATCTCGTATTCAATAAAATGTGAAAATTTCATGGATTACCTACCACTATAATCCCTTTTAATCCGAACCATTTAAAATAAACAGGTTATTAATAATCAATATATATAAAACTGTTCCGTTACTGACTGAGTGACTGAGGTACTGAGGTACTGAGTGACTGAGTGACTGACAGACAACGTAGGTACAGCCGTAACTACTGGGCGTAGAGAGCTGAAATTTGGAACATACATTCTTTAGGGGATGTAGGGGTGCACTAAGGAAGGAATTCCCGAAATTCCCACGGGAACGGGAAATATAGGACTTTTTAGTTTGTATGAAAAATCTTATTCCTTGAGTGCACCGATGTGAAACTTGGTGTGAAGGTTTTACAATGTGTGTCTGGTTGTGTTATATATATATAAAGGAATTCCCGAAATTCCCACGGGAACGTGATGTTTTAGTTTGTATGAAAAAATCCCATCCCTTAAGTGCACGGATGTGATACTTGATATAAAGGTTCCTCAATAAGTGTCTGTTTGTATTATGGAAGGAATTCCCGAAATTCCCACGGGAAGGGGTTGGAATTTTTAGTTTGAATGAAAAATCTTATTCCTTGAGTGTACGGATGTGATACTTGGCATGAAGGTTCTTCAAAGAGTGACTGGTTGTGCTACAAAAAAAATTCCCAAAATTCCCACGGGCACGCGAAATATATGATTTTTAGTTTTTATGAAAAACTTATTCCTTGAATGCATGGGTGTGATACTTGGTATAAAGGTTCTTTCAGTGGGTGTCTGGTTGTATAGTTTCTGACATTTCCACGAGAAGGTTAGTTAAGCGCATACGAAGTTGCGGGATAAAGCTAGTTTGGTATAAAGTAATATTTGCCTGTTCATTTACGATGCACTTTGACAAGATAACCCCTCGATGCCCCTCGTGGTTTGCAAACTACGCTCATGCACAAATTGACATTGGGCCGTATTTAAATGTCGTCAAAATTCATGCATGCATAATGAATGGCCACCATGAAATCCTTTCAAAATACCAAATGGACTATTTTCGCCAATATAAAGATAGGGTCACACAGCTTATTTTGCGAGTCATCGATTGAAATTTGTTATTTTAGCCCTTAAAACGAAGGTAATAAGATTCAGTGAGTAGGAACTTTGTTGTATAAATAAGCTGACTATACTGAACAAAAACTGCGCACTTGAAATAAATTGATATTGTGTTAGTTTTTGCTCATGATAATAAAAATATTCTGTAGTTGCAACATGACCCATGGGTTAAAGAATAACGTTCACGGTCCATACAGTCTCTGACCTGTCAAACTACTTTTTGTTAGGTATGTGAATGTACAAAGTTGATATTGTCATTGAAATGCTGCCTGTTTATATCTAAACTATTGCAGACTTGATTTGGAATTTCTTGGAAACGATATCGGGATTTTCATTTCAAGTAGATGATACTAGTAGTCTATTGAGTAACTTGAGAGGTTGAAATATTAAAATCCTTGCTGTGGGTTCTAATATAAGTAAACGATTTGGAACTAACCGAACATGAGCTATTATTTGCACTATATCTTGTTTTAATACATTTCATGAGTTGTCAAAAATCTGACAGGGAGCCAATTCTCATTTCAATAGACAATTTCCCTATACGCTTTGAAAACATGTAAGACAATTTGCTAATAGAAAAAGGCGATGGGTGGCTAAAATCTGTATTCTAGACCTCCGCAGACTTTGAATCCGCACGGAAATCCCAATGCGACCGGAATTAAAGTTTACTCTGTGAATACTACGGTTTTTTCCGTCCGTTTCGTCAACTGTCAATGTGTCTTCATCCTTCATCTAAAAAACAACATTAATACAACAAATACAAGTGCCTAAATAAAAGAGCGGTTAGAAATGGAAACGTAAAAGAAAACGGGTTATGCATCAAACATACAGACACGAAGGTTGGTGGAGCTGCTTGATGCAGATTCAGAACTGCGGTCCGGCATATTTACGCGGGTTTTTACATACAAGACGGCGCAGAAACGCTGGGGCACAATAGCCGACGAACTAAATTCAATCGGTGGGGCTCACAAAACTTGGGGCGAATGGAGAAAGGTACATAAGTTTGTGGACATTACTTTTATATTTATCTATATAATGAGGAATGCCAGTCTAATCACCACCGAACTCATTTATTTTTGTCTTTAAATCAATTTTCTTCTGAGGAATAAGCGGTTCCACTATTTGGATGAGGTTCCTCACGAGATCTTTTGAGAGACGGAAGTTTTTCACGAAGTCGGCGTCGCTCAAGTCGAATGGCTCCACCCGGCACATAGCACGGCATCGTGGGACAGCTGCAGCGATTTCACCATCTTCCAACATGTCTTGTACAAAAGCCGCTACAAACTCATCCATTATTCAGTTTTACGTTCACGTTTATGCATGCACCAATTTACCACAACAAAAATTACACACACAAAGACAAGCGACAACGAACGAATACGTCCACTTTTTGGACGCCTTTTGAGAGTCGAATGGTCAAGACCATTCGTCTCGAGAGCCAGTAAAGGCGATCAGAAAGTAATAGACAATTTGCGCATACGCTTTTGCCAGAATACATAAAATAACTTTTTGATAGAAAAAAGACGTAGACGGATACTTTTTGTCGTGGACGTCTTCAGAGTCGAATGGGTGAGAATTGGCTCCCAGGTCAGCTATGAACATATTTCTTTCCATCGGTACAGGTGAGACGTGTAAGCTAGATCTACGTCTCCATCAGTGATGAAGATTAAGTATATGTTTCTATGCTGGACTGGGAGCGAAACAAAAACATAGCACGCACCAGCTGCTACGCTTCCCGGGCATACTGTAAAAATCAGTTAAGGGACAGAGACTGTCCAATATGTGGGCAATAGACTGACCCCCTGTCACTGCAATAGTCTTTATCTATAATAACAATACCTCCAAAGTCAAACGTGACCTCAGATGACCTTATAATTGTTGTTGTTCTAAAACCCCATAAGGGATACAGGCTTGAAGGTATGTACCTATGTATGATATGAATAACAAAAAAAAGCACAGCTTATTCTTCGCCATAGCCATATGAAAAAAGATACCTATGTCAAGTATAAGACATAACATTTACGCAACTTTTATTAGAATAATAGCCAGAGTATCATCGGCGAATTTTGCATAAGAACATCAGTACCATGAGTCATAACATAAATCCGAGAGTCAATTTAAAAATCATTTTCATGTAACATGACCATTGATTCATCAAAATAAAGTAGAAAATCTTTATACGATTCAAGTGGCTAATTTATGCTAATTAGGTCGGTAAAATATAAAAGAATTGAAGAAAGTAAAGCAAATATTGAGAGTCACAAGAAATAATAATCAACGAATGCAGAGTATTAAAAAAACCGACTTCACGTCAAAACTTTGGCCGACTTAGACTGCCATCCACGTAAACATTCTCCGAAATTATAGGTAGGTACATATTGTTTCAAAAATTTGAAATTTTCAATGAAGTACTCAACCGATTTTAATGAAATTTATATGGGACCAACTATGAAGTATCCCCTATCATATGAATTTTCAAAATAGAAAAATCGATTCATAATTTTCTGAAATATTGTGTAACAAAGACACAAAAAAACATATAAAGGAATTGAGAACCTACTCCTTTTTTGGAAGTCGGTTGAAAACGTTGAATGAATTGTTTCAATTATTAATTATTAAGAGCACTCGATATCAAAGCTATAGTATTGACAGTACGCTGTTGAGTTAATCATAAGCGGGCTACACTGGTAAGGAGTTTGTCGATGGACAATACTGCCACAAGCTCTTAATGTGAGTGACGATCTAAGGTAGATCCAGGTCTCGATGTAAATCTACGTTTCGGACGTAAAGCGGAACATTTACGTAAGGACCATTTCTAAATACATTGTAATCGATAGAGATTTGAGCTACTGCTCTTTATGAATACGGCACTGGTGTAAGTCATAAAGTTGGACGAGCGTGAAATGTGGCTTGCTTCTAAGTAACAGCATTTACCACTTCTCATACCAGCAGTCACAGTCTTTCATGACAATTGTGGTCATAAGTTTTAAGCTAGCATTATGAAAGTTACTTAGACTTCAACGTTACTTCAAGCAGAGATTTTTTTAAGTTCTCTATGAAGAATTAACGATGAATATACAGAATTATTTTTATTTACTCCGCATCTTTTGAGGGGTAAAAAGAGCCCCTGCAAAAATAGAAATAACTCAGAAACGGTAAATTTTAGAAGGGGTTGTTGTATAGTAATAATTGTTCATTTTGATCTACTCTATAACCCTTCAACAGATTCGGGTCCAGTAACAAATAACCCTGTTTACCTACTTGAGTCATGCTTGTCTACCAATCTTTCACAGAATGGTCCTTAGACTCGAAGACGGCCACACATTATAATTTCACCAAACGAAGCTAAATAAAAACCGCAAAGTCAAAACATTCTTTATTTTGTAAATAAAAATTAAAAAATGCAATTCAAACAAGTCAAACTATTTACAAATTGAACTGAATCTACCACCACTTCGGAAAGTCGATTTGTTGAGAAGAAGTGACGAGAAACTCAACAGCAATCATCTTTTAAAAATAAACAATGACAGTTTACAGCCACGGAATCCCATCTTCTTGCATCCGGATATCTTATAGTACTCCTTTTCACACAACACTTGTTTTACTATATCCTCAAATCTATAGAAGGGTAAATCTTAAATATTTGTGGAAATTTATTACAAAAGCATATACATAGACGCATGAACGAGTTGGTGACTTTGTGGAGTATACTATTATAGCCGGCTAGATTATACTTTAGATAAAGAGGTACTAGATAGAATCGTAGACATAGATATAGAGTTAAAGATAGAAGTAGAGATGGACGTAGCGATAGAGGTGAGAGAGAATAGAGAGAATGTGGATGCAGGTTTTATACTGCATTAATGCAACTATCAGCACTTCACGCCACAAAATCGACGTTACACCACCAAATTTAGAAAGTCACTCCGACGCAGAGTACGGATGATGACGTCGAGGAGTTTCAAATGAAAGAACAACAAAGGCTGGCGCGGCGAGGTAATCGCTGATAACACAACAGTACGAAAACTAACGTCAGGTGAGCTCACGGCCGTTTCCAACTGAAGCGGCGCAATATCATTACTCACTATCAGATTATCACGTGCATTAATATGTACACACTTCGCAACTTATTTGGTTGTGATAAGTTCAAATTCCAATGAAAATGTATACATATTATTAGATGTGACAGTACAACACTCCAGCGTACGAGATTAGCTATGACACCTTTACCTGTTATTCGAAACGACTAATATTGCTCATATTTTGTAAATGTAGCTGCTGATACGTAAAAAAACTGATCATTAAACTTTAGTAATTAAATAATATATAATGGCCATGATTTATTTAAATACAGCGTGTAAAATCTAGCCGCAAACTAAAGAAAGCTTGACACATTAAGGTAATGATAAAAAAAAATACAAATAACTGTACCACGAACATGTCAATTCTTAGTACTTTCGAAGAACTGTGTCGGTGTAGTTGATAATCATCTTGCATGACCTAATAAGGGAAAAACAGCTGTCTATAGTGGCTTGAAATAAAAACATGTGAATTATTTAAATGAGTTTGCAATAAACATCGAAAGTAACGATAATCTGATGTATTGTATCGTAATATCAAATATGCATGATGTAGCTATTTTAGGAATGTAATTCTCAAAACTCAATTTCCATGTAAAATAAGGTTAGACTTATCCTCCAAGAAGCTCACAAATATAGCCTCCTTCAATATATACCAACACACCTATTAACCTGACACACCTGCAAGGTAGCAACCAACATGTGACGACCATATATGGGTAAACAAAACACAATCGTAAAACTGTAACACCAAACACATGTCCGTCTCGTTGCAACGATATGACATGTGGTATTGTACCGGTTTTAAAGTCAAGGCGGATAACATTCCCGTAAAGTAGTCTATTTTTAGACCCATTCTGAGCGAGTAAAGCCCGCATAGCGGTAAGCACAAGTGAATGAACAAACGCCACGCTTCAGTTATCAGCAACTAAAGTAACTATTCACGATAAGGGTATACGGGGAATACGAGCTAATTTCATAGTATTTTTTTTATTTGAATTTGTTTTGTTTTACCTTGCTCTCTCATCTCTCGTGGTGGTGACGATAAAGTTCACTAATACAGCACAGTCTTCGGAAGGTACCTTAGATACGCCAAGTTCTGGTGATGCTGTATAGTCTCTAAGCCCAAGCTCAATATGAATCACTTTGGGGCTACATATCTGGTATGTCAGTTGAAGTAATCTATTCATCCAAAAACCATTTCAAGATCGCAAGCTAGCCCTTTCGGACCTTGAACCAAACCATCTACCACCCTAGGTAATTCTTTGCAAATATCCCATTTTATTTGCATATTTAAATGACTGTCAAGCTGTATCAACAGGACTAGCATCATCGAATCGACAAGATAAATATTACCGAATCATTTTATCGTATCATACTAGCTTATACGCACCATAATAGATAGAATTACTCGATTCGAGACCTCAGAACCAGAGCTGCCATATTCTAAGAAAATATCGATATAGAGGCCCGATTTATCGCTGTCGATGGTCGCATGCTAGCCCCGCATTTGCATTAAATCTCAATAATCTAAAACAATTGATTTTTAATATTAAATAAATATTTCTGACACTCACACAACATTATCTAGCCCAAATTAAGTTTCTTAAAGAACTTGTGTTATGGATACTAGATAACTGATATACTTACGAAATATATACACATACATATTGAATAAATACATATTCTTTATTAGAATAAACTTAAATAAACATATAAACATCCATGACTTGACGACTAATATCTGTGTTCATCGCACAAATATCCGCCGCCGCCGCCGGGATTCGAACCCAGGACCTCTGGCATAGAAGGCAATGTATGTTACCGCTACACCAGCCGGTCGTCAAATCGATTAAATCTCTTCCTTAGCTATGCATAAGGAAAAGCGAAATTGCTTTTATTTAAGATACTATGATTTCATTAAATTTATGCATATTTGCTGTCATCGAGACATTTTCAATAGCCGAAATTGGAGTGGCTCTTTCTAAGTTGACAAAAATGATTCAGGTCTTCTGGTCGATGTCTTGGTTTTCAGGGCGCCTTCGCTATGTCAAATACCGCTGTGCCTATTGAAGTCTAAAGAGCGACGTTCTTTCGTCCCGTGATAAATTAATATTGGGTCACCCGTTCAAATACCGACCGACCACGATTACTTCAATTATATCGATCTCTATATAAAGAATGCGCTAATGTAACAAAAAGTCAGTCCCTTATATCGAATTGTGAATGAATCGACTCTTAAGAGTCATGATCAACACTTGACTATATTTTCAAAATACCAGCCCTAATACTAAGACTTAGTCTTCAACAGTAAATAAATAAAAGTACGCCACATTATTCACGTCCGAAAAGCACAAGAAATGTTGTCTATAGTTTCAAAAACAATTGCCTTATAAAATTAAAGTGAACATTTCACTCAAAGAATTCAGACAAAATATTTATAGCTTTTGGGTCTTTCCTTTTTCGTTAAAAATACGAATGCCTCACCAGTTTTACATTAGCATTTTCCCCTTTGTCTAGTCCCTCTTTTAGTTTTCTTTTGGTCTGCCCGAATCAAAATATAACTAATGACTGAGATGAGAGTGCCAATTATTGGTATTGAAATTGTTGAATAAAAAAGATTCACTATAAGAAAAATTCAAATATTTATTATAACGTGTTTATAATATGATTATAATATGTCTCTTTCACCACAAAACGACAGGCCGGCATTGAGTTATTGTACATAGTAACTCAATGCAGGCCGGATTACGATAGGACAGAAAAAGAAAGTATTTATAATATTTAATATCTTTGATTACTGAGAATCCAAAATATTATAATATTTAGCTGATAAAAACTTCGGAAATCGACATATTTCAAGTAATTCCTGATTAACTAGTATTGTTAATGCTTAAACAACCACTGTACGTACCTAGGTATACAGGGAACCAACACTAAATGCAAAAGAAAAATGTTAACTTAAATTCTATAAATGGCACTCGCAAAACCTCTGTATCTAATGAAATACGTAGCAAACTTGTTTTACATAATGCAGTCTTCTTGCAGTGAACTGTTGAATTTTTCACGACTTTTACAGAAAATACTCAATTCTAGTGAATAACGCCCACCTGTCCGCATTCAAGAAATAATGGTTGCTGCACTTGCTGCTAAATTTTCAAGTTTTTACACCATTCAAATTGATTATTTCAATCACTTCTTTGTATAGTACTAATAGCACGTTTTGTGGTTATATTAAAATAAATAATAAATGAATAAAATCCCCAGACAATCACACCAACTACATGGCCCCAAAGTAAGCATAGCTTGTGTTATGGGATACCATATAGCGAACTAGGGGGGAACCTAGAATATAAATACATAAATAGATAAACACCCAGACACGGAACATTTTTTTTTTCTTCTTCCGTGCGGGAATCGAACCCGCAACCACTGGCGTCTGAAGCAGATAGGTTTACCCCATCGCCAAAGTGGTCGTCAAATATATCGGTAACTTACCGATGACGTCAGATATGAAAGATTAGAATACGAATTTGGAAGAAACGGGCTCTTCTTAGAACATTCCCAGAGTACCTACATAACGGCGGAACCGATGACATTTTTTGACAGACTTTACCTATAATATGAAAGCTGGGCGCTAGCTATATTCTGATATGTAGCCTTTTAAGGCACAAATATTCTGGTACTCTGATGTGGTACGCAGCAAGCCTCTCTTGTCAAACTTAGAAAATACATAATTAGTATTTTAAATTGTTAAGATCCACGTCCACAGATTTAATACTTGAGATGAAATTTCGAGAATTCGTAAGTATTTGAACATACGTAGTTCAGATCACAATACGAGCACTTAACTGAATTCCAAATTGAAATACCGATTGCATCAAAAGCAACGAGCCAACACCGACACAAATGCAAAACAAACATCAGCAATCCATTTCAATTAACGCGATCACATCCCTGTATGTATTAATGTAGATGAATCGAACACCTCACAATGTATGGAAAACACGCGTATTATGTTTTATAAACCTAATTACTATGACGCTGAGAAACTTATAAACAGAATTAAGTTGGAACCAACTCCAACTATCAACTACCAACTTCGGACAGAATACGAAGCTTCGATGAAATATCGTACGTTCAATTTGATATCAAAACCCACGTCTTTATAACGCAAGCAGTCATAAAATTAAATTAAAACAAAAATGTCTTTTAACAATGTGATTAAGTTTAATTAAGTTATTTGTTCACTTTTTTATTTCACTGTAATTTGAATAGGAACCGTATGATCCTTATCTGTTAACCAAATATAAAAAGAAATAAGTTTTTTCCGACGTCACGTAAAGTAGGTTTTTTTTTATATTGTAAGGATAGTTCATTTGTCTTCCATGCCACCTGATGGAAAATGCGCATGAAGACCATCCACGAGAAAGGATGGACGTGTTAGTTAGGTCTGGTTAGTTTTACCTTATATACAGGGTTAATTTCACTAAACGCATCACCTCTTGCAGGCAGCCTCTCCACATCAATCCCAACAACATTTGTACTACAACTTTTTAAAATCAATAGTTTTTAAAATTTTAGTTTTTTTATACAAAAAATATTTATAGCCCCTGTTTAGAGGCATAACTCTATTTACTCTGAGCGTAGGTATGCCACGACCCTTGCGCAGAAAATATCGCTTCAGAATAATAATAGGTACCTACTTCTTACAAAATGTTGAGTAAGAAGCAAAAAATTTTTTGTTTTTATTTTTTGGGTTATTTATTAAGATTTGTAAAAAGTCGTAGAACAAATGTTGTTGGGATTGATATGGAGAGGCTGCCTTCAAGGGGTGATGCGTTAATTAAAATTAACCCTGTAGATTTGTAAACGAAATACATCGATTGGAATTAATAACCAGCCTGCGTTTCGGATCGACATATGCCATATCCAAATATCGTGAGATGCCTTTTAAGGGGGCATAATAGACCCGCATCGGCAAACAGTCTGGGCTCAAGGCTGCCTCCACTCGTGATATCCAAGGGATCCCTGACGACGTCTTTGTGCACGACCTCGTTTTGTGATGAGAGCGTAGGGAACTTTAGGAAGTAGTTACACTGACTGGCTTTGACATATTTTTGTTTTGATTACATGCATAGTTGTTAAATCCCTAATTGAAGAATTTGGTGGCGCAATTATTTCGGTAAGTAGGTCCTCGTCTGCGATATGAAAATTGACCTGAATATAAATGGCTTGGGTCTGGGCGTTTATAAGGATAAATTTTAATTTCGTTGTGTAATTATGTTACAGCATAAATTTTATCAAAACGATTGTCGACGGTGGCTATATCACTGTAAATCACTGTAAGTAGGTATTTGTCTGATACATTGATGTAAAAAAGCTGAACTTTCACTTTCCCTGACACTGAATCAACAACACCTGTGTATCAAATATCAATGAGATAAAAAGTGTGATATGGAATTTTATCAAACCTATTTGTTGGATTCAAGAAAACTCTAAATGCTTTGTTGTGACCGGTTCCCAAACAGCACTTACCACGCCAAGCGCAAACCAGACATCTTAATGTTCTCAACAGACCAATAGCATAACAGTCTGATTACACCTTTACCGACATACACCGAACACAGCTAGCACTACCCGAAAGTAAAGAGGGAGACAAGACGAGTACTTTCCTCGAATGTCGCGTGTACGTCATTGTGCGCGGAACGACAGCAGATGTTGTCGAGCGCTGAGTCTTACTGTTCTAATATCCAGCTTGGAGTTTGATGTCTCCTTAAATTGAACATGAGCTTTGTGTTACTTAGTTCGAATGTATTTTAAAGGCACTATGTAAACTGTTTGCTTGGACTTTTCAATAGAGAAAAGTAGGGTCGAGTTTCAGAAACTGTTGTAAAACGGCATACGTTTTTATTAGTCTGTGACTAAACCGGTGTTAAACCTCAATTGTTGACAAGTTTGAACGTGTAGCACACAGATTCAGAGTGCCTATAGTGAGTTTTTTAACTTTACTGTCGCGTTAACGTTAACTTCGTTTTGTATGGGATCGAAGCGGCGCCATCTAGTGACGAGAATTGAAAACCGAATTTGTAATCGCTCGATTAACGCGATGGTAAAGTCATTCGAATAAAGCCGCACTAGGCCCACTGGACCCTTCCTCTCTAGTGGAGCGTGCCTTGTCGTGGCAGGGGGCTCTGTAGCTCGTCGCAATCCAGCGATCGGGTGAAGCGAAATCACTCTTGCGGCGGTGGCGCGCTGCGTCTGTCCGCCTCGGGCGGCAGCTGCGCCTTCCCGGTACCCTGCATCTGACCCACAGTGGGCGGCAGTGACCCACCCGGGGTGGGTCCTCTCGGTACGATGTGATGCTCTGGGGTCGGCGGTCTTGGAGCGCTTCGGCGTGTGGGCCGTCGGTTTGGGTTAGGTAAGGTTTTAGGATAGATTAGGTTTTAGGATCCAGCATTTCAGGATAAGTTATTTTAGATTAGGTTACCTAGACTTTAGGTAGGTTTTAAGTTGGGTGAGGCTAAGCGTAGGATGGGACGGAGAAGGAGACGCCTTCTCCCTCCCGATAGCCAGCCGTGGCGGCTGAGGGGACCTGCTGCGGCTATAGAGGCTAGGAGTAGGGAAATAGCCGCGTGTACTGGGCCTTTTCCTATGTGGGGGGCGCATGGCTCAGGCTGAGTGCAATCCGCCGGGGCTTTCGGGTAATGTCACTTGGCGATACTGTGGACCCGAAACATACTCCACCGTTCTCCCTTGGGCGGTTGGGGACGTGTTCTCCAGACAAACAAAAGGCCACAGGACCCTATGCAAACTCAAGTGCTGCCTTTATTTAACGGAAGATAAAAAATAAATCAATAAAAGTAACCATTTCATCGTCACCGCAGATAGAGAACGTTGTTATTGGCTCTAGGCTGGTAGTCCGTGTCCATGCGTCGTGGCCACGCGCGTGACACGCGTCACGCAATTTCGCTAGTAAAATTTCATAAGTGTGCTTGTACAGTCGTGTCCATGGAATACTTAGCCCCGACTTCACCAATTTCCTTATGATCCTAGATTAACAAATCTTGGATTTGGCTAGAGAAAAATTGAAGGCGGAACTCGTTTTAACGCGTAAACGGAGTTCAACTCGAATTGATCGCGTTTTATTACACGGTGAAATTGGGGCTTAATCTCTTACTATTTGGCTAAACTTCGATAAAAATGGCGACATGGCAGTTTTGTATGAACACGCGCGTGGAGACAGTGACGCAGCGGTGGCCTTTATAAAGATTCATTGCATAAAAGCTACATTATAAAATCTACAACACTTGTATCTTTTTCTTTAATTTATGAGGCAAACACGGTAGTAATTCTAACTATTTAAACAATTTTATATACCTAATGGATTTAGAAATATAAAACATTCTTAACGAACTCAACAGACATTTGTGATTACAATTTCTACTGTCGTTACCAAGTTTCTTAAGCACTCTCTACAAGTATTCCCAAGTAGTACTACAGTATATCCCGAAGTTTGTTACATATACCAGCAGAATTAATTAAAACTAAGTACAGCGTAGTGCGGTGTAGTGTACCGTGGAGTACCCGCTACTAGGATATTTTATAAACTAATAAGATTAAATATTAGGCGGTTACGAGGAATTTTATTTTAACTAAATAACTTGGAAAAGGAGTAACCATATCTTCAGAACGTTAGTAATAGTTAAACTGAAACAGAATGAAGAAAACTATGGCTGCGGCACGTCCAGCCTTAATATCATAATAACCTCTTTACATTGAAAACACATGAACTGTGTCCCAAAATGCCTGAAATTCATATTGCCTCTTTGTGCTAATGGCTGAATGGGTAAATACCTTCAGTTAATAAAAAAAACGTATTACGCTTTTTTGTCGAGTATCGTACGTATACAATCCATAAAGATGTAAAATACATTCTTCTTCGTTATATTTGTTGATTAAAAAAACAAATATAACGAAGAAGTATACGAAGTGATAGTAGATTTACGAAAGAGGTGTACAGAGAAAGAATAGATGGTGCTGTCGGAAGGGGCCGCCCTAGGCGAACGTACGCCGATCAAATTGGCGACGTTCTTAGCGTAACCGGCGATCATGTATGAAAAGATTAATGAACGTGGAGGAAGCGAAAGAGGTATGTATGGATCGAAGCAATTGGTGTTCCCTTGTCTCTGCCTACCCCAAAGGGAGACAGGCGTGAGGTTATGTATGTAGTATGTAATAAGTAATTGCATAAATTTTCATTTTTAATAACGATGGCGGACCCAAATCACGAGGAGAAATAATACAATCGATTTAAAAACTAGTTCAAACCGTTTAACCGGTCCTAAATCGGTTCATCATTTGGGAGGTATGATGGGACACAGACGCGAAGATTCATTGCCTCTTTTGCTTTGGGGTCGAAGAATAATTAAGGTTTATCTGATACTGTAAAGATATGAAATCGCCTTAAATATTAAAGTCTGTTTCATTTAAATATTTTTTCACCGAAACATACCAATAATGCATGTAATGAATATTCACACCACCCTCCATTTCAACCAAGACGATTCCCTTAAGTTATTTATAAGACTGTTTCCAAACAAGAATGAATAATCTTCACACATTCTCTCCATAGGAGAAGTAAACAAAAAATATGTATGATACTTGAAACAATGAGCTCCTTAGTAATGTAACAATGTTTTATATGCGTTACGATTATATGACAAATATCAACGGAACTTCATGATGTAACGAGGAAACCGTACCTAATGGGGATAATCGGAAATGTATACTAAATAGGAACCAACTCATGACAGATAAAATTACGATTATACAACTTTTACGTAGCAACTCAGACAATAATCGTCAATGAGTGTTGGTGTTTCAAAAATGTAGCTATACGAATACCTAGTTTAATAGTCACATCAGAATTCTATTTTATGAGAGGCTCTTTGGGAAATGAACTTTTCTGAACTGTATCGAGTCTGTACTCTGTATATTCTAGGATAAACCCTAGATCCGCTATATGGTCACCATAACACAGACTGTTACATGTTGGATTTTATACGAATACTTTTTACTAAAAAAAATAATAGCCAAAAAATTTCCACCAATTAAAAGATTTTCCACACAATTCATCGTCAAATCAGTATGAAATGTATCATTTCGTAAAGTCAGTCACGTATAAGTGAAATTATTAGAATTAGGTAAACCAACGGAATAGGTTTGTAAGCGCTCTCAAGGTTTGGTAATTAAACCCAAGGGACGGTATAAATAAATACGACCACTGGAAACCAATTAACGTGCTAATGGGCCACTTTAACCTGATTATGTAGATCACGAATTTTCGCTGCTCTCTATGGTACACCAAGTTTTTTGCTCTTTTATTTTATTTTAGTCTAGTGCCGAAATGTGACGTGATTTACGTCAGATGAGCAACTTCATACTTATTTTCAATTAAGAAATAGCTTAAAGGATGATGTTATGTTGGATAAAAAAAGAATACGAGCAAAAAACTTAAGCTTACAAATTTAGAAGCTTAAACTAGTTTTTTTTTTTTCATGTAGATGGCCAGTAACTAAACTCGATTAACAATAGAATAAAAAAGTTTTTTTTTTTATATTGCGCAGAAAAAAAAACAGCACAAAAAAAAAGCACAAAAAGCAGTTTCCATCTAAAGGCTTATTCGAATGAATCCTCTGTGGAGAGGCAAAAGATCGATCATTGGATTCTTTAGGGATTAGGAGGAATATATCGTCATGATGAAGAGGATTTTGTGATCGTCCCTTGAGATACCTTTTGTGTTTACAGAATGTGCTCTAAAGTGAGTTACAATGTTTTAAGAAGATTATTGGACACTAATCCCTTTTTAAAACGAATATTTTAATATTGCCAACGCTGCGTTACGCGTTCGAACGCGCATGCCGAACGTCCGTATCTTCAAATAGGCACACCTGTCCATAGATTTATATAACACCTACTAAGAGAGATTCAAACTTTCATAACATTTTCCGTATCGTACGCGCGTATCATACGCGGCGCTTGGCGCATTCCGAACGTCCGTATCGAACGCGCGTATGGTACGGACGTTGCAGTTTTTTAGAAACGTTCGAACGCATGACGCACCGTTGTTGGCACTAAATAGGTGTAAGTGATGATAGGTGAGATTTAAAAAAATATCTATTGTGTTCTTCCAGTAAGATATCTGTGTATAACCAAATTGCCAAACTTGTTCAGAATTAATTGCGTGCAAAAGTGGACAAACAAACATTCATCCTCGCAAACTTTCACGATAATAACATTAGCAGGTGCACGTTTTAAACTTCAATGTTCTGTAAGTGAAATCTTCAAAACATAGTGAACAATACAATAAACTAAACATACATTAAACAAACAATCACACTAACGGCAACCACCTGGATTCGCGTGACGTAACAAATCCTTGGCTCAGAATGTGGTTGCGCTTTAAGTATTCATTTGGTCTTCCTCGCGATCCGTCCTTCGGAATTATTTATAAGACTCGTGTAGGGATGATCGTTGCGGAAATACCAGGATTGCACTCATTTGTTTTTTTTTTACAGGAATTTTAAGTAACAGGTATTTAATCTTTGCAATTTGTAACTACAGGCCGTTATAATCAAGTGTTATTGTGAAAGGTATGCATAACAAGTTTATTTTAAGTGACGATGATGAAGTTTATTATATTATGACATTGTAACAAGGTTTTGATTATAATTAATAATACTTGTGTTACGCATTCACGCTTGTGAACGTCATCAAAGTAGTTGTAATAACTTTTTAACGGTCTCGTTTACATTATAATTCTTTACTTGTGTTATAACTTTGCAGACAACCAGGTCCCAGGAAAGGTTGTCGTTTATACATATATAAATCAAGAAATTATTTCAGTATTAAAAGCTACGTTGGTAAAACGTAATATCTAATATAAAGCAGAGATAACTTAGGCGGTTAAACATTTCATACAAATATAGCTCGATAGCATTAAGTAATTTATTTTAACACAAACCACCTAACTCTCGCTTACGATCCTCATTCCTTGACATAAGTTTAATAATTTTATAGTTTCTTTTAAATCAAATTTGCTTCAATAAAAAACACACTTATTACACTTTCCTAGTCTCTAACTGTTAAGAGAAAAAGCAAAACTCACAAAACAACTACCGCAACCTCTTACGGCATAATAGAAACACCTTTTCGTTTTTGTTTTAGGGGCAGGAAAAACCGCAACAGTTCCATTATTTGACAGCCCTACGGTGCGTGTATACCTGTATACCTGACTGCAGCCCTTTCATCAGGGTAAGTGTCCCTCGGTCGCATCCCACACATTACTCGAGTAGTCGAGTCGAATGCTCTCATTTCTTTAACGACCGCGTTGGGTTTTCGAGTTAATGCCGATTTCGCTTAAATCCGACTTTTATTTTATATAAATTCGAGCAATCGCAGGGATATTACAGTGCAAGTGTACTGCTTATTTCATGAGCTTTTATGTTTCAAGTGGAACGCTACGTGTGGGCATAAATTGCACACCGATAGCGCTTCTGTAACTAAGGAATACGTCGATGTTTTAACATTTATGAACTTAATATCTCACGGAAAAAGGTTCATTTCTTAACCGCTTTACCGAACTTTTCAGGATTTTTGTCTATTAATTTATTCAGATTTATATTTTTGTATTATTCGCATTGCTATTTTCGTTAATAACGGAATGGCATTTTCCTTGACACCCAAAAAACTTCCGTCATAAAACATTTTTACGATGAACACAACACAACTAAAGTCAGTTGAGTAAAGTTTGTTAAGCAAAACTAGCCATTCTGCAAATTGAATTCAGGACCTGTCATGTACAGGTGTCGTGTGCGAATGTAATAAAATGCATGAAATGTATTTATTATAAATAGAATAATATACAGGTAAACGCGTTGTCTACTGCCTTTAACATAGCCATGTGCGTTCATACATTTAGACTTGTTAGCTTTAAGCGAATAAATATGTCTTAAAGAAATACTATTTTCTATTTATTTTAGTACAATCCTAAGTACCTACAGCTTTTCCATTACAAAGAAGTAACAATTGCAAAACGCATTTCATGATATTTTTTTCAAACTTTATAGCCATCATATTCGTTGAAACCAGTAAAAAATATTGTAAAACCCTATTTAAACGCATAGTTATATAATATAAAGTTTGCGCGCAAGCTTCGTTCGTGTAAAGAAAGCCCTATTTAGAATTGTTTATAAAATACAGGCAGAGCCTGTTTATCCCAAGGTTTGGAAAGCTTTTAATGTAAATTAACGTCAATCTTAATTAATTTTCCTCTCGCCTTCTTCATTAAAAGAAGCATTTTTCAAAATGTTTATAAGACACCTAAATGAACAAACACTCTCTTAAATGAAATATTATTTTGTCACTTGGTCGTTACTTATTGTATCTACGCCGTCTTAGAATACGCTAAGATGTATTTTATTTTCTAAATATAAAACACATTTTGTTATTTCATAACTGTATCCAGTTCTATGACTGTTTAACGTTGTTTCAATGAGTAGTTACTTATGCAAATAGCTCATCTCATATGGCATATGTGCCTATTAATTGAAATTAAAACAATATTTTGATAATCAACGAATGCAGAGCATTAAAAAAACCGACTTCAGGTCAAAACATTGGCTGAGTTATTATGTCATCCACGTAAACATTCTCCGAAATCATACATATTTTTCAAATCGATTCATAATTCTCCGTGTGACAAAGACACAAAAAAAAACATACAGACGAAATGAGAACCTCCTCCTTTTTTGGAAGTTGGTTGAAAATTTAATTAGGCCTAAAAGTGCTTATTTAGGTCTATTTAAAATTTTAAATTAAACAGTATGTCGAAAACACCTTTGTTTCTAACTATCAAAATATTAATTCTAGCGATTCATTCAAAACAAATCAATAAACGTGCAAGTTTGTGAGGATTTTTGTTACTGTATCAGGCAATAACTCTTGATTAGATCGGATTATTGGATTAACAGTATTTACCTGAACAAAAACTCAAAAAAAAATGAATCTGCCTAAAGAAAGCTTTCATCACGTGCTTAAAGCATGGCAGTTACTGGTAAAAAGGTTACTGGCTTAAAGCAGGTAAAGTGCTTAAGCGGCCAGTGACTGATAGGTTTACCCTAACTTTTATTCAGATAATATGCTTTGGGACTATTTCGGCCTTCGGGATTTCAATGGGACAAAAGCCGCGGCAGCTAGTTAATTATACGAGTCAGTCTAAAGTGAGAAACAATTCAATTAATTCTGGCTTTCCGCCATTCACACTGGGCACCTGAAAAACGGCCTAGCTTGCACGGACCGAGGATAGTAGAATATCTCCGAGGAGACAAAATAACTGTATACCGTTTGTCAATTGTATCCCTCCTACGAGCAGACTTTCTAGACCAATAGAGATATTTTCGAAAAAGTATTTCCCTGACATAAGTCGAAATGGGATAAACTTATCCTTTCCCTCATAGGGTGCTGTAAGGTGGAGGGCAAGTTTTATTGTTTGAAAGTGAATAAAACAGAAGGATAAGAAAGCCTGTCTGGAGGGCTGAAGATTCGAAAGAACACGATGGCAATTCCAACCGTGTCAATAATGAGATGTTCAGTTCAAGTCTATTTAAAGCACAACTTATCTTTTACACAAGTCCATAAAGCCCTAATGAAGCTTCACAGTTACCCCAGCCACCGCTTTGCTACCCATTAGTAACAGCATTGGCATAATCTTTAGCAATCCGCGCTTTCGTTACCCACGAGCTGCGTTACGTAACACATCCGTAACAAAACAAACAGAGCATCTCGATCGGATCGGATTAACTCGATTCACCTACTTACCGTAATGCCTTTAGTAATTTCCGATGTTGAATCATGTTTCTGATGTCGTTTTTCATTGCACATACATTATGTCGCGAAGTTTATACTACTCAGTTAAAAGGCACATTAAATCTTGGATTAAGCATTTTTTCACCTTTTTTTCAATTTCATGATATAGGTATTTATGGCATGGTTTATTTTACAGGGCACAAAGTGTCCAACTAGTTTTGTTTCGAAAAGCGTCGCCAATTGAAAGTGCGAGGAAGAAACTCAGCATAAATCGACTAGATATATATGTCAGGATGGCACAGTTTAACTCAAAGTTACTGGAAGATGTTCATGGCTATGAGTCTCTCACCTGGGTGACGAGGAGGTTTTAGGCCATAATCTACCAAGCTGGCCCAGTGCTGGTTGGTGGATGTCAGAAATTTTAGGGTGCCGAAATGGCATCTGACAAACCCTAACGACTACTGTATACAAGTGTACATATACAGGGTGACTGGTACCAAACCCGCCATAGCAAATTAGCATATAGAGGAGGTCATTTGCTAATTATTGGACCTTACTTTCCCTAACTAAAGTTTTATACTTTAGGAGATATGTCAATTTTTATACATTATTGAGATTTTTCCAAAATTTGACCTTAAAGCATTCGTAACTTTATTTTTCGTCATTAGTTTAGAGTTTTTTTATTATTTCTTGGTAGTCATTAACATTTGTGAATAAAATACGTCGGAACTTCCCTCAAACTAGGGTTAAAAAATAAGACGCTTATGCTTTTAAAAAAAATCAATAAAGAAAAATTACTTTGCGATCAAATTCAACCGGAAATAATAAAAAAACTACGGCGTTTTAATAATTTATTCTACTCTAAATTAGTTCTCTAGTTCGTCACCTTACCAACGGTACTAAATTTGCAACGGAAAGTTTGATTCGCTAAACATCGGTAGGATTTTCAGGTCAACCAGTCATTTTGATCAAAAATAGTGAAGGTCCCAACGACAGGATAAAGCTAATTTAGCAAAGTAGTTTTTGCAAATTTATGAGTAGGTATTAGATAATAGAAATTGAGTGCTTAGTGTACTTAATTTTTTTTTTTACTTTTACCATGTAAAGCAAGAAATCAGGAAAAGATATCGAGCATCAAAAGAAAAATTTAAATGAGTTAAAACTAAAAATTCTGCTCGAATTGCTGCCCGCGATTTCTGATACATGCCCGATATCTTTTCCTAATTTCCGTGGTGGTAAGACTGAGTCTAATTTCTTGTTTCATAACAGAAAATGCATTATTAATTTTTTGAATTAACTCATCTTTTGTGGTTACTTCTTCATTGTAGACCAACTCTTTGGCCCGGCCCCAAACGTAGAAATCGAGAGGTGTCAAGTCTGGCGACCGAGCTGGCCATTCAATTGGCCCACCTCTACCGATCCATGAATCGGGGAATGAACTATTTAAAAGTTCTCGGACGTCCAGCCTGAAATGCGCCGGGCACCCATCGTGTTGAAACACAATGGGCGTGTCGTCGGTTATTCCATCCAACAGCAGATCAGGCAAGACGTCCCTTAAAAATTCTAAATAATTTCCCCCATTTAAAATGTCTGGTAGGAAATAGGGTCCAAAGATATTACGACCAATAACGCAGGCCCACACATTAACAGAAAATTTCCGCTGGACCGATGTAACCCTCTTTTTATGGGGGTTATCATGGGACCAGTGGTGCAGATTGTGGAAATTGGTGATGCCTTCTCGGGTGAACTGTGACTCGTCGGTCCAAAGGATACGCTCCAGAAATGTTGGGTCGTCGACATCGGTGTGAAGAACGAGGCGACAGAAATTCAACCTCCTTTCGTAGTCGCCATTTTCAAGCCCTGCCAACACTCCATTTGTTAATTATTTACGTAAATGTTATTCTAAAGACAAAATTTGATTTGGATTATGTTACATCGAAGCTCGTCGTAATATTAATAATTTCTTTAATTCTAAAGATAACACTGGTCGCTTTAGTGTAAGTAGGTACATAAATAAACTCAAAATTACCTTGAACTGGCGTGTAATGATACGGGTGTTGATGGTCCCCATGCATCACTGACCAGACTTTCCACTGGCTGACGCCCAAAGCGGCAGCTACCACTCTGGTGCTAGTCGTGGGATCTTCTTCAAAAGCTGCCAAAATCTGCTGATCAATTTCAACAGGTAATTGTCGCACAGCTGCTTGGGGTACCCTGACGTTCAAGTTACCCGTTTCTCTAAACCGACGATATGTGGTAGGAAATGTGTCACGGTCAGGTAAGCGTCTATTTGGATATCGCTCCTGGTAAATTCGCCGCGCTTTGCGGGCGTTACTGTGTGCAGCACCATACGCCAGCAGCATGTCGGCGTATTCTTCCCTTGTGTATCCCGGCATTTTAAAACGAAATGTCTTATTTATTTATACCTGTGTCTACTCAACTATTTGTGAAAGCACACGAAACGGAAAGGAAAAGCATATATGACAACAACTTAAATGTCATAGAGATGGGTCCGACCTCATCTTTTTCATTTGACGTCTAAAAGTCATTGAAACTGTCATTGCAAATGAAAAGAGTTGGTCTACAATGAAGAAGTAACTACAAAAGATGAGTTAATTCAAAAAATTAATAATGCGTTTTCTGTTATGAAAGAAGAAATTAGGCTCAGTCTTACCACCACAGAAATTAGGAAAAGATATCGGGCATGTATCAGAAATTGCGGGCAGCAATTCGAGCAGAATTTTTAGTTTCAACTCTATTTAAATTTTTCTTTTGATGCTCGATATCTTTTCCTGATTTCTTGCTTTACATGGTAAAAGTAAAAAAAAAATTAAGTACACTAAGCACTCAATTTCTATTATCTAATACCTACTCATAAATTTGCAAAAACTACTTTGCTAAATTAGCTTTATCCTGTCGTTGGGACCTTCACTATTTTTGATCAAAATGACTGGTTGACCTGAAAATCCTACCGATGTTTAGCGAATCAAACTTTCCGTTGCAAATTTAGTACCGTTGGTAAGGTGACGAACTAGAGAACTAATTTAGAGTAGAATAAATTATTAAAACGCCGTAGTTTTTTTATTATTTCCGGTTGAATTTGATCGCAAAGTAATTTTTCTTTATTGATTTTTTTTAAAAGCATAAGCGTCTTATTTTTTAACCCTAGTTTGAGGGAAGTTCCGACGTATTTTATTCACAAATGTTAATGACTACCAAGAAATAATAAAAAAACTCTAAACTAATGACGAAAAATAAAGTTACGAATGCTTTAAGGTCAAATTTTGGAAAAATCTCAATAATGTATAAAAATTGACATATCTCCTAAAGTATAAAACTTTAGTTAGGGAAAGTAAGGTCCAATAATTAGCAAATGACCTCCTCTATATGCTAATTTGCTATGGCGGGTTTGGTACCAGTCACCCTGTATATTAAATTAATTTATAACTAGCTGTTTCTATGGCCAATATTGCATTTCCTATACGTAATTTCAAAATAAATAAAATCAAATTAAAAACTGAGAACATACCACGCCTGGCCTACCTTTGGGTAAAATTTTAATTCTAATCATAATTTTAATTAATCACGACAAAATCCGGTTAAAACATTTTATTTTTAAACTATCTGTAACACCCGAGAGATCGGGTTACAATACTCTAAGCACACCTGGACAACATGTCGTACGGACGACCCGAAAAAATCGAGTGAACTCAACACAGTCCGTATCTACAAACAGCAGTGCCGCATAGCGATGATTGATTCCTATGAGCAATGCTAAAACAATGAACAAATGATTACAGCACACGTAATCAGTTACGATCACCATTTGATTTAACTTGTAACCGAAACGTATAGCATTATGCAAATGGACATAGTCAAAACGGATTGCTTAAAAAAAAGTTTCTATTTTAGTTTCAAAGCAATAAGACGATTATTTCATAAAAATACCTATTGGGAGAAATATTTTTGTAACTATCGCAGCAATACTGGGTATTTTATTATTTTTCCGTAATAAAATTGGATGAGGAAAAAATTGTGTCAGAGAAAATAAAAGTAGGCTGAGTTGCCATATCTCTAACACACGATTTGTACAGGCACCTTTTTATTTTGTTTTCAATGACAACAGAAACTAAATAAATTGTGTTTTTTTAAATAAATATCTTTCTCTACGTCTAAATATCTTGGTGAGCTATACACCGTAATTAAAAGCACTAGCATATACAACTTAGCATGACCCGTTAGTTAAGATTGTTGAGAAATTCTTTGATCTGGGGCAAGGATGAATTCCTAGGTCAATATGATGGCTATTCAATAAACTTAACTGTTTAATGAAACGAATGAGGATAAATTGTTATAACTAAAACTACAACAGGTTTTTTGAACCGCCTCCGAAGGATTGGATAGTATGTTCTAAAACTTATTAACATTGAACTAAGTAATGCACTTAATAAAACTTACGTGATAAATATAACTTAAGTCTCCATCAAAACCATATTTTTTTAAACTTACTACAAGGCTATTCTATCCTCCGAGCAACGACAATGTTGAGGTTACAACTTGCAATCCACCAAGCTGACCCATTCTAGGAAGGTCACAGAAATCATATTTTGATCGTCGGTCAACGATCCCTGTACCGATCAGGCCGAAGTACTCTATTTATAGTCGTATGCGCATAAACTAAAAAGTCCTATATTTACCGTTCCCCTGGGAATTTTTAAAATTCCTTCCATACGGCAACCAGTCACCCATTGAAGAACCTTTTTACCAAGTTTCACATTGATGCACTCAAGGAATAAGATTTTTCATACAAACTAAAAAGTCTTATATGTTCTTTAGATTTTCTCTAGACCTCTACAGCCCCTAAGAAATGTATGTTCCAAATTTCAGCTCTCTACGCCCAGGTGTTATGGCTCTACGTTGTCTGTCAGTCACTCAGTCAGTAACGGAGGAGTTTAACAAATTAAGATAAAGGATATTATGTAAGATATTTAATATTATTTTTAACTTTTAGATTCAAAATGATTCCGTCCATCTAACCCGCCTTCTTTTGTCACTGATCAACTACTGAGCGAGTCGAGAGGACTTGGAATCTCATTATATTTTAAATTGAGCCAGTCTTAGCTTTTTTACAGAAAAACATTTCAACTTTCATTGCAATAGAGGGTTGAATTATTAATTGAGGCAACTAGGTCAAGAGTATACGATAAATGAGAAAGCTTGATTTGCACAGTATTTAAAACAAATTTATTATGAGTCGCAGGCAGGTTGTTATATAAATCGTAAGTATTAAAGTAATAGGAACAAACGTATTAGAAATTAATGTAAAAACGCAACAAAAAAACAAGATGACTCGAATATTTTTTGCTAATAGTAAAAAGACACCTGCCTATGCAGTCACACAATTTACTTTATATAGGCATATATTATACTAGCTGTTGCGCGCGGTTTTAACCGCGCAATTTCGATTCCCGCGGGATTTTCGGGATTAAAAGTAGCCTATACGGATCCGGAAGAATCCCTCTAAGTAATGGTAAAAGAAATTTTGAAATCGGCCCAGTAGTTTTTGAGCCTATTCAATACAAAAATACAAAGGTTTCCTCTTTATAATATTAAGTATAGATAAAGAGATAATATGCAACAAAGGTCATAGAATATTATCATTCAGACAAGGAGTCACGGTATTTTCTTTGTTTTTTCGGCTCATTAATGAACCGGCGGCGGCGCGGCGACAAACTAAAAAGACACCGTAGGAGCCAAGACGCGTTAATTAACGCATAAAATATTCGTCTCATCTGTACACTACCAAAGACAGTACTTAGCATAAATACTTAATAATATTGTATGCATTTTTTTCTTTGTCTGAATTTAATTAGTTTATAATATGATCATTAATACTGCCTCCTAATGCTGCCACATTCTCCATAATGTGTTTCTGTGCATTATTTTACTAATATCATTTTTCACGCATAAAATATGCGCCCCATCTGAACAGGACTACAGACAGGATTAAGCGTTAATAAAATACTTTTTTGATTCTCTAAATTTATAATGTACCTACAATATAACATGATCATTAATATTGCCTCCTAATGCTTTATGACGCGTTTTCAGTACATTATATTTAAAAAAAAACATAGTTCCTATTAAGAACATTTTTCTTACCTGTCTTTTTCGTGCTGCGTATGCGGGTGCTGCAGAATAGTCTGCTGATCTTCCATTTCCACCACACATTGTGTACCCAACACCAGTTCTGTAAAGAGGTTATAAAGTTAGGTAAAATATATTAGACCTATGGTGTATTCTAAACTTAAACTTTCAGCTGTCTAGGTCAAAGCCCTGCTAGGAATCAAGCCTATAAACTCTCGTATCGTAGAAGATAGTAGTCGATGTAAACATTCAAGATGCATGTTTTATTATTGACATAGATAGCTCATAGATTGTCTTGAGACAAGAGCAACAATTAATGTAATTTATGCCCGTTCCGATGAAGATTAGAATAGCAGCGTCCAGAATTACACAAGACACAACAATAAGATCAAAGATAAACGGATTCAGGATAAAACTGACCAACATAAACATTCCCCGAACAAACTTTTGCGGCTAACATTGTATGAAGGCAGGTTGTTAACCAGGATCGTTGCCCACGAGGTGGATCCTAAAATGGGCCTCTTAAGATTGCATTAAAGCCTGATGAGATAATTGCGTATTTAACTATTTAAACCCCTGCTCTCCAGACTTACGAAAACAATACAATATTAGTCAACATACCAAATCTATTTGAAACAAATATTTCAGCCCTGAAATCGAGGAAAAGTCCAACAAAAGGTAAATTTCTCAAACCTAAAATAAAGTGCGATTATAAAATAAGTTAGCACTCTACTAAATAATGCACTATCAGATAGCATGATTTTAGATATAATATATGTCTTACTTAGTTGACCGAGGCAAGGATACGTCCGTAAACTTGAAATATGGAATAAAAACATTACACTCATTTAACCGGATCTGTAGAAAGAAGCCGAGAGAAGAATCCAGATAAACAGGTTATTTCGGTGGATGATTTCGGTTTGTTTATTAAAATGCACTTTGCATTCTTAATCGGTAATACACGGATTTCTATACAGCGTTCAATGTCTTCGAACCGAAAGATTACTTTGTTTAAGAAAAAAGGTAAATTGCAAAGAATATTGCGATAAAAATATGTAAGAATTTTCCTTTCTGCCTCAATCAACCCATTTTTTGTCATCTCACATAATATGACATATTGAGATGGAAATGATATAATAAGATACATTTAAAGATTTTAAGGATACTGCGTATTTTTATGTATTCTTTTTATAGTATTTACTAAATAATCTCATCATTTTTTATACCTAAATTAGTCATAGACAAATAAGATAAAATAAACAATGATTTATAATATAATACTGAACCCATTTTACTTATTAACCTTTTAATCTGTTGTTTTTTAATCCTTTTAAAATATTGTTTGCCAAAAGGGCAACATGTTAACCTCACGCCTGTCTCTCTTTTGGCTAGGCTGAGACAAGAGAACAAAAATTGCTTCGATCCAGACAAACCTCTTTCGATTACCTATTTCAAATATTTGCATTTGATAGCCTGATTCTCGTGGAAGGTTAAGGCTAAATTAAATGCAGAAATTCCCACGGGATCATAACGCTGTCAGATCTCCTGAAGCGGCAACTAAAATTATAAGAATCACCTGGAAAATGTTGAATCAAATGGATAAAGATCGTGTGTCTGGCGATACGTCTAGCCAATTTAAGCGCTGTTTATAACAAGTTCAAAGCTCGTAAACCCGATTCAAACACAAAGCTAGGTATTAGTGTTCTCTGCGAGTTATATGACGAAGCAATGTACGAGATTCAATTAAGTACTGTTAGGTTAGATGAAGTTTTATTGATATTGTACAGTATGAAATAAACCGAAGTTTTTGACCTCTTAAGTTAGTTTGGATTTTGGTTCTTTCCGAAACAATGAAAGTCAAAAACCCAAATATCTATTGTCGGTTTTGCGATTGTACAAGACGTACACATTAAAAGGGTTTCGCACCCTTTCTGTGCTGAGTCACGGTGAAATTTATAAAAGCCTTAAAGATACATGACTTCACGCCGTATCCCTTATGATATGGGGTAGGCAGAACATCAGAGGTGATAAAGACCATGTGATATCACTTTCGACAAATTTAGAGGTATTATAATGATGGAGAGAGGCTATTGCAGTGACAGGGAGTCAGCCTATCGCCCATAATAACGCCAACAAAACCTCTATCTCTTAACTGACTTTTATGTACAGTATGCCCAGGAAGAGGTGTGTGTCTACGTATAGAAAAAAATAGCTTAAGAACAGTCTGCTTACTATAAATTGTAACTTCAACCGGTTGTATCCGGATAACTTATGATCTCGTAGGAATATCTTGATAAAATATAGTAAGTAGGTACCTACAAAATTTTCCTCTAGAACAAGGCTCAGATAACGTTTCCAATCGTAATGGTAGTTTCAGAGATTAGGGCGTTCATACAAACAAACAAACCATTTGTTTAATTCGATTAGATTTTCGGTATTCACACTTATTTACCTCAAAAACGGCGGTGCGATGTACTCTTTTATTGTGAAAAAGACGCGAAGCTGACTTAAACATTGTTTACAAATTAGAAACAAGATATTTTATCGCCAAGGTTACCGCCAATTCTAAAGGAACGTCTTTTTAAATTTTACATTCTTTTTTGCGCTAGGAATATACGTAATATTTATAAAACAATATTTAAGTCCCTGTTTACACGATATTTACCGTTTCGTAGTCCAGATAGGTAGAAAAAAACTAACATAAACAGAGCTGAAGTTCATGTGTTGCGTTAGTACACGAGGTAGTTTCACCATAAGCCCAGGTGATTTGGTCTCAAAGCCCATTGGTTATCGTTGAGGAAGCTACCAGCAGCTACTACCAATAAAAAGTATTTATATTCCCTACTTCCACACAGCTAGCATGGACTCTGGCAGGGTCCAGGCGCGGTCGCAGACGGAGGGTAAGTTTTGGGAAGGTCACAACTAAATTTTTAATCATAAGCATCCTTTTCTCGCTTCCACTATTTTAAGGGGTTCATCTTATCCTGATTTTGGGGGTGTCATGTCCCCTTGAGACCGCGCCTGGCAGGGTCGCTATGAGGATATAAGCTTACTAAAGGAAACACGTATTTACGGTTCGAACCATTTACCACAACTAACTTAGGTAAATTTAATCCCAAATACATCGCACTATAACACCTCAACGTAGTTACTTATTTTTTTGCGTCTGTTAGGTTTGTTCAGATGTCATGAATAAGTGTATCATAAAAAACGAAGAGTGATGGATGCGATCACAGTCCATATTACCAACCGTTCATAATGACTACAATAATCCATTTGGCTAGTTTCGTCTAATATCAACTTGTTTATTTATAGCCTTAAATTTACGTAACAGCAGGTAAGCTTAAGGTCAAACGTAAATCAAGTCGAAGGATACAACCACGAAAAATAACTGTATACACATTTTAAAACATTTTTTGGAACCTAAACTATGTACAATAATAAATCCATCTCTTTCTGATACTTCCAGTAAGCTAAGTTCGGTTCTAGATGGTGTTGTGTTTAATAATCAGCATTATTTATTAATGTCACCGCAACGAAAAAAAACGTAACTGTGTTTCGTCAATTAGTACTTTTTGCCTTTGATCAGCATTGCGTAAACAGAACGCCCCGAAAGTGGAACAAGTAATTGGACGGACGACTACCAGAGACGCTTAACCACCATGACGGACGCGAAACCGTCATTTATTGCAGTACCAATTTATTAGGTAATGCTGTATAAAAATGGCATAAAACAACACAAAAACATGCAGAAAGTAACAGGAATCAAAGCTTTTTTTCAAGTCTTTTTTTAGTAGGAAATAGGCTCGCATTTAACCTCATTTGCTGGTAAGTCAAGATGGGGTCAAAAATGACAGCACAAGGGATTTTATCTGAAGGGCGGTTGCTAGCCAGGCAACCCTGACAGGAACCTACCACCAAGCAGAGTCCACTCAGATAAGTTGCCTATTACAATACACTTATCCAGAGGCGGTATGGGTACATTGACCCAAAACTGCTGAAAACTAATTCCTAATAAATAAACCAGAGGTTGGACCTGGGCTTTTTAAATGTCCAAAGTAAATGAATCCTATACACTGGTTGGTTGGTTTGGTTTCTTCTTAACACTTTATTATTGTTTAGGAAGCGATACTAGTTCCTCGCATAGTAAGCGGGTTGTATCTTGCCAGCTTGGTTAGTAAAAGCTATGAATCAATTATTTTAGCGTGACATCAATCCTAATACATACACCCAAGTTTATTTAGTAGCAATCAATTGTAAAAGTGATAGATTTCAGCACAGTCTTCAGGTTTATCAACACTATCTGGTTTGAGCTGGAAAACAAACTTTTCTTTACCTGCTTCAGTCTGATGGTATGCCAGGACAGTCGTAGTTCTACTTTGGGATTGATTAACATGAGCTTATGAAATCTCACTTTAACTACATAGTTTACATAGTTAATGTGTCTTTTTAGATAATTTATATATCTTATTTTTATATCTTGATAAGTATGTGATGTTTTTTTAAAGGTTATTTTATTTGATAATACAATTATGTGCAGATTTCACATATTACTTAGAAAGTATTATAGGCAACAAAACAGAAAACACAAAAGGATGTTGTACTTCAATGTTTTAATTGTACATATTTGATGCCATATTTGTTTGTTTAAATAAATTATTCCACTGAGCTAATTAGTTTTAAGAGGTTAAAATAACAGAGACAACAACCTATGGTGTAATGTTTAAAATTGCGGACAAAAGTTCTTTAAAGAATGGCTAATGTATTATTAAGAGGTCAGACAAATAATTTATTATGAATTTGAAAATATAACAGGCAAAACTTATTTGAATTTATTTATTTAATATATTTAAGGCTTTCACAGGCATATCATGAAGAATTAAATTTCACTGTGGTAAATATTGGTTAATTTTCATCAAATATTAACGGGTTTAAAAAAACTAGGTATAGGCAACATAGTCAAAATGACAAATGTTAACATACAATTTCTTTTATTATTTATAGCCTTTAATGTATATTTCTTCCCTTTTAATCCAGCATAGAAAACATTATTATAACAATTTTAACTTACTGTGTTGTATAGTTTTAGTTGTCAATTTATAATACCAAATGTATATTTTTCATTCAAACGATAAACTACAGAGGAATCTTCCCAAAGAAAAACCTGATATTCTGACCAAATAACAGTTTTTAAACAATTAGGCATAATAAACACAATGACCCTAAGCAATATGACAGAGTGCAAGAATATTTCAAGAACAAAGGTATATTTCACTTTATTTTTGTACAATGTAGCTGTTTATTGTTCTCAAAACAGTATTGGTATAAATTTAGTCACTGTGATTAATAATAAAGCATTGCTTATTCGTCAAAAACATAGTTATGAAAAACAGAAGACTAATGTAAATAAATTACGAAAGAAAAGTAGAAATAATCTCAAGAAATAATGCAGCTAACAACACTCGTTATCAAAATAAAGGACTAGCCAAGATAAAGCGTTTAAAATAGGTGCTTATACGAAGTTATCTGTAATAAACGATATCAAAAAATAATTATTTATTAGCAAAACTGGATTACCTCGCCTGTTGAAGGGACGAACCCGTACAGCAACTCTTATCTTATCCGAGGCCATTTTTACACTTAATACACAAGTATAGATTTAAAACACAACACTTTGCACAAGAGAGTTAAACAAATTATTTCACATAATCACCCATATTCTAAAAAAACAAAATTCATTATTTTCACGTTGTATTCACGACGTTCCCGAAATGACACTGTCCGCCATGTTGTTTTTACTCTGCATAGTGATGTTTTGATGTAAAACCGTACATTTCACACAAACCTCCACCAACTTGGACATCAACACAAAAATTCTCAAAATAAGGTAAATTATAAATATATGGGGCATTTCATTTAAAGAAACTATAAAAAAATATGTAGTAATAGCATAATAGAAAGTAACGAAAGCGGCACAGCACTATATAAAAGTATTGCCATTAATATTGGCAGTTCACATAATATTTCAAATGTTCAACCAACGATTATGGTAATTTTTACGCACAGAGTTTTAGTGTTCATTTTTTCAATTCTAATACATTCTAATTTTTGCTCCAAGGGAAAAAACAGATTCAACTAGCGTAGGTGTACGTCGCGTCGTCGTCGCGTTGTTGTGCAATTTGCCTTAGTGTGCTTACATTAAGAAACAGGTTTCCAGTACAGATAAATTATATGCTAATCAATTATGGACCGTATACGTGCTACCATAAGAGTGCTTTCATAAAGGAACAGACTATCGGTATGGACAAACGTGCGGGTAATGTAAGCACGTTTACGGTCCAAAATTAATTAGCATATAATTTATCTGTACTAGAAACCTGTTTCTTAATGTGTAAGCACCCTTATGTACACATAATTTTTTTCCGACTCGATGCATGACTCTTTCTTTATCTAAAATTGCTGTCTATGTCAATAGTTGTCAATCTTGTCAAGCAAGTTGTCAGTCAAGAAAACAAGTCGGCCAGCTGACTGTGATTCGCAACTTTTGGTTTGTTTGTATTGTAAATTCAAAAACAATCATGAATTCCGAAAATAAACTTATTTTTATATCAACCTAACATTCATTAAATATTTAAACTTTCTTTAAACTATGATTTCAATACATTGAACGAAATTTATAATCTCTTTCTACAGGAAATGGCCACCGACTCGCTTTACGGATGGGATCTTACATTCAAAACTGTAGAATCAGATATAAAACGTAAATCCGACATCTTAATTGCTTTCATACATTGGAATTTGTCAAAACGAGGATTTCGTTCCATCGGAATTGGCGACGAGGTAATATATGACCGACATTTTGGTTCTAAGGATTTTTCTTCAACTAATGACCCTTAATTTTTTTCCAGAGAACGTTGTCTGGAGATGAAGTGAAATCTGAATTACTACCTACAGGATGGAATGACAAAGAAAATTACACCCTCAGATATGTATTTGATGATAAGTTATACATTTTGCATGGCCTCAACAGTGATGGAAGTCTAATAACCAATTTAATGGTATGCACAATGCTTATCCATGTTGTTTTTTGATTATTTACTGATTGATTTTCTCTTATCCCATCTGTTAAAACTCAATTTTGGCACTACCACACAGTATTTGAAATAATAAGCAGAATCAAACAAAAATAATCTAATGTCTGAGACATATAATGTTTTCCCAGTGTCTGTCCCCACCAAAGTTCTTTTGTATCCACACTCCTAATAAGTGTTGTTTTTATTTTACAGAGATCTGAAGATCTTGCTGTGTCCAATGTAGCAGTTAATGTTGATGATATTGTTAAAGAAATGTCTGGCTCTATAGACAAAATCATACCCAATCACAAGGAGCTTATTTTCAGCATTAAGCGTGACCTCATTGATAGCATCACAGAGCGTCCAACTACAACTGCACAAACCCAGACAAATAGATGTAGGTTTAACTATACACTAAACATATTAAATAGTAATCATTGATTAGTTTTTATTGATAAGTTATTTACATTGTTATAAAATCATTATTTTGTTCTACTATTTACAGTGAAATAATACTAATTTATATCTTTTTATTTCAGCTTTCCAGGACAACTCTTGTGATGATCCACTTAGAGTTCCTCAGAGACCATTACCCAATCCACAGCCAGATGTCCAAGATCTATGGTATATGTAAATTTGGTATAAAGCAATTTGATTTACTTTAAATTGGTTTATATATCTATTTTTGACGACCGGCTGGTGTATCGGTAACATAAATTGCCTTCTATGCCAGAGGTTCTGGGTTCGAATCCCGGCAGCGGCGGATATTTGTGTGATGAACACAGATATTAGTCGTCAAGTCATGGATGTTTATATGTTTATTTAAGTTTATTCTAATAAAAAATATGTATTGATTCAAAATAATGTTTATATATTTCTTAAGTATATCAGTTATCTAGTATCCATAACACAAGTTCTTTAAGACACTTAGTTGGGCTAGATAATGTTGTGTGAGTGTCAGAAATATTTATTTATTTATTTAGTCGAAAGTTATTTCAATAAGCTACTGCTCTAGCATAATATATTTTTTCAAAAATTGTTGATACCTTTTGTCCTCAAACTGACTTGATGATAAGTGGTGTTGAAGACTTATGTGCAATACATGAATAACTTATCCACTTAACTTTTGGAAGCACCACAACTATCTTTTGTGTATTCTTATTTCTTTTCCTTTTTGTTTCAGTAATGTTTCATAAATAAACTGCATAATATTAAAAGTAATGGAAGTATCTGCCTATATTTTACATTTTCTGTGTAAAGTGCTTGAGAAATTTTCTTCTTTTTTTTTTAATAGGGATCCACCTCGCATTCCGAATATTGGGAGATCTGATTTAGACCCTTTTGGGCCAGTTGGAGGTGGAATGCTCTTCCAACCATTTAACCCAAGGAGAGATATTGAAAACCCCGGACTTGGAGTTCCTGGCGGATTACCAAGGTTTTTCTTATACTATCCATTTGAAAGTAATAAAATACATATAAAAAATACAAACAGATAATGATGTGGTTGAAGGTGACTCAGATTGATCCCCGCTTGAAGGTAGGAAAGCCCTGAAGGTATCCCTTTAGGGCATAGTCGTCATGTTAAATCTGCTGCCATATATCATGGTTATGTGTTCTTGCAATAATTTGATAAGAGCCAGTCCCTTCCAAACCATAGACTTTTGTCTTTTTCCATCCGATTGAGTCACCAAAAAATATTAATTTACAATGCAAAAACCTATTTATACATATAATTAAAATTGATAAGTGCTACTCTAAATTATACTCTGGCTAATAATTCAATGCAGTAAAATGACAGTTTCAGTGTGCCCACTTTAGGGAAGAAAAAAAATTGTGATGCAGCTTAAGTGAATGAATTTTTTTTTTACACATATAATATCTTAACGATATAGGAAAAAAAATATTTTGCCTCACAAAATATTTTATATTTTAATTTTCTCGTTTCTAAAATGGAGATGCTTTATGTAAAATCTGAATTACTTACATTTTTATTGTATACTAGCTTTATCCCGCAACTTCGTATGCACTTAACTACCCTTCTCGTGGAAATTTCAGAAAATATACAACCAGACACCCACTGAAAGAACTTTTATACCAAGTATCACACCCATGCACTCAAGGAATAAGTTTTTTTCATGCAAACTAAAAATCATATATTTCCCGTGCCCGTGGGAATTTTGGGAATTTTTTTCGTAGCACAACCAGTCACTCTTTGAAAAACCTTCATGCCAAGTATTGCATCCGTACACTCAAGGAATAAGATTTTTCATACAAACTAAAAAGTCCAACCCCTTCCCGTGGGAATATCGGGAATTCCTTCCATAATACAAACAGACACTTATTGAGGAACCTTTATATCAAGTATCACATCCTTGCACTTAAGGGATGGGATTTTTTCATACAAACTAAAACATCATATATTTCCCGTTCCCGTGGGAATTTCGGGAATTCCTTTCATAATACAACCAGACACACATTGAAAAACCTGTACACCAAGTTTCACATTGGTGCACTCAAGGAATAAGATTTTTCATACAAACTAAAAAGTCCTATATTTCCCGTTCCCGTGGGAATTTCGGGAATTCCTTCCTTAGTGCACCCCTACATTTCCTAAAGAATGTATGTTCCAAATTTCAGCTCTCTACGCCCAGTAGTTACGGCTGTACGTTGTCTGTCAGTCACTCAGTCACTCAGTACCTCAGTCACTCAGTACCTCAGTCACTCAGTCAGTAACGGAACAGTTTTATATATATTGATAAAAAAATTACAAAAAACTAATTCCACTTCTTATGTGACCATTTTAAAGCACAAGATATTTTGTTAATTATTTTTTACGTTAAAGTTACTGTAAAGGTAAAGTACACACCTCAAATACACATATTTATACATTTGTTTAAATAATGGAATTTAAAAGGACCATTCAATTTCAATCATTCTCATTCAGTACCTTACACTGCGAACATTATAACTGGTATAATTATTTTTCTTTTTGACATTTCGACCTCTCAGTTTACTGCATGGAATTATTTACCAAGGTATAGTTTCCTTTACCAAGGATGATACCGAAGTATTTACACTTACTTTACACATACAAACTAGTTTTATGTAAACCACACAGTGAATCTATGGAATACCCTAGTATACACTCTATCAGTTCATTAAGTTTATTACCCAGGCTTTAGCATCAACTCTAAAGCAGGACTTTCCGTAAATGAGGTCATCTCATCTTTCAGAGGTGCAGTGCCACCTGGAGCTCGATTTGATCCGTTTGGTCCCCCTGGAGGTCCTATGCCGGGGCGGAGACAACCACCACCACCTGATGCAGACCACTTTCCTCCACCAGGCTTCAATGACCACATGTTCATGTAATTTGCTTATATTTTATTACTCATTCTGTTTGTTAAACAATTGCAAAATAATTTGGTTGGGGAATACATTACAGTTCTTTATATAAAAATAAGTCTTTTTTATTTGTACTTTCGCATCATACACATGTTTGTGTTTGATTAAAATTTTCATAAAACTGAAATCCATCACTTAGCCCAAAGTACCTATGAGTTGACCTTTAGAAGAAATTTAGATAGGTATTTTCCACACGGTACTTTATTATTAAGATTTACATTACAGGTATTATTAAGACAAACATACAGGTAACAATTGGTAGAAAAGAAATATGTGTAATTATAGGAAATTTAAATAATTAAAGCTAGATCGGTACCCAACAATTGTGAGCACAGCATTACCACTTTAGCGTAAACTTTACATGAAATAAAGCTTAGTAATCTAGTGCTAGCTATATAGTGTGCTCAAATAAATAAAAAATGTTTTTATTTTTTTTGATGTAACTAATAATAAGGTAAATTCTGTTTTCTACGCTAGACTTAATTGGAGAAAATTAAATAAATTATCATTATTTATACCTAAAGCTACACGCCTTTTGGCGGAAAGACCCGACAATTTGACCAGTCGGTCGGGGATAAGGGCAAGAGGGAGAGAAACCGGCGAACTATTCGGGCAGTATCTAGCAAAACCGCTTTTTGCATGCGTGCTGGAAGCGAACCGCCGCCGAATCCCAGCCTTTCAAGGTTTCTGACCAAAGTGGCTGGATCAAACCATTTGCGGATATTACAACCGGGATGATTTCGGTGGACATAACTTCCCACATTTCGGTCACCTCGTGTGCAAGGCTCAAGTACTTGCGTTGCTTTTCGGTCTCGGCCTTCACGAGGTTCTCGTCATGTGGTATAGTTATGTCCACCAAAAAAAAATTATTATATTATTAATTATTATCATAATCAATAGAATTTAACATTCCAAGTAATATTATTAGGACTATACCCGGCGCGGCGAACCTTGATCCCTATGACACAGTAATTTCCATAAAATAACCTTGTAGTGCCGTCACCGTTACATTAGAATCGTATTGAAGGCTTCTAAAAATGGCATTTATTTATTTTACGTAGCTATATTCCAATAAAAAGATATTTCGTTGGAATTATAACAATTCATAAAATTTGCAAGAAATTATCTCAATCACAATTTACGTTTACGTTCTGCAAAAGTTACTTCATAAGGTATGATTTAATAAATACCCGATGTAGCTAGTACCTATATTTAATAATTGTGTTGATAGTGGCGTTTTTCCCGATTTAATGAAACTTAGTAAAATTATTCCTGTATTTAAAGCTGGAAGCATGACCGACCCCAGTAACTTTAGACCAAACTCTATATTACCAACACTTAGTGAAATTTAGTGACGCTTATTTTAAACCAACTAGTGGTACACTTCTATAGCAATAATTTAATGAATCCAAATCAATTTGGTTTCACATGGGGTCGCTCAACAACTGATGCCAGTGCTTAGCTTATCAAACGTATATTTGATGCCTGGGAGGAGTCACGTGATGCTTTCGGTGTCTTTTGTGATCTGGCCAAGGCTTTTGACTGAGTTGATGATGAGGATGGGAGTGCCCCAGGGCTCGATTCTTGGGCCTTTCTTATTCTTAGTTTATATAAATGATTTGCCATTTGTGGTAAAAGATAAGTGTGAGTTGTTTGCTGATGATACCTACCTCTTTTCTATTTAACGTGAGTAGGCAATTGAAGCGTTGCTTTGAAGTAAACTATTGTATTGAAACTGTGGAGAAGTGGTTTTCAGTCAATAACCTGCTCCTCAATGAAAATAAAACTAAATTTTATAAGACTATTTCTCAAAAAGTTGTCCACTTTTAGAAATTTTAATTGTCCACTGATGAAAAACGTAATTTTTTTATGATATGAAGTTTCTTTTTAGAAATCGTTTTCCTTAAATTGTTGTGCGGTTAAATACTATTTTAATAAGGTCATATTTACACCCATAAAAGTAAAAACAAATAAAAAAAAATAATTTGTTTGGGACAGTAAATTAGCCCGCCATATAAAAAAAAAATGTCCCCCTCTTTCTCAAGAGGTAAAAAGTCTTCAAAAAACTTATATTTGAAAATACTTAAAATGGGGTTTCTTTTTTATTTTTTTTACAATATATAATTTTTACAATTTAAAAGCACACCTGAGCTTCTAATTGTATTTTGTATTATTTAAAATTCAAAAATATTGTATGTCTCACCATTTTTTTATGAATTTCGTGACACATTTCTTGACGCTATTTAACACCACCAAACCATTTCCCGAAGTTTAAAGTTGTTTTTTGCGGACGGCAGCCCTGTTTGATTCCATAGACAATCAGGAAATCGTGCCTCCATTTTGTGTTTAGCTGTCAGTTAGCCAAACAGTCGGAGCGTCTGAAGTGGATTTCATTTATAAAAAATTTCCTGACGAGATTCGGACCCAAAAAATAAGTACTATTATTATCATATACATGCAAAACTTTGAGAGTATAGTGCTTAATAGACGGAAACCCTTTGCTGTTAGATCCAATAGATAATTTTGATGTTATTACAAAAATACGATTGCATGTTAGATTTTCCTCACAAAATTTCGTGACAATTTCCTGACGTCAAGAAATTTTGGATGTTTCATGCAGTATACCTACTAGGTAGATAATAAAGGTCGCTTAGTAAATTGTGGTGGTATTGTTTTACACTTCAGATCTTAGATGACAAAACAGGTACTTTGATGTGGAAAATGACATCAACAGATCAACAGACTGCTATTCCAGTACAAAAGTTGAAAACTAGAACAATAACAAAACTCAAAAGTAAATTACACCAAAGAAAAGAACAGATTGAAACAATTGAAAAGGGAAAAATGCTTAAAATAAAGACTGATGAAGAAGAAGTCCCTTCTTCTGACGACATTAACAAAAAAAATTAAGCAAAATACCTAGATCGTAAAAGGAACAAAAACTTGAAGTGAAGACTGATAAAAAAGAAATAAGAACGCATGACGACATTATCAAACGCGTTACACGTAAATTAGAAAAGGAAAAAAGACTTGAAATTAAGACTAATATCAAAGAAGAACGAATACTTGACGACATAATCAAGCAACATGAAAGCGATGTACCTGAAACTAAAAGAAAAAAAAGAAATTTGAATTTGTTGTCCTGTCTTCTGAAAGAATTCATAGGTATAATATATTGTGTCCAGTTATTAATAAAAAATAAATTTAATTAATATGACCAGTACATGTTTAATTTTGAGTTACTTCATTCCTATAACAGGTGGTATGATGTCGTCCTTAGTCAAAAAGCATACAATCACTACGTTCTAAGAGACCCCACTGAACGAATGAATGAGCTAAGAACAGGAGGGTACCAATTCTACTGCCAATATTTTAATAAAAAAGTATGGCCAACTTTAGGAAAATACTAGGGATGTGGTGTTCATTATCGATAGTTAGTGATGTTCACGGTCGATAAAAGATTCGATAAATAGCAGGTACAGGGAAAAATAGATAAAAGAACTACACAAAAAAAAACAATAATTATAAACATTTTATTGAAGCACATGGTATTTTTACTTAAACCTATTTAAGAAACAATGAAAGTGATAAGAAAAGTGCTGCGATGAAAGTGACATTCCTAAATTATTAATTACAGCAATAAGTTATTTTAAAAGCATTATTGTAATTAAATATGTTGTTATATTATCCACCTTGTTTAATTCATATTCATTATTCTTGCGGTAAAGTTTTTAAAAAAATATTACAGTAACCTAGTTAGAGTTATTGTGTACTATACTTTAACAAAAAGTAAATGCATAATATTTATAACAACAATATACAATGTTTAAAGAAAAAAGATATTGAAGATTCATAAAGACTAGTCAAACTATTACGTATTGCTGTTTTGTTACAATTTTGCGACTTGAACAGCATTGTGTTTTAGAAAGGCTAACACCAGTCGAGTAATTAATTATAAATATTTTACCTTTATTAAGTCAACATACAATCTTTATATCTTTGTGTTTAAATAAAATGTAGAAAAATAATTAATAAAGAATATAAGCTATATTATCAATTATACAATATCAAACAATAAAAAAAAGCTTTCTGAAACAGTACAATTTTACGTATTTTAAGTTCTCAGGAATAAAAATAATTATACCTATATACAGGGTGTCCGGAAATAAGATACATTCCTTGCAGGAGATGAAAATATAGCCCATTTGCAGCCATTTTAGCCCCGGGATACCGGGTCCGAAAATTAGCCATTTCTGAGATAATCAAGATTTTAAACTATTTTTGAAAAACCCCCGTATTTTAGATAAAACTTGCTGCTGTGGTAAAACACGTAGAGTTATTCTTATTATTTTTTTATTTTCTGACACATAAATAAACAATAAATCATACAGAATATTTTTTTGGTAGATAACATCACTAATCTTTAGATTACGACACAAAAACAATCATTGTTTTATGAAAAAAGTCATGTTTTCAGTACAAAAACCTCATTTATTTAAAAAAAATGTACGGAATGTTGCGTAAAAATTATTGAATTTAGTAGCCTAATTTATGAGCTATGCAAAAAGGTATAACATGTCAGCAAAACACTACAATGCTAATTAACAATAATTTTAAAAGTAAACAATCCATTTCCTGGAATTGCTCTACATTGACTTACCGCAGTGGCACGTGTGCGCTAATTGTTCTTTGATATCGCCGCATTGCTTGGGACACAATGGTGTGACAGTAGGGATTATCGGCAGGTAATAACAGGCAAGTTTACTTTATCGGGTTAACTAAATTATCTAGGTAGTTAGTACTGATCCCTCCTTGAGTTCAGACATACGTATTTTATCAACTTGCAATGGCTTCATTTAGTAATGAAGAATACGCAGATATTTTGTTTGTGTACGGCTTTTGCAACGGTGACGCTGCAGCGGCCCGGAGAGAGTACATACAACGCCTTCCTAATAGGCGTATACCAAACGTTAGAGTATTTGGCGGAACATTTCAACGTTTGCGAGAATCCGGCAGTATTGGAGCCAGAAGAAGAGACGCAGGCAGACCGCATGTTTTACCTCCCGATGAAGAAGAAGACATACTGGATTTGTTTCGAAGAGATCCAACAATCTCTACAAGAACCGCAGCAAGGAACCTTGGATTATCCCGGTGGCAAGTTTGGTTTACCTTGCATACATCACAGTTACATCCTTACCATTACACGCCAGTGCATGCACAAGAAGAAGGAGACCCAATTAGAAGAATTGAATTTTGCCGTTTTATTATCGACGCTGACATGGAAGACCCTCGATTTCTTGAGAGGATATTGTGGACTGACGAGTCTAAGTTTGATCGTGATGGAATAACAAATTATCACAATTTGCATTATTGGGCACCAAAAGGAGAGAATCCAAGAGTTAAAAAAGAAAGAGCACACCAACGAAGATTTTCTTTCAACGTATGGATGGGAATAATTAATAGACATCTGATTGGGCCGCATTTCTTTCCTCAAAATTTAAACGGGGAAGCCTATGAACTTTTTTTAAGGAACGAGTTGCAATTATTGCTAGAAGACGTCCCACTAGACACAAGACGACATCTAATTTATCAGCACGATGGTTGTCCAGCACACTTTAGGCGCGGTGTCCGCCAGTGGTTGGATGATAAATATCCACATCGTTGGATTGGGCGGGGTGGTCCCATTCCTTGGCCTGCGAGAAGCCCCGATCTAACGCCATGTGATTTTTATCTGTGGGGTCACATGAAAGCTCTCGTGTATTCTACTCCCATTAATACAGAGGATGACCTTCGTGAAAGAATCATGAATGCAGCACAACAAATTCGAGAAACTCTTACAGCTCGGATTTCAAAAACTGAAATTCGAAGAAGACTTAGAGCCTGCATTAGAAACCGCGGCTCACACTTTGAACAGGATTTAAATTAATAACAACGCTTTGTATTTTTAAGTCCTATTTTTATTTATTAATAATTTTCTAAAAAAGTAAACTTGCCTGTTATTACCTGCCGATAATCCCTACTGTCACACCATTGTGTCCCAAGCAATGCGGCGATATCAAAGAACAATTAGCGCACACGTGCCACTGCGGTAAGTCAATGTAGAGCAATTACAGGAAATGGATTGTTTACTTTTAAAATTATTGTTAATTAGCATTGTAGTGTTTTGCTGACATGTTATACCTTTTTGCATAGCTCATAAATTAGGCTACTAAATTCAATAATTTTTACGCAACATTCCGTACATTTTTTTTAAATAAATGAGGTTTTTGTACTGAAAACATGACTTTTTTCATAAAACAATGATTGTTTTTGTGTCGTAATCTAAAGATTAGTGATGTTATCTACCAAAAAAATATTCTGTATGATTTATTGTTTATTTATGTGTCAGAAAATAAAAAAATAATAAGAATAACTCTACGTGTTTTACCACAGCAGCAAGTTTTATCTAAAATACGGGGGTTTTTCAAAAATAGTTTAAAATCTTGATTATCTCAGAAATGGCTAATTTTCGGACCCGGTATCCCGGGGCTAAAATGGCTGCAAATGGGCTATATTTTCATCTCCTGCAAGGAATGTATCTTATTTCCGGACACCCTGTATAAAATACTTCTGAGTAAAGAGGGTAAAATCTTATTACTAAGAGAATGCCTCTATACCTAGTCTCTTCTTAATGACTTGCTAGTGAAGCTTATCTTATGTAAGTTATTACTATTTTGAAAATGGTGAAATATTTGCAATCGCTCAATAATGAAATCTTTCATTATTTTTTTTATTGAGTCGATCTGTATTCAACCAATACTTTGGCAATGCGAAAATTTAAGATTTTTTTCGTATGTATTTCAACAGACACGTGCAATAAGTAATATTTTTTTCAAAGTGAAATGAATCTACCACCAATTATTGAAAATACGATCTGTTCAGAAGAAGTGGCTCGAAATAACAATCTTCTTTAAAATAAAAATAACAGCTTATAGCCACAAAATGGCCCAGACATTTCATAGAAACCATTTTTACATAACATTTGTTTTAGACTATCTTTTAACTAAGCTTAAATAATTAATATTTTTAGGCGCTTTATTATAAAAGCTTACAAAATTGACCAACGAATGACATGATAATGCATTTGACGATTTTAATTTGGTGTAGGTATAAAAAAATCATTATTCAAAATGCTTTGGCTTGCCAGCTAACCTAAATCCTCGGTTTCTGGAGATTTGAAAATGACTACTAGCTTTATACACGATTTGAAAATGACTACTAACTTTTTTATTTTTAAACCTACAAAATAAATAATTTGTGGGCAGGATTTGTGGCTGATTGCTTTCCCGACGAAAATGTGGCTTATGTTGAAAGGCTGTGGGGCGTTGTTGTTTTTTCCGAAATGTTTCCAAATGCAATCATTTTATGTAGTTGCTCCACTTTAATATGCTTCTTATAAACATAGATCTTCCTCACGAATTGCTTTTATTCACTAAGGCAACTGCAATCAGAAATAAATATTCTTATTGTTAAATCATTAAAAAAGTTCATTTGAGTGTTTTACTTCAAAAGAAAACATATACCCTTGAGAAGATTGAAATGAAAAAAATGAAAAATGTTTTTATTTACTTTTGACTAAAATCCATATAAAATAAGTGGCAAGTGAACCCCTTTAAATACTGAATGTTTTTGTTGGGAGACACCGCACTTCCGTAACATAAAATAAAACATGAACAGATATAATAGATTACTTAACAGCTATCATCTAAGAATTAGATAAATACCTACATAAACTGTGTTTTAATAACTCCACACAACTCTTCCCACACATTTGATAATATAATTTGAGATGTTAATAGAATTTGTCTTGTAAGGGTGTCGTAAAAGGCGTTTCTGGCTAGCGACCACTCTTCTGCCGCTAAATATCATCGCTCCTTCGGTGATGTGTTCCGGAAATATTTTATGAAGTGCTAGGTCCTATCAAACCCGTGTGCTTTCATCTTTAAAATCATCTTCATTTTCCATCAGGTGAGATGAGGTCAAACGCGGTGTCAATCACCAATAAAGAGCTCATATTACTCATACCTAAATAGGAACAAAATTATGAATATAGCGTCTAGAAGAGAAGTTAATTTTGTATGTTTAATTTTGTCAGTGGTGGCCTTTGGCCAAAATATCTTTATGATAATGAAATGGCCTTATTTACATACCACTTAGCATCCGCTGGAAACGTGGGTTATAATACACCAGAGCCAGGCTTCTTTTGAACTTTACAGATTTCGCATCTCCAAAATCCATGAGATATCTCGGTCCTAGGAACACGATTCATGATATCAGTTATTTTCAATGTAGCTGTAAATTTTATTGTGTTGTATAACATATAATAATCAACGAATGCAGAGCATCAAAAAACCAACTTTACGTCAAAGCTTTGGCAAGGTAAATGTTCTCCGTACCTATACCAACATATGTCTTTCAAAAAAATATTTTTTTCATGACGTACTCAATCGATTTCGATGAAATTTATATGGGACCACCGCTAAAGTATCCTGCAACAGAATATTTAATATCGATTCACAATTATTGTCCAAAAAATCATGTTACAAAGACACTAAAAAAACAAACACACGAATTAAGAACATTCTCCTTTTAGAAGTCGGTTGAAAATTAGTGAGAGAAATTACTAAGATTTATAATAAAATGAATACCTACTACCAAAATTTTAAACTTAAAGACTCTGTTCCGCAGTGTTCTTCTGTGGCCTGAGAGTTCCTGGGTTCGAGTCCCAGCCGGGACAGTTTAGGAAACGAACTTTTCTTAAATCTTAGTGGATACCCACCTTACTTCCGCTGTATAGTCTCCATAACAGAAGCTTACTTTGATAATAATAAAGGTTCACTTTGATGCTACGGTTGATGTTTCAGTTTAACTTAAAAAAAATACTCACCATACATTAAATTAGTTAGTTTTTCCTATTCTAAAGACGTTTAACGTAGATTTGATGAACTAGCTGTGTAGGTTTGGATCAGTATAATTTCCACCTCTGAAGGACCAGTTCTGAGTTCACCTGGCTAGCCTCCCCTTCACATATAATTTGTCACGAAAAATGATCGCTTCGATGATGATCGATGTGTTCCAGGCAGAAATATATCGTCTACGACCTGCGGAAAGGTTCGCGATGGTACTTAGTACATAAAAATTACCTGTAACTAAAAACAATCTTCTTGCATGGGTTCTTACATCTTTATTGATGAATTGAAAAATTTTAGTTCTTCTTCTTTTGGTTTAATGGCAACCAGCTAAAATTTAGTTATTTTTAAAACAATTTATTTTTAAAATAATTTATTTATAATTAAATTCATTTAGACATCAATTGACAAATTGTCATCGTCTCATTTTGACAATTTCAAATATCTAATAGACTAGACAAAACTGTTTTTTTTACTGTCAAACGTCTTTATAGGCCTTTCGATACACATTGCGATTCTAGCACGACTTCCGGGTGCCAACCTTATAGCAGAATCATCCGCTATACGTTTACAAAGTTTAAAGGCTTCATCCCGAATATCAGAATAACCTATTCAAAATAAAACCTTATTTCAATCAGTTAAGATATAGAATTGCAAATATGCGGTGACAGTTGGATCGCAGGCGGGCAAGGGTTGTGTCTGAACCCTGTCCTTAGTGACGATAATTTCTTGACGTTTCTTGACAAAGTGATTTCTTGACAATTTCATGACGGGACACTTTTTTGAGAAATACTCATAATTCTCATTGCCTAATGTCCGGCATGTAAGTACTGACTTAATTGTAAAAGGACAAGAATCGAGCCCTGTAAATTAAACAGTGTTCCTTGGCATAACCCTAGACGCACATCTACAATGGGGACCACATATAGAAAGGTTGACGAAGAGACTTAGTTCTGCAGCGTATGCCGTCAAAAAGATGTGAAATACCTCTAATGAAGCTACTGCGCGATTGGTTTATTTTGGTTATTTTCATAGCTTAATGACATACGGCATTCTCCTGAAGGGAAATGCTGCCGATCTTAATCATTTGTAAGAGTAAGCAAGCGAATTGTCACTGTAATGTTTAGCTATTGCTTAACTTTGTAAGCTGCATTTCCTATTGCAAAGTTTCATTTGCTCTGTTTGAAATGTAATTAGTTTTCTGATTAGTTTTATTGTTTCGATTGCAATAAAAAAAAACACAACGAGGGAACGAAAACTGAAGAAAGGTCAGATAAAGGAGACATTTACATGAGTTTTTGACAATACGAGAACATTGGTTTTTTATAAGGACTCTTTGAGTAGTTTATTGTTGTAAGATATTTTTCCTAGTCTAAATACAATTTTTATTTATTTCTTTAGTCATTATTTAAATCTCATTATTGTACATGTAAAGGACAACACTGCGTCATCCGTGTCTACGCGCGTATTCATACAATCCGTACCGTACGGGCTAGCTTCCGCGTGTACGTTCTACACGCCCCGTACATTATTTTTCAATTTTAATCGAAGTTTAGCCGAATAGTAAGAGGTTAAGTATTCCATTGACACGACTGTAAAGCACACTAATGAAATTTTACAAGTGAAATTGCTTCACACGTGCCGTACGCGCGTACAATACGGACATAAGGTACGTACGCGCGTAGACACGCGTGACGCAGCGTTGGCCCTAAAGGGAACAAGCGTTTAATGGCTTCAGGCGACTCTATTGTTCTGTGGTAAAAAAGGTCCTGGGTTCGAGTCCCAGCCCGGTAAGCTTGGAGTATGAACTTTGACTCGGGTCTCGGTGTATTAAGCTAACCTCTATACTCTGGCAAATAACTCAATGCAGTAAAACGACAGTTCCAGTATATATTCCCACTTTAGGGGAAAAATGCGGTTTAAGTGAATGAATGTAATTATTTTTTAAATAATAATATCGTAATTTATGGGAAAAAAAATATTTTGGCTCATAAGATTTTTCTTTTCTTATAGTGCTGTTAGCAAAGGGCAACTATCCTTGAAATTTCATTTTTCACGACAAAACGAATTTAAAAAGCAAGAAGTTATAAAGTTGATTTTTGCTTCCATTGTAACAGTTTTAAAGCACAAGGTTATGATTAGTAATTATTTATTTTCATAAAAGTTACTTTAAAGACATAGCACACACCTCAAATTCAAAAATGAGATGAGTAGTGTTGTTTTTGAATGCTTGTGAAACACTACACATTAATCAAAATTTAAATTTGATGTCTTGTATATGACGACCAGAGAGTACCTATATTTTAAACTAGTTTGTTAAATTTCATTTAAATCTATAAAGTAATGAATACCACACCAAGCATCATTTGCAATGGACAAAAATAAAACAGGGGAAAGACGGAAATGTGACGGGGAAAGATCAAACTATTTTCTAAAATCGCTTAAGAGAATGACGTACATTCTCGGTCAATTCTAGTCTATGGAATTCAATGCCCTGAAAACAAAATAACAGACTTAAGCGTCAAAACGCCTAAGGAAACAAAGACAAGACTAATATTTTGATTTTTGTATTTCAATCTTACCCCACCGGGGAAAGATCGAAGTGGATGTTTTCAAACATTGCTGAGTGATTGTTTAAAGTAAAATTGATAATGAAAGTTAAAGGCGAAATCAACAAACAAAAAACCTGATTATGATACAATTGCCATATTTGGTAGCATAATATTATTCCAAATATCTTACTCGAAAATTGGTATGTTCATCTTACCCCATCTAAATGTAATGGGTACAGATAGAAAAGTACGAGTAAAGGCAAAAATCTATTTAATAACTCAAACGTAAATAAAAAGTAATTATTAAGTGTCCAAAAGAATCAGTTGTAGGTACCTAGCTTTTAATGAAAGTTACAGGATGCGGGGTAAGATAAAAATAGTTTAAGAAACACGCAAAAAGTCAGATTGTTTAATTTTGTAAAAAAAAACATGTTTCTTTGCAATAACCTTCAAGCATTGACTATGGCATAGGAGACAATTAAATGGCGGCTTAAACAGTGCTACAAACACTTCAAAAAATCTCCTAGATGTGGCGTTATTGTTGAGTTTCTATCTTACCCCGTTTTCCATCTTCCCCCACTCACCCTATTTATAAATTTCTTTAAATTTTTATGCAAAACAAATGACAAATACTCGTTCGTTTTCAATCATTATCATTCAGTACTTACACTACGATGTTTTTAACTGGTATCATTATTTTTCTATTTGACAATTCTATCTGTCAGGTTACTGCATTGAATTATTTTTCAGAGTATAGTTATGCTTTCCATAATACAGGTTTATTTATTGAAGCTTAGTTTAGGGCTAACGTAGAGGCACCAGTCTTGGACACTTAAGAATTTTTTTGAATATTTGTTGTAAATTTCTCGTAGGTTTTTAAAGCTTTTAAATATTTTTTAGTTATACCTTTAGTTTAATGTATGTACCTGCTATTAGAAAAAAAGTCATATCATAATGCATAAATCGTGAAATAATCTATAAATTAAATTAAAAAACTACTTTTTTGCGCCAGTAATGGACAGAGAAAATCCAGTTTTGGACACCCAGTAATGGACAGTACCCAATGTTAGACATCCAATTTTGTAATTGAGAAAACTTGAAAGTTATCAATAGAATCCTGAATATTATGATCGAAAATAAAATAAAAGTGTGATTTTTATGGATAACAAAGCATTTATTATTACTTTTGCATACTGTTAGTATTTTAGGACTAAAATGCCGTTTAACAGTTATATATTATATGATCACGACAAAAATCTAAAAACTGAACCTGTAAGTACATATTTAATACAATAAATGAATTTTAATTTAAAAAAAAGTAAGTAAGTACAAAAAAGCGTATGTGCATTTAATACCTATTTTAATTTTGACAATCGTCCATAACTGGGACCCCCTCAAAATAAGATCCAGTTATGGACGCTTATGAATTTTATTTAAAAATACATAACCTATCTTGCCACAAAATCGTAAAATACGTCGCACATTGAACCAATATAACATGAAATGATATCAAATGTCGCTAAATTTAATTTATGTCACTAATTTGTTTTACAATATTTATTTATTTTTTAATTAAATAAATAAATATTATAAAACTTCAATATTTATCAACTCCAAGCTTACCGGGCTGGGACTCGAACCCAGGACCTTTTTTACCACAGAACAATAGACTCGCCTGAAGCCATTAAGGTGACACCCGGGGCGATTTGGCGAAATTGGGGTATGTTCAACCTCTATAAAGTATGGGAAAACGTTGAAACACAATACCGAAAAAAATATATATTATAGATTAGTCTTCATTCTTTAATTGCTCACGAGGATTTTTTTGCAAAGTTTCTGGTTCATTAGAAAAAAAAATTACCGTGGACATCGATTTTACTGCAAAATATGGATAAACTACGTAACTACGCGGCTTACATGAATGCAATTTTTTTTATATAATACAACTTAACTTGCACTACAATCGCTCACGAGGAATTTTCATTTAACTCATTGTGAGGTTTTTAATTATCGATTTCCTGTTTATTTAATATTTTGGTGACCGCGGCGCTCTGCGCGGGCGACGGGCGGCATACGGCCTCCGGCTCTCGTACGGGTAACCTGTGTCCGTTGTCGCTCTGCCCTGCTCTCGTCATTTGGCGCTCATTGAAATAATCGAGTCGGTGAAATTATTAGTTTCTAGTGAGAAAAACAGCAAAAGGACTGAAGGATTTATTTTGTTTGTACATTGCATTGTGAAAAGACACTACTAGATTTGTAAGATAATAATATCTGAGAACCGCCGCGAAAGGACGCTTTATTTAGTTCGTAATAATATACTGTGAAGATTCTTTGGTACCTACTTTTGTAAATATTACTTCTTTGTGACTGTGTTATTGTGTAAAAATGCCTAAGCTTTCGAAAAGAAAGCGATATCTAAAAGAAAATTTCGAAGGAAAAAGAGAAATTCTGTAAGTACCTAACCTAACCTAAATACCAAATTGTTTGAAATTTAAATTAGAGTTACCATATTATGTGTGTAAAAAATAGTGGGCAATATTTTAGGGGTCGTTGTACCTGCTCATCTATACGAACAACTTTTACTATGAGACCAACTTCGAAATCGCGAAAAAAAAATAAGCTGTTCCATACATTCCGGCCGAGCGGATCGGGTAGGTTTCTATGAAACAGCAGATTTTTTTTTCTTATTTCAATAGTTTTTGCCTACTCAATTTGTATTTGCAGAAACCAAAGAAGGTGGGCTTGTAATGAAAATAAAGAAAATTACGACCAGTCTAATCAGTTGCAAACTCAACATATGCCTGCAACAATAAAGTAAGTAAAATAGACTAGGAGCCCGTGTACATTTTGACCACCTTCTTTCTTAGGGTATTATTCCACTCATCCAATTTCTAAATTTCAAGAAATAAATCGAACTTGTTGTACAGTGTTATTTAGCGACCGGCAAAGTTGTATGAAAATCCATATCTATCATATTTTAGCGGCCGAAAATATGGGAACCAAGGAGATGCACTATCGAAGGTTTTGGTTTATTAAAAAATAATTGCCCAAGTGTGTTAGAGACGCAACATAGTTTAAGGTTTCATAGAACATAGGTACCTATCATAATTCTAATAAGATTACTTAGAAAGTTTGATTGCAAGTTTGAATCCTCTTTCTTCAGTAGGGTTAGTTGCGCTCTACCGCCGCCGCGCGAGAGCGAGAGAGAAGGTTCCCTTTCTTATTAGAATTCCAGAAAGTTTGTATGTTTGTAGGTACTAGTTGCGCTTTGACGCCGTGTGAGCGAGAGAGAACATATTTTTGTCTCATTGAATAGCCTAAGAAACTGCGAGAACATTATGTTAGATGAATCTATAGGTTGTAGGTAAACTAGAATGTTCTTTTAAAACTTGAGACGTTTGAGATAGTAGAAATTTCCGGAACCGAATGTTGTATGAACGTACAGGTATAGGTATATTTTAAGTTATAATGTTATGGCGTTAAATTACGTTCTTTTGAATATTGTTTTGTGAATCTAGAGCTTTCTAGTATGACAATAATAGAAGTAGGTATGGAATTAGAAGCTATCTTGTATGTTCTCGAAATAATTTACGATGTATGTAGGTATGGATATATTGATAATTTGGTTTTCGACTATTTTATGTAATTATATGGTAAATTGAGGTCTGTATTGACATATTTCAATGTTAGTAACGTATTTATGTATAAAGCAATATGGTTAAATGTCTTATTTAGGTATTAATGGACAAAATTTGATATGGTTTTATATTGTTGAATGATTACGTAATTACGATGGATCTTGTGTTTATTTCATGTTTATTATGTTCGAATAGTGTATTTCTAAAGAAATGTAATAGATTTTTGGAAGACAAGTTTAATATTATGGTTATATTGCGAGAAAATTAAGGTCTTGTTTTACGTATAGATTTAAATGGATAATTATGTTTAATTTGATAAGAATTATGATTTTTCGTAATTGTGTTTCGATTATGTCTGTTGTAAAGTTTTGAAAATAGTTTAGTTTTCATTTGGATCCGTTTTGCCTTAGATATGATGTCTTATGTTCTTAACCACTTGTAAGCGCAAACGGTAATAATCAGAAGTTTTTGTTCTAGGAAGTTTTATTTATTATGTTATTTGTAACAATGCTTTTATATTGAGTTAGAGTAGATTTAATCCTTTCATTTGATAAATTATTTTTGAATAGGAGTTAAATGGTTTGTAATAAAATCTAGGACAAAATCTTACTGATAGTGAAAATCAACATGTAATTCGGTTTGAACGTGCAAACCCGTCAGCCAATCAGAATGCAGGAATTATTTTGCCCGTGTGATTGATTTCTATACCTACCTAGTTTTCAATTTTCTTAGTCCTCGTACTGTAACGATTCCTTTTCTGGGCTTTCCATCCTGTACAGTGAAAAACTTGTAATACTTTCTAATAAGTAGCGTAATAAGCGCTGGTGTGCCATTTGACTGTCTCTTAAAAATTTCCTGTCTTCTTGTTTTAGATCGCCGGATGAAAAACTTTCTACGTCCGATACAGGTGGAACAGTCGAAACGAATGTCAAAAATGTTGGTCCTTCATCATCTTCACAGGTCACAAATAAAGACATATCTACACGAGATAATGTTGGTCTGGAAAGTCTTACCACGGGAATTAATGAAGCAGATAACATTAATGTATGCCTTTTGATTTGTTTTTTTTTTTGAGATTCCAAACGAAACTTTATTGTTGACTTGACTGTTTTGTGACTGTCGGCGTATAATAGACATACATTATTTTAATTTCAGATGGAAGTTGAATTGCCAGAATATGAAATAGAGATTACCAAAGAAGAACCTGGAAGACCACCTGCTTTCGAAGGGCGAAGAATTGTTAACTTGATTAACGTGTATAAAAAACTGCAAGACATATCTTCACATGGTCCTTTCAATTGTAACCTTAAATGTGTGGATATAATTTCTGAGAAGCAAGTTGGATTGCATTCTACATTTACTCTTCAATGCAAAGTCTGTAATGAAAAATTTATTATTTCTAGTGATGAAAGCAGTGATGTGAATGTTAACAATTGTGCAGTTTTAGGGACAATTGCAATTGGATGTGGGCATTCGCAACTGCAAGAGTTTTCTGCTGCTTTAGACTTACCTTTGATGGGTGAACCTATATATCAAAAATGTCATGAAAAGATTGGCGACATGTGGGAAGGTATTTCAATAAAAACAATGAACGATGCTGCCAAAGAAGAAAGAGAGTTAGCCACATCGGAAGGTCGAGTCGATGAGTATGGAACACCCATTGTAGACGTCATAGTAGACGGTTGCTGGAGTAAACGGACGTACAAAAAAAATTACTCTGCACTTTCAGGAGCAGCGGCCATAATTGGAAAACGGACAGGAAAAATTCTTTACCTTGGAGTAAAAAACAAATATTGCTGTATCTGTGTCCAAGCACAATATAAAAAAGAAGAGCCACATAAGCATAAATGTTTTAAAAATTATACAGGTCCTTCCACTGGAATGGAGTCCAATATTCTAGTAGAAGGATTTAAAAGCTCTATTGAAATGCATGGCCTCATTTACGGTAGAATGATTAGCGATGGAGATTCCTCAACATATTCCAAAATAATTGAAGTTCGACCCTACGCGAATGTCACAGTGCAAAAAATTGAGTGTAAAAATCACATAATGAGGAACATGTGTAATAAACTAACACAACTCAAGGCTGACACAAAATATCCTCCAAGACTTAGAAAAAACATAACTGACCAAAAAATAATAGCAATTCGTGGGACGATAAAGAAAGCAATGGAAAAATACACGTCAGATTCAGAATCAGAAAAACGAGCTAACGTTGAGCTTTTGTATAACGACATATTATTAGCTCATTTGCACGCTTTTGGCGATCACAGCCGTTGTAAGGCATATTTTTGTAAAAAAACTAATGAAGAGAGCATAGAAAGAGATTTCATGACAAGCACTATTTGGTCTCGAATTAGCCAAATTATGGCGAACGTTGCTTCCTACGCACCAAGCCTTATTCATAATGTTGAAAGCAACAAAGTCGAGAACTTTAATAGTAAAATCGCGAAACTGGTTGGTGGAAAACGCGTTAACTTTAGTCTGAAAGGAGGATATGAAACCAGGTGCAAAGGTGCAGCAATATCGCATAACACACGTGCATTGTTATCAAGGACTTATACTTACATTACCGGAAACAGTCCGAAAAGAAAGATGAAATTGCTGGAACAAAGAAGGATGAAAAGGTCTCGAAGAGTTAAAAGGTGTATAAGAAAAAAAAACAGATTTCTATTTAGCAACGGCGAAGATTTGAATTACGGGGAAAATTGTACTCGGGAAGATATAGCTCCCGAAATGATGGAAAAAGAAAAAACTACTTTTTTAAGTAATTTACAAAAAACAAAAGAAGAACGACAAAAAATTGAAAAAGAGACAATTTTGCAAAGTGCGTCAAGTGAATGGTTAGAGCTGCGTAGAAAGTTATTAACAGCCTCAAATTTTGGTCGAGTGATCAAGAGACGCCCAAATATTAGTTGTGAAAATCTTGTCAAAGATCTTCTGTATAAAGATTGCATTAGTCATGTTAAATCGATAAAACATGGACTAGAAAACGAAAAAATTGCTATTGAACAACTATCACGCCAGAATGGCGTTGAAATAGAACCGTGCGGCTTGTTCATCGACGAGAAATTACCGTATTTAGGTGCCAGCCCTGATGGTATTTGCAAGGATATGACGGTAGAAATTAAGTGCCCTATTTCGGCTTTCAAAATGAATTTTGAAGAAGCGGTAAGAAAAAAGAAAATACCATTTTATAAGTTAAATAGAAATGATGAAATAATAATTAACAAAAAGCACAATTGGTTCTTTCAAATTCAAGGCCAGCTACATATTACACAAAAATCAAAATGTCTATTTTGTATATGGCTAGGCGAAAATATCCCTATGCGGACAGAAGTAATAAAAAAAGACGATACGTTTTGGAAACATGAAATGGAACAAAAATTAAAAATATTTTATTGCGATTGCATTTTACCTGAGTTGATCGACCCAAGACATACCAGAAAAATGTCAATCAGAGATCCTGATTATATTCTAGAAAAGATGGAAAAGAAAACAAAAAAAAGAACAGGAGATTCTGTTGATGAAAAACCGGACAAAAAGAAAAGGAAAGAGAAAAATGAAAAAGAGGAAGAAGCAGAAATAGAAAATCAATATCAAGGGATCACAAATGTGAAGGTTACTGAAGTGGGTACCGATAAGAAGGACAGTAAGACCATAGATGAACCAAAAGAAGATTTTCCAAATATAAATATACAAAATTTAGGCGAATTCAGTGATGATGAAGCGGGTAACGAAAAGAAAAATAGTAAGAACGTAGATGAACCAAAAAAAATACAAATAATTTCCGCTTATGATTTTCCAAAAATAAATATACAACATTTCGGCGAATTAAGTGATGGTGAAGAAGATTATTTAACTGGGAGGCAATTAAACTTCAGCGAATTTTGAAAGAAATAAAACAAATAATAAACATAAATTTATTGACTCATGGGTTTATTGTTTTTCATTTCATATATCTACAGGGTTAATAAAAATTAGCGCATAACCTCTCACAGGCAGCCTCTCTACATCAATTCCAACAACGTCTAAGACTTTTTAAAATAATAGTTTTAATTTAAGTTTTCCCCACAAAAATAAAATTTTAAATAATAAATAAAATAATAAATATTTCTGACAACCACACAACATTATCTAGCCCAAATTAAGTTTCTTAAAGAACTTGTGTTATGGATACTAGATAACTGATATACTTAAGAATTATAAATAATTAAAAAAAAATAGATGTTGGCCGATTTCATCAAAATCGGTCAAGCCGTTTCGGAGGAGTATGGCAACGAAAACTGTGACACGAGAATTTTATATAAGTATTAGATACATATTGAATAAATACATATTTTTTATTAGAAAATAAACTTAAATAAACATATAAACATCCATGACTTGACGACTAATATCTTTGTTCATTACATAAATATCTGTCGCCGCCGGGATTCGAACTCAGGACCTCTGGCATAGAAGGCAATGTACGATACCCTTACACCAGCCGGTCGTCGCCGGTTAAATTATTTGTTAGCAGTTAGCATTAGAATAGTAATATAAATCATCTGCCTCCTAGACTATACTCCACTACTACCAAGGTGCACTTAGGTAATAGTACAGCTATAAATTCACAGATGGCGCAATACTAATCTTGCTATTGACGTTTGCCGCTAGATGGTCACTTTTACGTAAATTTAGTACGGGGAAAGAGGCAGGTGCGGGGAAGACGTTTAAAACTCCGCCCATATCCTCAAGGTTGTTGGCGCATGTAAAAGCCTTAAACGCTTGTTCCCTTTAGGGCCAACGCTGCGTCACGCGTGTCTACGCGCGTACCTTATGTCCGTATTGTACGCGCGTACGGCAAGTGTGACGCAATTTCACTTTCAAATTTTCAACACACATTAGTGTGCGTTACAGTCGTGTCAATGGAATACTTAACCTCTTACTATTCGGCTAAACTTCGATTAATATTGAAAAACAATGTACGGGCGTGTAGAAGGTACACGCGGGAGCTAGCCCGTACGCGCGTACGGTACGGATTGTATGAATAAGTATAACAATGAGATTTAAATAATGACTATAGAAATAAATACAAATTGTATTAAGACTAGGAATAACATCAGAATATCTTACAACAATAAACTACACAAGTCCTTACAAAAAACTGCTTCTGTGGTAGGATTGGTGGTAGGATCCCTTCTGGGTCCGCCTGGCTAGCGACCACCCTTTATATAAAGTCTGCCGCCAAATGTTACCGCTCCGGCGGTAATGTGTTCCGGCAATATTGTATAAAGAGCCAGTTCCTTCCTAAACCCGTGTGCTTTCATCTTCGACCTCATCGTCACTTACCATCAGGTGAGATTGAGGTCAAACGCGGGTTTAGTCACTAATAAAAAAAAAAAAAAAAACAAATGTTCTCGGATTGTCAAAGGTTCATGTATAAAAATGTTTCCTTTATCTGAGCTTTCTTCAGTTTTTATACAGTCGTTCTCGTTGTTTTTTTAATTGCAATCGAAACAATAAAACTAATCATGAAAACTAATTATATTTCAAACAGAGCAAATGAAACTTTGCAATAGGAAATGCAGCTTAGGTACAAAGTTTAGCAACAGCTAAACAATGCAGTGACAATTCGCTTGTTTACTCTTACCAATGGAATTATAAAGTCGTTAGATTGACTTTCTTTCTTAAAATAAGTTTTTAACTTTTACCACCATATCTTCTTGCTAGACCAAATTATGTGAATTTTGGCGTGTTTTATAACATAATGGTTTAATTCAAAGGATTGTGCTAACAAATATGAGGGTGGCGAAAGATATGAAGTGACATTTCACAAGATGGCGGTGAGGTCCAATTTAGGCCACGAGCTATTTATTGTTCATGTTGGACTATTAAAAAATTTAATGGCACTCTCTAAAACAGAAGCAGTCAAGTGATATTCTACCGAAAAAATTATTTAATGGGGATAGAAAACTGCCTCCTTATTCCACTAGAGGCGCTGATTACACTTGAACCATAACAATGATCAAATAGGTACCATAGTAAAAGTTAATTTTATAGAGATTTTTATCAAAATATTAGAAATGCATCTTACCGTAATCATAAATTTTATAGAAAATGGATACCATAGTTTCTCTGAGGATATAGGTACCACTTGCGGAAGTTGTGGATATAATTGATTTAAACTTTTATGGAAATGTACATACTATGGTCCACATTTTCATACAGAAAAACAAATTTGTTTATAGACTAACCGCAAAAAAGAACACTGAACAAGCAATTTCAATAACAATGTGAACCATACAGCTTGTTACGGTTCATGCGTATGACGCGACATCCATTAAGAGCTTCTTGTTTTCGTGTTATTTGTCATTAGTGGTTATTTGTATGTACATCTTTTTAATGCTAGTGTAAGATTACTTACTGATTTATTAACTGAAGACATAGGATTGAACCCATAATATGAGGAAAATATTGAAGGCAGGCAACATTCTTCAATCAATCAATGAAGCTGTCATCTGTCAAGCAATTCAATGTCAGTCAGTCTGTCAGTCAGGTCAGTACAAGCCAGTCAGTCAGCCAGTTTCCTTATCTTTTCTGTGCGTTGCACACGTTTCAACGTGTGTTATAATTTTTCGGCTTGAACAGGGCTAAAAACTCTCAGTTCTAATTCAATGTGTATGGCTGTGGAGGTAAGTGCTTATAACAATTAATTTTCGTTATAAATTCATATCGCGTTGCCTTTTTAATATATTATAGTTCCCTTTCTCGGCTCGGTTGGCCCACCCACTGGCTCTGTCTGACTGACTGGGCGAGGAACGAACGTCAGCGCCTGCCTACACGAGCGTCATGAGTTGCTCGCTAGTTATCATTTAATTTTCTTATTATTAGCTATACATGAACGAACATACCTACTTCTGTGTGTAAATGATATTGATATGTACCAGGAAAACTGTGAAACTATGATTTGTCCTTGCTACTGATTTGTGATTTGCGTGATATTGATAATAATTTCTATGGGTTATTACTCATGTTTGATTTATGTGTCATTATAATTCTCTGTGTCTTAATTTGCCATTGAAGATTTAGGGTAGATTAACACAATCTATGCTGCAGGGTAGGCTATAGATATTATTTGACCCTAATAATTTAACTTTCAAGATTTAGAATTAAATAAAGTGTTTCTAGTGTAACAAGTACTATTTGACATTTCTCATCATTTAAAAATCAATGAGAACTCAGTTATCGCTGTTTCTATGAACATATGTTTTAAAAATGTCATCAAATATCATTCAAAACAATAATTAGCACATAATAGTTTAACTACTACATTCTTTAGTCAGGCTTATGATTATTTATTGATTTTTAAAGTTATTCTTATCCTAAAAAGTGTCCTAAAAAGTGCTAACATTAAATTTAGCAATTGTTTCTGTTGGATATTAATAGTAGACATTTATAAAATATGAATTATTTTGAATCGGATAAATCATGCTTGTGGTATTTCTTAATCACTTCTTTTAGCGGGCAAAATACATAAACCAAATATAAAATTTTGTTTACGGCATTACTAATTTGGGAAAAAATTATTTATTTTTGTAAATATGCTTTGGAGATCTACCAAAGTTTGGGTGCCTTTGCATTTATTACGCTTATAGTCTGATGTTGCCCACATTTAACTCGCGTAGCCTGAAAAATACATGGGCTGCTTAAATTGAGATTTGCATTTCTTTATATAGGGAATGCAACCTTTGTATCTTTAGCTAGATTTTGTTCAAAATGTGTGTTTTCTGAATTATGTTTCACTTACTGAAGAAATTACTAGTTATTTTAATACTTTGGAACATTCAAAATAAAAATATGCTCATATACTTTGCTCATATTTTAAAGTTTTTGCTCTTAAGTTGTGTGGGCCTTAAGATTAAACAACAATACACAAAGCTATGATGGATTAAATGTTGCACAACATTATTTAAATATTGCAATAGATGCAGTTTTTTTTACAAGATATCTAATTGATACAGTATTGTGATAACAGATGACTAACATGCCATGGTAAAATGTAAGGCAATGTAATTTGAAGTATGGTATGGTCTGATGGTAATTTGTTTTGTCCCAGTATTATGTTGCCAGTAGAAATCAGCGGGATTGTGGTAGTAATAGAGAAAAAAACACATAATTTACTACCAGACAGGCATTATACTAAGGACTGATTTTTCAATAGTCAGATAATAGTTATCTGACAAATAAAGTATATCTCGGCAAAATAATGTTGTATTATGATTTTTTATAATTGTATAAATAAATAAATAAAATCGGCCCTTAGTAGAATGTATATTATATCTTTACTTAATATATAAATGTGTACAACAAAACTTGACCTTAACAATTCTAAAATTTACCAAACAAACCAGTTTTAAAAGTCCACATTACTTTATTTTTAATACGACATTGTAGTAGAATATGACCTTTGTAAAAGTCTAGGAGGATGCTGGACGCCCTGGATAGGACGTCGACCCGACCTTGGCGATCGTCTATTGACCCGAATGCTCGCGCGCAGACCCGTTATGAACCCAATCCTGCGCTGATGTTATAGAAACCACGAAACCGCCATTTTGAATATATCGAGCCAATTTTCCACAGTCGTCATTTTTCGTTCGTTCTAGATTGTTGTAAATAAGTATTAATGACAGGTGCGGTATTGTGGTAGATTAACATTGAATGCGTTTTAAATATTAAATATGGGCCGGAAAATCTTGAACATATGTTTCTTTCTAATTTCATGATTTAGCGTCTCAAAAATATATGTCTGCATAAAAAAAACCCCTTAACTGCGTCCGTATATTCGAGAAACATAACTTCTTAACTATCAATTATTAATTTCAAAGTTTACTATTTTACGCTCACAACTATTAAATTAACATTAATTGAATATTTCAACAATGGCTGTCAGCAGGCCTATTACGGTTCTTTCATGACATGACATAATAAACAAGATTTCTATGATACAATGATCAACAATTGTGACATAAAGAATAAACGAACTCCCTTTACATTTGCATGCAAGAGGCGTTGCATTACCTTTTAAAATTCAATCATCAATCAAGTTTCAATCATCGTCTATGACTTAAAAACGTCAATTGAAAAAGGTGAGATCGCACCCACCTCTATGATATGTTGGTTTCTTGACTTCATTTGTGTTCTTCCATTTCGTTTGCTTTCATAAATAAATACTTAATTATTATATATGGGGGTTATTGTATTCAATTTACATGGTATACCAAATAATGATCGTATAATAAGTTTTAAGGCCGCTCCACATTCTCGCGAGTATGTCGCGAGTCGTTAATATAATTATCTTCATACATAGAATATAAAGCCTTGAGATCAATATGTTTTTATCACAATTTATCTTTATTTGTTAGTAAATAAAATATATTAAATATTAATTTTTATCTTCCTGGACCATTTCCAATACTAACAATATAAAAAAATTAACAAAAACTCTAAAAATCTATTACGAGTTACTTCAAATCTCTCTCTCTCTCTCTCTAAAGGGAGTTATGCGGGTGAAACAGCGGACACAAGCTGCCTGTCAATGCATTCAGTCATTCAACTAATCATTTGAATGCTTTCTTTCAAGTTTAGTCGGCCATATTGAGGTTAACCATCGCTAGTAATTACGAATATTAGAAGTATCATTCGACTCAGGACGTTTGTATATTACTATCGTTCAAGTCGAATATTCAAGTCAGTATTAGTAGTTTATTCTACTGATATGATAATTCGCAGACGCGCATCGCTGAGATATACTCTGCGATGTAACCGTTTAAATCGGCGGCTCGCTTGTTACTGAGAAACATGCGATCGTGACTCCTACACAAAACTCCAAACTCCCCACAAACCCCAAAACCCACAAAAAGTAGAGAAAAATGAGAGAAATTGAGTAGAATACGAGTATAGCTTTCTCGGGAGATTCTCGCGAGAATGTTGAGCGGCCTTAACGTCAAAACTATTTCATATCATCGCATGGTTTTGAGATCCATAATAGGCCTGCTGATTAAAGTCGCCTGACAACTTCTTCGTAATAAACCATAATTCTTCTTTGACTTTTCAAGGGCTGAGGTCGTTGCACCATGCTTGCAAAGGGTAGGGTAGGTTTTCGAACTCAAAGGGCGTCGCACTTCGTCGTTCGCGGACTCTTCACGGCTACTGCTTATTATAGAGTCGCGTAATTAGAGGCTTGCAATACCTACTACGGTATGTAAAATTGAAAAATTCTCGGTTTTTGTCTACGCAAATGACTTAGGTAGTTAGGTAAAAGAGCTCTGCGTAGTAACCCAATTATTTTCTCGGAACGCTACATGTGCCCAACGGTGGAGCCTACTTGTTTATGAATGCATTTCATTGTGTCACGGTTTCCTGTGCGTGCATGTTGACGTCAAATATGCGCACAAAATCCGACTCGGAGCCGCATTTAAATCTAAACGTGTTTCAAGAAAATATGTGTTGCGTTTTGAGACTTGAAAGATTTGATTAAGATTGATGGTTTGGTTTTGATTTCAACTAGAGACCTGGATTTCTTTTATTAATGAAGGAAAAAAACAGGAGCAATGTTAAGAGAAGATACTTATTTAAGAATTTAGCACAAAAACATACAAACGGAAATAACGACCTCGTCTTGTACTTATTTAGTTTGCTGTAGTATAAAAAGAACCTTATTGAATAGTCGATCAAAGGTAGGAGAGTTCTATTTATGAATTTAAGTGTCAGTTGGTCATTAGCACAAATAAACGAGTGCTTAGTGACTATAAAAGGCCTTTACACTAGACGCAGTGCACATAAAAGCTTAATTTAGAATTTATGTACTTAGTATATGGCGAGTTCTAAATTTAAGTCCTTCTTTCTGCGAAAACAGGTAAAGCGGGTCAAAGCGATAGCGCTTGCTCGGTACGAACCTGATTCAGGTCAGGGAAATAGCTTCATAGCTGCTTGCGGAGTCGTCTAATTATTTACATCGGATATAAATTACTTTTGGTTTATGCATAAGAAAAATTGGCTTCATCATCATCCATGATGATGGATGATGATGAAGCTAATTTTTCTTCATCATCCATCATCAAAGGAAGGCTGCAAACTGGACGGCAGCGAGAGCGGCGGGGGCAGCGACGACGCGGGGAATCTGGGCCGTTCTCGACGCCGCGCCAGCGGGCGCTCGAGCGATTTGTGGCGTTTACAAACTCAAACTTTCTATCGTGTTGCGGAAATCGCTGCCCGCGCCACTTCCCGCGCCGCTGTCGCTCTCGCTGACGTCCAGCTTGCAGCCTAAGAGGGGACTAATTAGCGTGACTCCTGTTTTAATCGTAGAACTTTTTGGATGCGCCTGACTAGCAGTTGCGCTGCGAAATAATGTAGAGCCAGTTTTATCTTGGTAACATCTTTAATCTCATTAGTCACTTACTCTTCATCAGGTTGAATAGGAGTCCTATCTCGGGCATATTCAAATATATTCTGGCTATTCGGAAACAGGAAAAAAACACCAATCCCGCAAGAAATTGAAAGGCCTCTACCGAAAATAAAACTGGAATTTCGGTCACATCCGGAAATAATTCTTAAAATAGGGGAGCATTCGACTTCGTCTCGTTATTACGGCGAATGATCTTTACACAGTCGTCAAGGGAAACCTGTAAAGGGATTTAACAACCTCTAAAATCATATTAAATGTTATTTCATGCCAACTTTGCCTTCTCATATAGGTTGTACCATTTTAACAATTCACGGATTTGGTTCGATGCGTTTGACGTCATGCGCAGCGCGTCACGACTATGACGTCATTCCAATGTCTCATCTCTTCGATTTTCCACCCCTTGTTGCTTGACGAAGTCTACGACAATACAATTAATGACTAAGCCAGATCAATATTTAATCTATTGATTTGGTTTAAAAAGATTTATTTCCAAGCAAAGTGTTTGAGTGTGCACTCCACATAAAGCGATGTACTACATTCATCGTTGTTTTTGTATGGCAATGTAGACTGTCAAATGTATATCTATTTTCATCACGATACGTGCTGGTGAGAGCCGTTAGTTTTCCATATAAAGCTTATGAAAAAGATTCAATTGGTTGTTATGACAGGTTCATATAAAATTAAATCAATGAGCACTTTAATTTTGCTAGGTAATACTATAATTTAATAAGTGATTATTTATTTGAGAGCAAATGTTATCTTTCATGCACGAGATTATGGCCACTGGGTGTTGACGGCGGTTGATGAACAGTTTCCAATCTAAAGTTTATTTTCGATAGGTACGTATTTTATGATCTTAATGAGTCTCGATGTGAAATTTTCCATATTAATGCTCTCATTATTAATAGGAAACCAATATCTCATCGTTTATACTAGAGTCGTTTGTTCTCAAAGTATTATTCTATTCATATATCCGAATAGTTTTTGTTAACATTTGATAGAAGATAATGTTGTTATGATTAATAGTTTGATGTAGTTATAGCCAGGAGGGGTAAGCAGGAGGCGCGGGTGAAGTCGATGACCGACTATTGATCCTGGCAAAGTGGGTCGTGAACTCGTGACCCGTATCTCGTTGCACTACCGCCCTAGGAAACCACTTGCACACATTCCTGTTATCCTGGTAAAAAGGGCTTTAATTTAGATTTTTCCTCGGGAATTTATTGTTTATTTCGGTCTTATAAAAGAAATCTGGTCTCTTCTACATGTTAATCAGTATAACTACTTTTTAAAGGTCGCAAGCTCCAGTGAGGTGTCGGTAATATGTTTCCTGAAATTAAATATGCAGGTACTAAGCTCAATAGTGACCTCCATGCAGTGATTACTAACTAGCGCATATAATGAACTATTCTGCGTAATATAAACTAGTTTTTGCAGTCACCATTTTAGTTTTCAACAGAAACGTGTATGTTTTTAAAATTAATTCATTAGGTCAGTGTAGGCGGGTAAAAGTCAATTAACTATAATTGTTATAATAACAAACACAAAGTTAAAAATAGGCCAAAATGCCTGACGGGTAGAGTAATTTCAAATAAAAATATTTGATGTAAATATCTAGGGATTGAACTAACGATATTTAATACCTTAATATTTTGTATGATTCCCAAGTACTTTGATTAGAAATCAGACCTTCAGATACTCTATTTGCATGACAGCAGCTAATGTTGACGTTATTCATAATTCTGGTCGTAAACAGAACTAATTTAAGGTTTAGATTATGGCTTTCAACAGTTTAGTATTCGCAAAGAGTTCAAGTTTACGAGCTCATAAATACAGGGTTGATTTGTAGTCACAAGACAAATTTAAATGTTAGTTTCTTTGATACGATATAAACGTACCTGCATATTTTTTTTTAGTATAGCTCAGTACAAAAAAAATGAAGATATGGCACCACAAACTTTTATGCAAATAGTCGCTGTTGATGAACATAGCTACTACGACGCGGCATTTCTTTTATAATACTACGACGTAGTACTATAAGATGTTTTGTAGTAGCGCGTAGTTGTCTTTATTTTAATGGAAATTTAGAGTGACCATGTTTCGCTTAATATGTTAGCGGATATGTTTATTTCTTTGTAAAAACAATATATACTTTTTTTGGCAAAAATCGTTTCTATAAATGATACTTATTGTATAACAAAAATTTGGCCGGTGACTACAAATCAACCCGGTATAACTAAGTATACATATAACATTTTTTTTTAAAGAGTACCTTCCAAAATGTTTTATTCTGTCGTTTTTTTCCTCTCGGTCTGTTCTTAATTTCTTTGTAGTTAATTCTTACGTTACTCATTATGAGCATTTCATATAGATACCGATAAGAATTAAATATTGTTTTTCTTTTTTAAATTATTTTAATATGAGTGCGTGTAAAGGTACTGAATATTTCCTCATAGCAAATCATATTAAATTTTCAGCAGTTAAACCGAAAAACAAACCACATCCATTATTTCATAAAATCATCCAGGAATCGCTAAAAAGCTCATGACTTTTAAATTGGCGTAGTTGGTGTGCCAATCTCATGGATTATTCATGGTTCAGCAATAAGATACCATTTCGTCGATGCCAATCCAGGCGGAATTAAATATCTTCGATTTGCGGGAGTAGGAGCAACGGGGTGAAATCAGAGCTGCAAATGGCGCAGGTTGCAATTTGTGAAAGTTGGCGGTCTGTGTGGGCGGCTGACAATTACCACAGTACAGATATCTACAGTAATTCAATTCGGCCGCATCTTTGAAATAAATGCCTACAGTCCGTTCACATGTGATAGAGCATTTAAATTACATTTGCCTACTTTGTGTTTACTTCAATTTACTTTTGTGACTGCAACTATAGGTACTTTTTTTATATAAACAAATATAATACTTTGTTAATTGAATAGGAAATGTTCAACAAAAATACGTTTTGTGTCAAAAAACCGTGTTTTCGTTAAATAACAAATCGATCTTATAAATTAGCGACCGAAAAATACTTGCGCCTCGACTGAAACTTACGAAAATATGTATTGTTAAATTTTAAAGTATACACAATCCGCATATTAATGTAAAGCTCAATCAACAATTGTTTCGGCATGTTGACACTCGCGACTGGCCGCATGCCGAGTGCATGCCGAATCGAGCCGCGTAGGTATATCTCGCGTTTCATCCGTTTGTACCAAGTTGAATTACAGTAGATATCTGTACTGTGCAATTACGTTTACTGACCGAGAACCTTCTCTTTTACAACTAGAATCTTCTATTATATACTATAGATATACATTTACGTTCAACGTTATTCAAACTGTTTAAATTTCGCAGTCTCAGTAAAAAACTACAGGTTATCAATCCTCCTTTTAATTTCGGAATGTTATCTACATACAAGTCACTGCATATCTTATTATATCACCGATTGTTCTAGAAATCACAATGTTTCGTGATAAGGCCGCGTTTTATTTGTTCGGAATTATTTTCGTTGTTGTCGTGCTCAAATAATAAAGGCGACCTTCATTTGAATTTTAGCGGTTCTGAATTAGTATCTGTGTTGTCTATATGTATTGTGAGTATTATCAACACGAATATTTAGGAAGCATAGTTATTAGGTATACTTATATCATCAGCTAAAATACGGTCTCACGTGGCAGCGCAGGGATGTTCTATGGGGATACCCCCATAGTTAATGTTTTCCAGTTTTCCTCAGTTTATACAGAGCACGTTTCAATAGGAGTTTCACAAGCTCCTAACAATGGCTATTTGTGAACTCAAGCCACGTTGGCCTTTGCACGTGCGAGATTCACGTGGCCTTAAATGTACAGGACTTTTCACGAGAAATTATTACAATAAAAATAAATATTATTCTGCAGGAATTTCTTTTTCCTGTTATATAACGACCTCGGTACGAAAAATGTGAGGCGGGCCGAAGTTCTTATTAAATTGAAAGTAAAACGTTATATAAAGTGAATTTGTACCTTTTTATTTCATGTTCAAACGACACTTTAAATCGCTAGTTTTCCAATGTGTATTAAAGCAATGTGGAAAACACTATGTGGGAGTTTCAGAGTCTGGATTCTTTCTCGTTACATCTATTCTTAGAATGTGACCTACGTCACGCGTCTCGGTTGCTATTTGAGTCTGCCCACTTACAACTGCAACTTACAGTTCGACATTTATTAGCAGTTCTAAGATCTCGCGAGGATATCTTCAAAGATTTTGTAAATTGCTTGAATATTTACAGGGTATTGTTGAAAATTTCTTTTGTCTACGTACTCGGGTTGCTCGGTTTTATGTATTGCGTGAGGGGCCGTTGTTTTGTCTTGGTCGATTGCTGCGATCAGGGGTTAATTAGTTTCGTATTACTGCGTAGTGTTTGAGGCATGCAGTGTTAGATTGTCGGTTGGTGTCTGGCGACCGCGATGACGCGGGCGGCGGCGGCGCGGCCGGCGTGACGTCACGCGGCGGCGGCGAGCGCGGCACCAGCGCCGCTCGCGGCCAGTCTCAGCACGACCGCGGTTCGGGCCGTGTCTACCGCTGCAATGTAAACACTTAACCTGCACCTCTGTCCATTACGGCAGCTTTTATTCTGTGCGCGCAATTGTTTTACGTTGCTTCATGCACTGTTGTTTAATTAACTTTATTTTCGTGTTTGGCTAAGTGGTTTCACTATCTGCGAGTGACAGGACAAGTATGTATTGCTTATTTAATTTTATTCCAAGTTTTTTTCCTTATTTAGTTCATTACACGTTAAGAGTTGTCATTATTCTGGAATCTAGATTCGTTAGTTGTTTGTGAATATTGCACAATGTTTTATAATTTTTAACCATAAAAAATACGATGCAAGTAGTGGGCAATATATCGATTTTTGTATCAACAGGTAGTTACAAACTTTTTATTCGAACGGCGACTTAGAAATTCCTCTCTTAGCAGTAGGCTCACTTCTATGTATCTATTTTATAAATATTCTTTAACTAGCTTCATTCAAAATAAACTTATCATCGGCCGAATATATTCGTCAGGATTTAACGATACAGTACACCTTAGAAAACAGATAAATGCAAAGCAAACACATTCGCAGAAGCATCTTGTAAATATTTGATGTGAATCATCGCTCTACGGTTATGACGATGGATAATGTAAACGAAATGTTTTATCGTTATATTATTAGCTTTTCAAACAAAGTTTCCAGCGTTATTTATTACAACATGATTGTTGGTTTTTAAATGATTGTAGACTTATTGTAAGAAACAGAGAGGATGGAGCTGTAATCTACAAATGCAAGGCATTTAAAAATAAACCGGCTTCACTAACATTCTTAAATCATCGTCAAAATTTTGGCTGAAGAATAAGTTAATATTCTCCGTTTTCATACATATTTGTCGAAAATTTAAAATTGTTCAGAAAGCACCATACATACAGTCCATACAGTGACTGACCAGTCAAACTACTTTTTGTTAGGTATGTGAATGTATAAAGATTATATTGTCATTTAAATGCTGTACTTACCTAAATTATTGGTGCAGACTTTCTTAGAAACGATATCGGGATTTTCATTTCAAGTGAATTCTACTGGTAGTCTATTGAGTAACTTGAGAGGGTAAAATATTAAAATCTTTGCTGCGGTTACTTATATTAGTAAATGATTTGGAATTAACCGAATATGAGCTGTTATTTTCACTTTATGTTGTTTTAATACATTTCATGAGTTGTCATAAATCTGACAGGTCAGCTATGAACATTACTCTTCATATGAGAACGCAAATATCCTCTATCGTATGAAATATGAATATTCAAATTCGATTCCAAAATATCGCGTTACAAAGATACCAAGCTCACGAATTGAGAACGTCCTCCTTTTGGAAGTCGGTTGAAAAGGTTAACAAAAGAATTAAGGAAGTTTCATAAGGAAGTCTATTTGGTGTAATCTTCGGACTTCAGAACCGCCATTTGTAACGATATTTTTGCTGGAGTGGATCAAATCACTCTTAACCAAGCCTTTATTAATATAAAAATATCTCTGCGATAAGATAAGGCCTGGTTTAACATTCCTTTTTATAAAATAAAGTACCTACCTAGTACCTTTGACGACCAATTTGGCCACGATGGGGTAAACCTGTCAGCCTCAGACGCCAGTGGTTGCGGGTTCGATTTCCGCGCGGAACAAGAAAAAAAATGTTCTCTGTCTGGGTGTTTATCTATTTATGTATTTATATTCCAGGTTCCCCCCTAGTTCGCTACATGGTATCCTATAATACAAGCTATGCTTACTTGTATTGCCATGTATTTGGTGTGATTGTCTCGGGATTTTATTATTACCTATCTAGATTCTAGATGTTTCAAAATACTGTAAGTTTGAATTTGGAAACATCTCCGTTTTTCTTACTCTTCTTAGTTTCCTCGTAAGAAAAAGAGATACCGTATTTTAATTTAATATTTGAAAGCATTAAGTTGTTATTTAGTACATGGTAACTCAATGTTTGAAAGCAACTATTAAAGACTTCTTGATATGAATGTGAACTTGATATGAACTGTTCGATTCCAAAAACGCTGTCTGTAAAAGTTTCGTTGCAACCATTAGGTATTGTGGAATTACAATTAATTAATTTCAAATTCGAAATGACCGAAATCATATTGCACAGATAGATAACAGGGTTAAGAAACTATCTACGAAACAAAGCTGAAACAAGCATGACCTGGAACTAGGGCTGCCAACCATACTGTTTTAACAGTATTACTACATTCTACAAATAAGAAGCAAGAACTTCTAAAAATATGTAAGGAAAACATTAAATAAATGAATACCTACTGTTTATTTTTCCAAATTACTGTTTGATATTGTTTTGAGACTTAAATACACTTTATTTCTAGAAAAAGAAGTTGGAAACCCTACGTGGAACCTTCCTCAATCTATACATATAATAAAATGGTAGGAAAGTCAAAACTGTACATTGAATATTTTTTTAAAAGAATACTTGGGGTATGATCTACAATCGAAACAGAAACAAAAAATATAGTTTTTAGAATTTTTGTCTGTTTGTCTTTCCGGGATAAACTCAAAAAGTACTGCATGGATTTACTTCAAATTTGGCATGAAGATAGTTAAGAAGTCGGGTCAACATATAGGCTACATATTATCACGCTAGCAGTGTTATAATCGTAGGTGCGTTTGGTGCTGCATAGCGTTCACGCAGACGACGTCGCGGGCAGCAGCTAGTAAGGAATAAACTATAAAAACCGCATTAAGTTATCGCAATTAATTTTATTAAATAAAATACATTTAAGTAATTGGTTTTTGTGGCGTCCGTTGAAATACCGAAACTTCGAGTTAAAATGTAAATTATTTGAGATAAAATCCGGTTACGCAAGAAGGAATTAATTTAATGACATGAACATTACTTAAGACGAAACATCTTGCTTTAGAAGCTTCCTGTATAAGAAAGAAACTACAAAATTGTCCTCAGTATTCGCGATTTATTTTATTAAATAAAAGACATTTAACAAGATTTCATTACGTTGTAATGAAGCAGAGCGATGAAAGCACATAAAATATTTACAAGATGCTTCTGCGAAATGTGTTTGCTTTGCATTGATCTTAGGTACTATCGAACCAACTGATCATCATGACCCACAACAAACTCATTTTGGCAAATCGTCTAAATGCTAGTAGGTCGAAATTCGCTTGAAGATAGGTTTCCTTTGTGAAGAACTTGTTATCATTACATAAGACACTGACATTTAATGGTGCGTACAGATTGCTAGTACTGCAACTAGTAATGTAACATTCTGCGCACGTTGCAATCTGTACGCACCATAATGAGTACAGAATTCGTACAGTATCTGAAAAGTCATAAGTGCATTAAGCGCATTATACATTAAAAGTTTGACAGTTTTAAACGAATTTTTAGCAAAATTCAATTATATGTTACATTTTAACTTGACATTTCAGTGCCTTTAGGTACGATCGAACCAGGGACCGGAACCGGTTACCCTTAAAGAGGTTTTTGATTGGGTTTTTCATAGACTTGTTTTAAAAAACCCTATCAATTTGGTAACCGTATCGAAGACTTACCCTAATTTAAGGCTTACCATATCAATAGAGTTAGCTTCATGTAAGCATTAAGCCTATCGAAAACCCTATTGAAGGTTACCGATTCATTAGGGTTTTAAAACCTGCAGGCAAATTTAATCTCTAAGAATATCAAATTATCAAAAATATCACCATCTATTCAATCTCGCACTTCGAATTATACTTCCGAATTCAACAGCATGCGCGGAAAAGAGATAGAAATAAGCAACCCTATCACAGGGTAAGCGCATCCGAAAGTAGTTAACTTTATTCAAAGTGTTACCACGTCGATAGGCTTACCATATCAATAGGGTTACACTTCCATATGGTAAGATTTTGATAGGGTTACCCTATCAATAGGCTTAATCAAATAAAGGGGTTTTCCGGTCCCTGGATCGAACCAACTAAATCATAACCCATTTTGCTAAAAATTCATTTAAAACTGTCAAACTTTTAATGTATAATGCGCATAATGCACATGTATGTAGATAAATATTTCATGTTTGGTAATTTTTATTAAAAAAGCTAAGTTTTCTTACCACATGGCCTGTGTATCAATCATAAACAATCTCAGTGTTTAGGTACTTTGTCGAAATAACGGAGTCTAAAATATGTTTTTATTGTTTTTATTATTATTGTAGTTTATTTTTTTGTTGATATTTTTATTTCAAATGAGTAGTTTAGTAGAAAAAAATCATGATCGTTTCTAAATATCAGACTAGTAAGAAAAAATAACTACAATGGCATAACGTCTGAAAATACTAATTCCGAAACAAATAGTCTGAGACTTATTAATCACAGATCTAATCGCACCTATAGTATAATTTGATTATTTAAGTTTTAAATAAACAGTTGACCCCTATGTTTTCGGCTCCCACAATGCACCACTTAAATAAGTAGAACGACACATGCCTGCGGCACAGTACCTATAGATATGTACAGTAATTCAACTCGGCCGCATCTTTGAAATACATGCCTACAGCGCGCCGCGGTCCGTTCACATGTCATAAGGCTGCCTGCCTTCAGCGTTTAAATTACATTTTCCTACTTTGGGTTAACTTCCATTTAGTTTAGTGACTGCAAGCAAATATACTTTTTTTATATAAACAAATAAAATACTTTGTAAATTGAATAGGAAGTGTTCAACAAAAATACGTTTTGTGTCAAACAACATGTTTACGTTTGAATAACAAACCGGTCTTATAAATAAGCGACTGAAAAATACTTGCGCCTCGACTGAGACGCACGAAAAGATGTATTATTAAATTTTAAAGTATAAACAATCCGCATATTAACGTAAAGCTCAATCAACAATTGTTTCGGTATGCAGAAACTCGCGACTGGCCGCATGCTGAGCGCATACCGAGATCGAGCCGCGAAGGTATAGCTCGCGTTTCGTGTATGAAGTTGAATTACTGTAGATATCTGTACTGTGCTGGCGGTGGTGGTTGCTATTATTCTATAATAAAGCTAATTACCCAAACCGAAAAAACGAACAACGACACCTAAAGTTAAATTTTAATAAGCTTGTATTACAAAGACAGCACACACCAAAAACCCAGAACTTTTCGTACAGTCACGTCTAATAATATGTATACATTTTCATTGGAATTTGAACCTTATCACAACCGAATAAGTGTATTCTTATTATTGGACGTGACTGTACCTACATGACCAATGTTCCAATCATGGCCTTCAATAATGTAATCCGTCTTGTCAAAGATAGTAACACATTGTTGTATGAATCGTTGAACAACTTCTTAGTTTCTTTATCAGTATCTTGAGATATGCACTCATCTTGGATTTCAGCGAACAATAGACAATTAAAATCTTAGAGATAAGTTGTGATATTAGTTAAACCGATTATACAGGGTGTCCCAAAAGTTGACGATATACCAGAAGCAGAAGATACAACAAGTAAAAACAGATACCGGCAAAATTAAAAAAAAAAGTTTTTTGGCCGAGTGGTTATGGAATTATAGGTATTTAAAAAAATACTAAAAAATAAACAACAACATTGTTCATTTCAGCCTTGTTCCTACAAATAGTAATTTTTGATCGGTTTCATTTTTGAGCTGTGCTTCTATCATTTAAAGCCTTGAATTTTAATACATCTGCCTTAGTTTAGAAGAAAAATGCTCGTTTATCTGAACCAAAATTTAAAGATAACATTCTTCATAAATTATTCAATTTTAACCTGTCGTCGTACTAAAAAAAACGAACCAAGCTTTTTTGGCAAGTTCTTTCAAAATTTTGCTCATTAAATCAGAATTTCAAAATTGTATCATACTTCTAAGTTTACTTCTAAAATAAAGCAAAAAATAAAAAAAATACCAAAACTCATGTTTAATTTGTCAAAATAGTTATCTAATTATTAGGGTATTATTAGAGCATAATACCATGTTTGTTCAATGATCTTGCGTTCTAAGTGAACGTGAAAGATAAATTGCTACTTGCAAAGACTTCCTTCATAGTGTTGATTTTTTTGTTTTTTTTTAAATACCTCAAAAACACTATTTTTCCGGTAGCTGGTTTTATTTGTAGCATCTCCTGCGTCGGGTATATCGTCGACTTCTGGAACACCTTGTATAACATAGCGGATGACCTTGACTGGAAATTGCCCTCATTAGGACCACCCACGTAAAACTACCCACCTAGAACAATTTGGTGAAAATATAGCTTTGTTCGTGAAAACTAAACCATATAGATATAGAGTATAGACCATTAGGTAGATTACTCAAAGTAGAATTTCTTTAAATCAAATTACTATTAAAATATTGCCGTCATATAATATGAATATGAGTAATGCTTTATTATTCTAATAAGCATTGTTTTAGTAAACATTTCAATAAAGTGTATGAAAGGTGCCATTACCAAAAGTTCTTGAAAATAAATTAAATGCCATTTTAGTGGTTCTTCAATTAAGTATTTTACCATGCCTTCCCCGAGATCTGGACAGTTAAAATGCAAGAATTTTCTCAAATGTTACTGTTCCTTCCTGAGATATGCGCGTGAGAATAAACTCTTCAGCTTAATTATGTCAAGTAAACATCCCTGTTTCTAAAATTAGTAAATAAATCAGAGGTAAAGCAAGTTTCCTCGGGGACTCGCTTCAAGGATAATTCTTTCGACACGAGGCGAGGTATCCTTCTTAAGAAATGACATTAACGAAGAGAAATGAGAAATATCTGATGTTCATGGTTCCTAAGTACTGACGCAAATGATGAAGTAGGTACATCCACGTGCTTAGTATTCACGTTTAGATCTGCGTCTACTCCAATAACCTCGTCCATTTCCGTATTTAGGTTATTAGAACCATTTCGAGCAATTTCCAACTCGGATAATCGATCCGATATAGGATATGATCATTTTATAGCATTAACTCCATTTGGCTGCGCACAAAACATCCATTTTGTTTATTTGAATTCCGTACTAGCCTCGTACTACCTATCTAGAAGGATTAGTTTAAATTTGGGTTACAGCCTTAATCTTTGATTTTCCTTGGCAACAGTAGCGAAGTGAAATATTGTAAGGCTTGTATGGTTGCTACGAGCGACAACCTACAACGCAACGTTTTGCCTGTCAGTGAAAGCTACATACGCCAATGTAGGCGTTGTATGTACATAAGACACGTTCACACACACAACTACGATCGCTGTAATGAAAAGCTCCAAGACATGTTTACCAACCTTTCTATTTTGAGCTCTACGGAATAAATGAGATTGTGATTTGTTTACAACAATAGAGGGTATTTTAGGAACGCTATGAATTTAGATTGCATAATTTTATTAGAATGCATCATGAAGTCTAATGGACGTGTTCTTTGTTTCTATTTTTGAATTATTTGTACGACTATGTATGTACCTACGATTTATTTAAATTTGGAAATTGATTAGAACGTTGATTCGTTTCCGATCATTTTAAAAGTGACTTACTGAATTGTATAAATAGCGTTATCTAAATCCGTTCCAAACAACGTCATTAAAGGATTTTTAGAAGTCTCACTCCTAGCAACACATTATATATTATTAAAACTAAAATATTTACGTAATGTGCCTACGATTATGTTCTACCTGAAACTGACAACCTAGTTGCTAGGCCAGTCGTTGCAGGTATCAAGTTAATATCCGTAGTTGGAACCATTACCGTGCATTGTGGTCTCATGTCCTTTGCGGCGAGTCTAAATGGGGACACGTGTCCCGCATTATTGCTAATTCCTTATTAAAGCCGAGCTATCTATTGTGTGGAAGTATCAACAGGCTATAGATAGTTCATCAACATCCTTAGTTTCTATTCTCGTGCCCTTGCGGCACTTAAACAATTGACTGCCGATTTAGTAGGAATTATCAGAAAGTGTAGGTGTGTTAGTTTATTTTCAAACTATGATAATGGAGATTGGTAGCGTAAGCAGTATTCATTTAAATAATACTGCCTACTCTACCAAATTAGTAGAGTTAAAAAACGGCTTTTGTTCTCCAATATAGCTAAAGCTAATGTCAAATATCTTCAAACTTGTACAAACCGATTGTTTCATGTATATTTGCTAGTTAAGGACTTAAGTTATACTGTTTCATGTGAGTTTGGCTAGACAGTTACCAGAAAGACTGGTGTTTGGTCAAAGTGGGGGAGTCTCAGAGTCGCGCGGGTTTATCGACCGTCTAGTCTAGTTCAGATCTCGCCCTCTTATTCCTATTGCAGACGCCGCGCCGTTCACTTACACTTGAACATCTAGAGTGACGTTCGCATTTTATTTATTTCCGCTCGCAGCGAGAGCAAGCTTTTATTGAATTTACGCTTGTTTAATGTTTGATTTGGTTTTGCGATTTCAATTTTGAAGAACGTCATGTTTATGACTTGACAAAAAGTGTAGAAGAGTTATTTTTGAGTTGCTTGATTTTTTTTTTCAACTGATTCACTCTCTGAAGTGTTGGTAGATTCATTTTAATTTCTGAAGAATGTAGCTTTTAAAAAGTGTAAGTACGTAAATGTACAATTATTGGCCCCAGAGAAACGGGCCCCACCCATTTTGTAAGAATGGTTTTGACCGGGTTTAGTTTGAATCTGCAAAAAAAGCTTAATTTTTACCCATTAAGGCAATTTCTATAAAATCTTTATTCTCAAAAATTATATCACCTAAAGATGACGGTCACATAACCAAAGTAAAGATAATTGTGACTTTAAATTAATTTTAAATTGCCTTACATTTCCTCTTCGTTGAAACCTTTCGCAGCTGTGAGATGTTATCCTACATTCATTGTTTTCAGCAGATACTAATTGTCGTGTAGAGGCACTGACACGCCTCAACAATAAATGTTTTAGTTCTCATTCTTAAGGAAATAGCTTGAAACTATTAAACAGATTGCAAGCCAAGGTAGTTGGAAATGTAGATCGATTTAACGTAAGTTGTGTTTGAACGAGCAGATTTTCCGCTTGGCCTCATACCTACTTCAGTTGACGTCTGCGACAGATAAAAATCCTTAATACACTTTGAAATGTTTACTTCAGTTTTATTAAATTCATAAATTGGTAGGAGTTTCTTCCATTTGTACCGGTGATGTGTGAAATTGGGTGTAGCATATATTTATGTGTGTTCATTCCGGCGATGCTGCCAAATTTTGTTGCGTCTTTGCTTCTAGTTACAATAACACTTGTGTCGTCGCGCACAGTTCGTCTGTTGTTTGCTACAACCTGACCTCTTTTCCTGTGGCGATTCTGAATTCAAATATTGCTAAGTTTACATTATAGTATTAAAATTGCGGCTTCGTTCTGTCTGAGAATGCCAGTGTGCCAGAGGACGTCGTATATCTATCAGTTCGTTCTCGGAGCGCTGTTCAGCGCAGTGCCGCAGTTTATGCACGTTTGTCGTGATGTTGTGTTTTTCACGAATATGGTAATCAGTGGGTAAATGACAGTAATGTAAGTTTATTTTGTAGCTGAAATAATGATTCTGTTTATAGGTTGCATGAAATGTTATCAGTGTTGCTCGTCACGATAACGTCATGGTAGAAAACCGGAGCGATATGGATTGTGATTTTTTATTTATTAGGTAGTTATAGATATAATAACATACCTATTCTAACTAACTTAACGTTTGTCAATTAGTATTGATTGCACAGTTGTTAAAGTGAGGACTATTTATCATGTTAATGCGTTCTTTAAATATTTTTCGTACAAGGAAAAGATTATAACATGTAATAAGCGTATAACTTGTTGACTCGATTAACAAAACTAAACCAATTTTCTCTTTGTTTTAGCTGGAGAATTCATCTGTGGCGACATTGATGGAGTTCCGTTTGGACAGCGCAGAGTACTGCCAGGCACAACACAAATAAACTAGAGGGCGCTGCGAGACACGAGTGGCGCGTTATTTGAACTCATGCTATCGGGAGCGCACGCGCACACAAGCCATCCCGCTCACATCACGTCTACCCAACCCCAGGTAAACAATTTTTTACCCTCGATCCCAAAGTTTGTTATTGTTGTGAACTTAAGCTATGTTTTTGAAAGGTGTGCGCGCTTGCGGCTTGTTGGCCAACTGTTTATTTACATTTCGATTGTGAAAACACAACGCAGCCACGTAGCATATACCTTTCAGCCTCTAGGCTGATAAGTTTAGATACATTGTTGTGTATTTTGCAAAGTACACAATTTAAAGTGCTATATTACGTAATTGCAACAGTTTGCTTCGATGTAACTTATCAAAAACACACAAAAAGCCTCTGTAGAGCCTCGCCGTGTTTACGCTGCGAGTAATCACAAAGTGTTTGAAGATATGTAGACGCGCTAACAGGTGACGTTATTTTGGCTGCAGACCAACCATTTCGCGAATACAACACTCGCGCAACGTACACACACTCACATGATTGAAACTTCGCTTCACGATTCTCACGATCTATTTTTACTTACTTTTTTTTTCAAGTTCAGTCGATCCCGAGACTCTGACGCAAACGCGTTCTCCACAATGTTTAGCTCGTACCTACCGCTGCAAGATTTAACAATAATATTGTGTTTTCTTTTTGTTCTAGCAACCCTAAATTGAACTTCTCGCCACCGGAGCATATCAGAGTTGCCAGATCTGGTGCAAACAAGAAACCCTAAGTTTATGGCATAAATCTTTTGAGTTTTATTCCGCATTCAGTGTTTTTGTTTCTCGTTCGCCGAATGTGTTGGAGTGGTTGATAGCACCACCCATGCGGTTCATTCTGATTATATAATTGGACTTTTTCTAAATAAGAGCTACGAAACTGTCGTGTGTTGTGTGGAAATAGAGTGACAATTTGTCTGTTGGACTTGCGTACCATCGGGCAGAGAAGTGCTAGTGCGTGTTAGTTGCCGGATACTTGCAGCATCATCATGAAGCAGAAGGACATCAGACCGGCTCCGTCTCTAATCGAGTACAAGAACACGCGGTTCCTCATCACCGACCGACCCTCCGATGTCACCATCCAGTCTTACTTGCAGGTATGGCACTATACTAATTTATTATGAACAGTTTCGCGCTTTTTTGTCAAAATATAGCCGTTAGTCCTGGATAATGCAGCTTACTAAAGGGGAAAGACTTTTGAAATCAGGCAGATCTTCTCAAATTTGTTATACAAAAACAAACAAAATACAAACGTTTTTTCTCAATATATTAGTTTACACATAAATGAGTTTTTATCTTACTGTAAATACGTGTGTACAGGATTCAAGTGGTAGGTACATTAAAGGCCTGTTTGACCAAACGAATTTTTGGGTGCTTTTATATTCTGCCATGAGCAGAAACTTGTTTTATTTAAGATTATGATCATGAAAACTTAAGACACCTAACTCGTCCTCAATCAGACAAAGGAGCTGTAGAACATATAAGCGGTAGGCGTAAATGTCGTTGATGTTGATACACGACTTCACTGCGTAGTTTTTTACTATATTATAGGTTATTGTTGTGTTTATGTCACTGGATTCCAAACCTAGCCACGATAAAAACAAAGTATTCTTGACTGATTTTAATCATAATCACTGGGACCACTCATTTTGCTAAGCGTAATGCGTCACATAAGCATTTATCACAAAAAAATACTTTAAGGAACAATTAAAATATTATTTTTCAACTCTACCACAGAACTCTTTACTGACATACCTCGTTTCTGTTTAAATTCATTTTCCCTCTGTTGTAAAGCCAAGCCGGCTTTTTATCGCAACCTGTTGCTTGCCGTTTACAAGAATTTCACATTGCTGCTATCATGCATGGAAACTTGTTGAAAGACTGGTAGGTACTGTAAAGAGGCCCGACTTCTTTACGTCACGCGTGACGTCTAAATTCTAGAAAAATCGAATGTGGTTTGAAAATAGATTTTATAGAATAACAATAGAACGTTGTGATGTTATCGCTGCTGGGGCATAGCACGTAGATAGAGTTTTAAATAAAGGAATATAAAATAGATATTTTTATTGTTTTCCTGTGCGGTGCCTTATATTTTTTCACATAACCTACATTTCTGACCTAGACTTGTTCAAATAAATGATGTTACTTGCTACTTCTATACGGTCGTCGTGACCTACCGCAAACACGCGTAATTTTGGCAGTGCATATTTTACAACCTGCTCATTATTATTTATGACACCGAAAGGTGCTTATTATAACCGGATTGCGTTAGGAATAAATATTACTTATATTATTATAAGTTAATATAGCACTAGTTTCTTTTAATAACTTGTTCATATAACATTAACATACGAACAAGTTGCTTATGGTTTACTCAGAGGTTGTTTGGAATAACATATTATAATTCTCGTGCTGTCGTAGCCTGTTGAGTTTAGTGCTGGTATTTCTCAGTGAAGGTTCATTCAGAACCAATGTTACATGACTACACTACGTCTTCTGGACGAGGACAGCTTCTTAGGTTTGTGACGGAATATAAGACAAATTACAAACACTTTCATAAAACAAATTTAGTACACAAAAGATAAAAGAATGGCTACGTTGCAGTTAAATAGGAATTCCATATACATTAAATAAAATAAAGTGTATAAGGTAACATGCCAATAATTGCTTAGGTTAGGTTACGAACATGTAGTGCTCTCTAATTTGTCTCTTGAAAAAAGGTATTTTTTTATCTCACAAATATAGTGTGGGAGTGTGAGTACACAGTATGAGTTGGCCTGATGCCATCTGCGCGGAGGCGCCAAATACGACGAAATTAAGAGAACTGAAAGAAACAAAACACATCAATTTCGGGGAAAAATACATCTTCATACATTTTAATGATTTTTTTAGTTAGGTACTAAAGAAAATAATGAGTGAATAAGTTTTGCGCATTTGACAAAGATATATTCTATTCAATGATAGAGTAGTTACTGTTTTTCCTTATATTCAATTATAATCTGTCAAAATCTGCATGACAATGAAAAGGTTGCGACATCAAATTAAGATGTTTGAATCCAAAGAATCTGAACTCAATAGTTCTTTTAGTCTTCCTCTAAGCCTACGTAGAATCGCAACTTGTATTTCTTAAAAATATTGCGCCATTTAGTAATATAACATACTAGATTAACTAGTATAGAGAGTTTGATTCGCAGTTGTACGCAACGGTTGGTTAGCGTTAATACTTTCACTGCCGGCGATAATATCGTCGGCTTAAGAGTGTAATAACGCTTTTATTATGCTACGAGCGTTTGCCCGCGACTTCGTACACGCATAAACTCAAAAGTCCTATTTTCTGTTCCCGTGGGAATTCCGGGAATTCCTTCCATTATACAAACAGACACTTATTGAGGAACCTGTATACCAAGTATCACATCCGTGCACTCAAAGAATAAGATTTTATCATACAAACTAAAACATCATATATTTCCCGTTCCCGTGGGAATTTCGGGAATTCCTTTCATAACACAACCAGTCTCTTTTTGAAGAACTTTTATGCCAAGTATCATATCCGTGCATTCAAGGAATAAGATTTTTCATACAAACTAAAAAGTCCAATAATTCCCGTTCCCGTGGGAATTTCGAGAATTCCTTCCTTAGTGCACCCTTACATCCCTTAAAGAATGTATGTTCCAAATTTCAGCTCTCTACGCCCAGTAGTTAAGGCTGTACGTTGTCTGTCAGTCACGCAGTAACTCAGTCAGTAGCGGAACAGTTTTATATATATTGATTGCGTTCGGTTCAATAACGTTTTCATAACATCAATCAGAAGGTTCATACTTCGACGTTAGTAGAGTCAGTTGAAAACTTTCACTGGGAGGTCGCATTATGAAAGACTAGGTAAGGCTGGAATGTTGGGATGAAAAGTTGCCTTTGTGCTATTTCAGGTAATGTTCATAGCCGACTTGTTAGATTTTTGACAACTCATAAAATGTATTCAAACAACATATAGTGCAAATATGGCTCATGTTCCGTTAATTCCAAATCATTTACATAAAATTAGAAACCGTAGCAAGGATTTTAACATTTCACCCTCTCAAGTTACTCAATAGACTACAGTATCATCCACTTGAAATGAAAATTCCGATATCATATCTAAGAAATTAAATCTCTGCACCAATAAATTTAGGCAGCATTTCAATTGCAATTTCATCTTTATACATTCACATACCTAATAAAAAGTAGTTACTCTTTCATCCAAATCCATTTAAGCCGTTCTGCCGTGATTGGGGAACAAACATCCATACGTCCATAACCATCAAACTTTCACATTTATAATATTAGTAAGAGTAAGATAATTTAGGATGAACTCTATAGTTTTTAGGTATTTCTCTGTAAAAAATTGTCAGCGAATCTATGCTTGAGTCGTGATTAACGATTAAGAAAAAAATCATAATACGAAACTAAATTCAAACGGAGGCGCTTAGCGTAACATAACACTTTATCCGTAAGGTTCAAAAAATTTACGGATTTCAATACTTGTTTAATTTTTTTTCTTCTGAAAGTTGAAAAAATATAACAAATATTGCAATGGACGATTCCTCAGCTAAATTCAAATACTTATTTTTTAACATATCGACGGTAAAAAGCTAGCCTGCTTTAATCCACACATATCGACGTAAAAAGCAAACCTGCTGCAACCCACACATACACAACCCATACATATTTTTGTAATTTCATATTTAATTAATTTAATTCCATATTTTCTGCGTCGAACGATCTTACTCTCGTGACTCTACGATACTTAGAGTTCCTCTAGTTAAAGAGATATGCTTTTTCTCGAAAATTCAAAAAGTTAATGGGCTCTCCTGAGCAATTTGCATTTTGTGGGTTACAGCAAGTTCGCTTTTTGTTGACGATATCATATATTTCTTTTTTTATTTCATAATTAGAATCAGAAAAAAATCCTGCGCTGAATGAAAGAATGAAAGAATGGTCTTAATCCTGCGGGAGTAAGACCATTCAGGTCTTACTCCCGTTAATTTAAGAGATATGATATTTTTTCGAAAATCCAAAAATGTTTTTGGGTTCTCCTAAGCATTTCTCTTCAGCTTTATATATTAGTATAGATAATGCCTAATGTACAAATATATTTGTTTGACTTCATGGGTTTTTCCAAAAAGCACAAATTTTCAAAAACAATAATAAAAATTGAAGAAATGATCACTCATCAAACATTTAAAAAGAAACCACCAGACGAATTGAAAAACTTTTGGAAGCCGCAAGATTTTGCAGGCACAGATTGTCTCAAATAAAAATGGCGTATGACGAGACGAGATGATGTTATTATAAGCATCCTGAAAAAAGTAATACTTCATATTAAAATTAATGGTTCCGTCCTTAAACTGAAAAGCTAAACGTTAATTTCAGTTTCATTGTCTGCATTCATTTAGGTAATTAAGTTCTTTATTCTACAAATTTAGTTAATTAACACCGCTATAACACTTTATCTACTACTGGAGTGCTAATACAACACTTTATTCTTACATAATAATTAGTTGTACAATAATAAACAATACTTTGTTATAGTTCTTTAGCGTTCACTGTAAATATTTTGAAAAGATAACGCCTGTGCGTATTGTGTGTTCAACAGGTTTTCATACTTGAAAGTGTATTGATTATAACTTGATGGCGATGACGAGATTATGTGGCCGATAGTAACTATAGGTTTACTGTATGATTGTGGGACTATACGTTTTAAGCTATTGCATAGCTTCTATCGCGGGCCTTGAGCGTGGGGACCGAATCCAGAAATTCCGTAACGAAAAAAACCTAACACCCCCCACTCCGACCGGCACAGCGGTGATACTTTGATTTCATAACTTTACATGCGGGCTTTAATAAACAATCAGTACCATCTACTAGGAACTTGTGGAACTTCATATTAGATCAAACATTACTGCATTAATAAAATAAATAAATAATTATAATTGCATAAGTTGATAAAAAATGCTATGCAATAGCTTTACCGCGGCAATCTCCGAGTGCCACACGTCTGGCATTCGGAGACTGCCAACAAAAATGGCTCTTATGTAAAACTCCATCGCAACGCATGTCACATATCCCAGCTAGGGTTGCCAGCTTTTTTTTCTGCGAATAAAGTATATTTGAGTCTGAAAAGAATATCAAACAGTATTTAGGAAAAATAAACAGTATTCAATCAGAATTAGAACTTCTTGCACAAATTATTAATTAAAGTCTAGCATATAAAGTGTTTAACTTTTTATGCTGAAAACAGTATTTTGTATACTTTATTTTTGTTCAACAGTAAACTGTATAATGAAGTGAACAGTATAGATGGCAACAGGCGCGGTCGCAGACTGAAATTTTGGGGGGGGGGTCACATCTGATTTTGGGGGGGGGTCACAACTAATTTTTTTAAATCAGAAGTAACTTTTTTAGCTGCTTTTCTTATAAGATGTTCATCTTTTCATGATTTTGGGGGGGGTCATGTCCCCTGTGACCCCCCCCCCCAGGACCGCGCCTGGTTGGCAACCCTAATCCCAGCTCCTACCTGATGGCGCATGGTGGGTCCAATCAGATTAGTCGCCTTTTGCGGCGTATACACAGTCTTTAAATCCTGGAATTCAAATTCTCCGACATTATTTATATGTAGGAAAAAGGTAAATAGCGTAAAGGTGTCCTACTTATTATTTAAATGATGTTTCTATGATTCCTGGTCTACACAGGTAGTTATTTATTTATTTATATATTTTAGGAAGGCTATCGATTACATATTTTACAATAGGCTTATAGAGGATAGTGACAATCATTAAGAAGTCCACTGATAGAATTAAAGTAGACGAATAAAAAGTTTATAACTAAAATATAATATACCTACGGAATACAGCTCAAACATTTAGTAACAATAGCTAAAATAGTTAACAAAACTATGAAAGTACCATTTGCTTTAGTGAATCATTACGATAAAGTTACAGTACACATTATAATAATAAATAATAAATAAATATTTCTGACACTCACACAACATTATCTAGCCCAAATTAAGTTTCTTAAAGAACTTGTGTTATGGATACAAGTTAACTGATATACTTAAGAAAATATATAAACATACATATTGAATAAATACATATTTTTATTAGATAATAAACTTAAATAAACATATAAACGTCCATGACTTGACGACTAATATCTGTGTTCATCACACAAATATCTGTCGCCGCCGGGATTCGAACCCAGGACCTCTGGCATAGAAGGCAATGTATGTTACCCCTACACCAGCCGGTCGTCAAAACATTAAATACAGTAGGGACTAAGTAGTATGAGGAAATTACAAACCTCTGAAATTAATTAGAGTAAATTGTTAAATAATAAGTATGATGTTATAAATAAGTACTACTTACCTACATACATGGTTTTATATAAGTTAAATTATACTAAAATAATAAACTCCTAAAGCAACTCAATGGGGTTTGAATAAAGTTTTGTCTTAGGTAGGTACTTCACGGACATAAAGTTTACCAAATAGGTCTACTATCATAATATATAATATAATATACATATAATATAACTATCTTTGAATAGCGGGCTAGTTAAAAATAATTGATGCTCGGTTAGTAGGAAATGGTATAAGTTTTCAATGTTTTAGGAGTCAAGAACTCATAATTATAATATCTCCTTGTTCCTATAGTAATATAAGTATATATTTTTGGAGCGAATATTATTATATATTATATATTAATGGTGTTATAATTGGCACCGTTCCTCGTAGACTGATATTTAATTTACTAGAACAGCTTCAAAGTAATTTTCCATAATGTAGGTTAATTTCTCTGAATACAATCAAAATGCTATTAGTAAGTCTAGCGATTACCAAACTGTATTTACGTAAAGTTTAGGATTAGTGGATCAAATTTAATTAGCCTATATTGACCCTGACAAGCATTTGATAAAGTTTTGTAACTGAACCAGAATTCGTGGACAATCAAGCTGATCAGGGATGAAATAATAGAGAAGAGTCAATCAGTGAACACCCTTTATAAGGAATGAATACGATACTCGTAGTTTGTGAGAACAAACTTTCAGCTTTTTTATTAGCAGAGATATTATATTGCATTGTGTTTTCATCGTCGTATTAGCTTGTTGACATTTAGCGTCACTTGCCATTAAAGGTCAAAACACAGGTATACTTTATTTTAATCATTATTCTCTGGCAAAAGTTTTACATTAGGATGTGGTACTAAGTTCAAGGCTTTCAGTTATTAAGTTTAATAACCACTTTACCACTTAACTTCTTAAGTCTATGCGTAGTTAGGTTCCGGCTTAAAAAAAGACAACCAGCATGTTTGACAATGGATAATTTCAGCTCATGTCTTAAAGTAACAAATAAAAATGGCTGTGATGAGGCGTCGTAAAATTTTACGAATATACCAATATACAGAAGCTGAGGTGGATGTTTGTTGGAACGACCAGTCAGATTTGTAAAATATATTTTTGCAATTTTGAGTTAGATAATGGCCATATTTTGTTAATAAATTTCTTGTTGAATCAAAGGTTACACGATTAAGACCCCACGAAACTGCTCGTATATTTATGTATAACATATAAAGCTAGAGATAAAAGCTACTGTCCTGCACGATCATGGCACTATCTTTCCTTTCGAGGAAACCTATTGTTCAGTACCTATTGTCTGTGTTTAGACTGCTTTGATGATGCGAGACTAGATAACTAAGTTTTTGGGTTTTAATTCCCCGTATTTTTTTTAAGCTATTGCATAGCTTCTATCGCGGGCCTTCTTGAGCGTGGGGACCGAATCCAGAAATTCCGTAACGAAAAAAACCTAACTTTGATTTCATAACTTTACATACGGGCTTTAATAAACAATCAGCGCCATCTACTAGGAACTTGTGGAACTTCATATTAGATCAAAAATTACTGCATTAATAAAATAATTATAATTGCATAAGTTGATAAAAAATGCTATTCAATAGCAATTACCGCGGCAGTCTCCTAGTGCCACACGTCTTTTTTTTTATTTATCAAATTTAATTTAATATAATATTTTAATCTTTACTGCTCTGTCACGAGTGACACGATCAAATTCGGTTAAAAAGTCTTCAATTTTCCGTTATACGCGTATACGCTCTTGTTGTAAAGTCCCCAAAATTTTTTAAGATTTACTCTTATATAAATTTAAAGCTATTTCAAAACGTAAGTTGTGTGAACAATTAAAATGGTTACTATAAAATGGGCATGGATGATACTGTATGTAATATTGTCTTAAGTTTTCATGATTCCTTAAATACAAATCGGATTGATCCTTATAGACTCTTTTATTTGATGCGACTAATGTCAAGCCTACCTTCGAAATAAACATTATTTTGACTTTGACTTTCAGGAGCTGCGCAAACACAACGTGTGCACAGTGGTCCGCGTCTGCGAGCCCAGTTACGACATAGCCCTGCTGAAGGCTGAGGACATCGAAGTGCGCGACTTGGCGTACGACGACGGCACCTTCCCGCCCGCCAACGTCGTCGATGAGTGGTTCGAGATCCTGCGTGACAAGTAAGTTGCTAACACAACACAGTGTGCACAGTGGGCCAGCGAAGACAGCCCTGCTGAAGGCTGACGCAGATGTTATTTAATTAAATTATAGTAAAAAAGTTATTTCAATTAAATGTAATCAGGTAAATATGGTAATCAGGGAAAGAAAGTATTTATTTTATTTTCACATCTTTGGATACCAAACAGTACATTACATTGCAGTTTATAAAGTCAGTTAAAATTTTTTATCGCTTATAAGATAAAAAAAGCACTTGTCTTACACCTTAAAATCACAATAAATATTAAATTGGTTAACATATGAAACAAGCATAAAACATTTGAACCGAGCAATAGGACAAAACAAAAGTAGGAGGAATCGTCCAAAAAACAATGAAGGGAGACAAAAAGATAATAAATTTAAAATATTTATTGTAAAGTAAGTTAAGAAAACAGGCATCAGTTTTTAAAATGTTGAGTAGAACCATTTTTTGGATAAAGACCGCTTGAACTTTAGAGGAATGTCAGTGAACAAGTCTATTTCTTGACAGTCGACACGTGTTGACCTGCTTAGATGATCTGACAAAGAAAGAATGTTTTCTGTAGTTTGTGGAGCTATGCCGAACGTGCAAACCCATGCATGGGATGTCTAAGAGTTTTTGTGGGTACCTACATGTAAGTCAACGTTTAGTAGAAGATAAGCGGCATCTATTCTAGATTGTGCTATTTTTACCAAGAGGTAGAATATTATGTCTTTTACATCTTAACTCATAACAGTTATAATATTTTCGCCTTTAAACTGTAGATATCTCAAGAACTTGCGTTGAATCTCGAGCCTGTTCACATACACGTAAAGCATAATGCTATATGAAATAAAAAGCAAAAAAATTACATTTGATAACCTCAATTTTGAAGTATTTCAAACTGATAAAAAATATACATAGTACAGGCTATATTACCTCCAGAGATTCCCGCGGGACCAAAAAATTACGCTTGTAGAACAGTTCGAAGCTGTTACCCCAATATAACAAGGAAAATTAAATTTCTAATTAAAAGTTGGGAAATGCGCAAACACGAAAAGGCCTTGGTTCCAAGAAGGTAGGGGGGGGGACGCAATTAGGTTTACATTAGGATCAGCAACACTCGGCAAGAAATTGAAATAGACGCATAAAAGTTGTATTTCTTTATGATCTGACTATGAATGTGAACCTTTCTTATTTTCGCTTAGAAGTTGTCACGTTACATCACTGTTGTTGAGTTTTATAAGCCAAACGTGTTTTTAAATAAAACTTTGAATTAATTTAACATTTATTTTATAAACAAAGTTATTAAAACGAAAATAAGAATATGGCACTTGTTAAACTTCTATGTATTTCAATCTCATTCCGGTATAATAGGGTATTCCCAATACTTGTTTACTTACATTTATTTAACCCTCTTGGGAAATCCCTGGGTTTTCGTTTTATGGGTTCATGAATAGTTACAGAACCATTGTTATTAGCTCAATCCAGTGAGCGTATTTATGAAGAGAACATTGACGTGTTACTACAATATCACAGGAAAAAGGTCATGTAAAATCCATCAATACAATATTTAAACTAAAGCTACCTTATTAACCCTTGAGCTTATGAGTAAACTGTAGATAAATAATACAGTAGTATTACTTCAGACAAAAGTCTGTAACTTAACTGATGGTAAAAAAGCAGCGGATGCACAAAAACTGTGTAGTATAAAAGGAAACTGAAAAAAGTGTTGCCCTAGCCAAATATGCAAGATGTTGGTTATCCACTTAATTGTAGATTTATTGAAAAAGCTAAATTTTATATGCTATCACGCTATTTCAGTGTACTACTGCGTAATTTACTATGTATCGTTGTAACGTGTCATCAGATAGTCGCGTCGCACTTTGATTAAAATGGAATAAAAGTAGAACTAGTCTACATACATGTAGCACAAAAACATCTACCTTCGATCCGTATTAGGTTTTGGATCAAACCGATATGTGCCCCTTTCAAATGTAATTTGAAAGTTGATTTAGGTCACTAAAACTAAGCAATTAGGCAAGTTTTCAGCATCGCACACGCTGGAAACAGCTACCTATTTACATTACTAAGACTTTTGTGTAAAGATACGGCAGCGGTTGTCTTTAACTAAGTAACCCTCTTTGGGGCCCCAATGTAAGCAAAGCGTTATGTGTTATGAAAACCAAACTGCGGAAATAACAATATTCGGGCTCGGGTAGTAATTAAATGATGGTTAAATCTTATTTGTAATAACAGCTGCTATATTTATTTTATCGCGAAATTAAATCGTCCTATTAAAGTTTTAGGTAAATATTCCTGAGCATACCTCATGTTATCATCAAATATCGGTTTAGAGGTAGCTTTTTGAAATATTGTAATTTTTGAAGGTTCTGTAATTTACTAGCAGTTTATCAGGCGTTGCTACTTATTGCGTGGGAATTTTAATGAACAAAGACTCCTTGATAATGTAGTAGTTTTTTAAGATTCAAATCAAACGTAGAAAAATATATTTACTCCTTATAATATTAGTTACGATAGCACTGGAATGGAACCACTTGTTTTGCGGCTGTAATAACAAAAAGAAATTATAGAAGTATAAATTAAAATCTTCGAAATTCACTTACCTACATATTAATACTTAAAATGCGGTCTCAATTCTACCTTGTAAATATTTAACTTTAGTTTTATCCCTAACAATAATTATTTACATCACGTACACAACCAATAACAAGCTACTCACGGTGTAAGTTTTGACAGAATTACTAATTATCCAATATTTTTTAACGTTGACCGCAATTGACCTCAGTCTGCCAATATCAAATATCACAAGCACGTGGGCTTAGCATGGAACTGAAATTATGATTTCATATTTATATTTTATTAACTTTTTTTGAAGGGTCGTTGGTAGCCAAGCTTATTCTGAAGGGGTCCTATTAATCGAATCAGTCGCCTTCACGACACGCTTATATGTAGAGTTATTCGGGCGATAGAGTTTTTGACATTATGCGGCTAAAACTATTACATTTATTTAGGATAACGAAATGTAAGGTTTACTATAGGATGATAATCCTGATTAAAAAAAACAGGTCTCACAGACAAATACCATGCTACTACGAGGTTGTAAAAATCGCTTCAGCCCTAATTTTCGTTTAGTTGTTACGGCTTCCTGAAAAAAATCGATTCAAACGATTTCTCAAGTTCATTTATTTACATCACTTTAATTACAGGATAAGAAAAAACAAACAGTTTCATTAGGAATAAAAGCTTAGCCGTCTTATCGCTGCAGAGCGATTTTTTCCAGACAACCAAGTTCTGTTATTTTGCCGTGTAGAGCTATTACTGCAAGTTACTAACGATATATTTATGTTTACAGAGCACAAAACAAGCCGGACTCGGCGGTGGCCGTACACTGCGTGGCGGGGCTCGGGCGAGCTCCCGTCATGGTGGCTATCGCACTCATCGAGCTCGGCATGAAGTACGAGGAGGCTGTCGAGACCATCAGAGAGTGAGTCGAGCCTTCATTACCTAGGGAATAAAGTCTAGTTTCTAAACAGGTGGGGCTAATCACGGGACACCTTTATTTCCTGTCTAATTAAACAGTCTAATTAAAAAAATCTTGAATGAATTTATTTTTTATAGTCACTTCACCTAAATTTTGGTGCCATGATAAACAATACTCGATAAATCATGGAATTGTACAAGTATACAGGGTCAACTTTAATTAGCGCATCACCTCTGCAGGCAGCCTCTCCACATCAATATCAACAAGATTTATTCTTCGACTGTTTAAAATTAATAATTAATAAAAAATCCCATACAAAAAGTATTTATTGTCTCTAAACGGGCGTTACTCTATATACACTGATGCCACGCATCTTGCGACACGCTACGTGCTGCGAGGCGCGGGGTTGCGGAGTGACTTACAAAATACAGAGTTATAAATAACGGAGGGAGCAAAAATTTGTTTGTTTTTTTTTTTTGTGCTATTTATCAAGATTCGTATAAAGTTGTAGCACAAATGTTGTTGGGATTGATGTGGAGAGGCTGACTGCAAGACCCGATGCGCTAATTAAAATTAACCCTGTATTTGTGTGATCTTAAAAGATAAGATCTTCTGACTATTGGGCCAAACGCACTATTGATAATATAAGTCTGCACTTAATCGCGTTATTATAAATATCTGTTTTCTCAATTAATTTTATTTTTTTCATTTCACAAGTTACTTTTTAATTTAAGCATCACATTTTAATGTTCTACCCGCAACTTCGTACGCGCATAAACAGAAAAGTCTTATTTTTGCTGATCCTGTGGAAATTTTGGAAATTTCTTCCATAATGACACCAGAGACACATTGAAGAACCTTTTTAGTTTTATATCCGGTGCACCCAAGATATAAGATTTTTCATACAACTGAAAAGTCCCATATTTCCCGTTCCCGTGGAAATTTTGGGAAATCCTTTCCATAATGCTACCAGACGCTGATTGAAAAACTTTTATACAAAGTTTCACATCCATGCACTCTAGGAATAAGATTTTTCATACAAACTAAAGAGTCTACTTTCCGTGCCCGTGGGAATTTCGAGAATTCCTTCCTACTACTCTTCTACACCTTCCAAATTTCAACTCTTTACGCCCAGTACTTTTGGTTGTAAGTTGTCTCTCAGTCACTCAGTCAGTAACGGAACAGTTTTATATATAATGTAATATTGTATGGTTTCCAGTCAACGCCGCGGTGCCATCAATGCCAAGCAACTATCGTACTTGGAGAAGTACCGGCCCAAGTCCCGGCTGAAGAAGAACGGCCACAAGAGTCCGTGCTGCGTCCAGTAAGCCGTCCTCCAGCGAATGTAGCTCTGCTTTCACACACACACCGCCACACCGGAGCTTAGACAAAACTTACTACTTAGATATTAAATGTTACTTAACCAACTCCAACTTACTTCTCTTCAGTTCCAGAACGAACGGTTGTGACCACACCGTTCCTTTATTAAAACATATTTATCTCTTTTCTATGAAATTTTTAATTCGGAGCCTTATTATAAGCTAATGTATGTTCAAAGTAAAGGTGTATAACCCTCGTGTATTAGTGGAATATGTTAAAAAAAGCGAGCCACAATTTGTGTTCATAGATGAAACAGTGAATCGGGTAATTGTACTTTACAATCATAATAAATTACTAATAACCATAATAAAGGCAAGGCCGTCAGTGTAATCTTGATTTCAACTTGTTCCTTTGTGCAGTGACAAATTATGTATTTTTTTTAATTACAATTCTTTTTTATTTACATTATATAGACGTGAATATTCTTTATATCAATTAATAATTGAGACATAATAGAAATCTTGTGGTTTTTAATTTGTCTTAGACAATTTTGTTAGGTTAATTTTATTTGACAAGGTATGTAATCACTATATGCGCTTTAGTGAAATGTTGTGCGATGACCTAGCTATTTTACACTTGTCTGGTCATCTACACTTGTAAATCTGACCTAAAATATCTACCAAATGAAATTCTGTAACTATTATGACAATTTGACTCAAATGTTCCATAAAATAGCTCTTTGATATTATTTTTCTATTTCTAATTTTATGAAAATATCGAAGTATATGATCGTGTATGAAAAATCACATTCATAAATAAAAATGTATAAAAAATACTACTGTTTTATTTTATAATAATTAATGACCTGGTTTAACTGATTTATCTTCCTTTTTATAAACCGATATAATTAAAAATGAGAAGTAATTACATTGGTCAGCAATTATAAAATTTGGCGAGCCACCCCAAAGCAGCATTTAAATAATTTGGTCAGCATACAAAGATTTTGTTTGCAATAAAAAAAAATCAGGCAGCAATTCTTGTTCCGCAACTAATTTTGATAATGGTCAAAAATTAAATCATACATAGGCAGCCAACAATAACATGAGTCTGCATAATAAACATTCAGTCCGCAAAATAACTACTTGAGCGGCAAGATTTCATGATTGAGCGGCAGAAAAACATGTCTATAAGCAGTACCTATATTTGATTGGTATGCATATTTAAAACATGGTGAGCAAAATAACTACTTGGATTGCGTTTTTGTTGAAAAAGCGGCAATGTACGTTAAAAGTGGGCGGAGCAAGAGCAGGCGCGTGACACGAGCAACCAATCGCGTGCGAGTATTGTCATTCGATGATTATGCGGCGATTACTAACAGTCAAATTGCAGTGGTAACAACGTGTTTTAAAGAGATTTGTGTGGTTTTTGTGATTTCCTAGTAAAATGGATAATAATTTTATTAAAGAAGGAATACAACTAGTTCCCGACTACGAATCGGATTCGGAATGCTGCACTGACAGTGAAGAATCGGTGCTGGTGGCTAAGAAGAAACCAAAACTGTCTTTGGACTGGAAGTTAGTTCAAAAGTTTGATAACTTCGAACAAGCCAAAACATTCGTGAAAGCTGAACGTACTTGGTCCAAAAATTATTGTCATCAAACAGAGGAAGGAAAAAAGACATACTATAGGTGCAATAAATTGAAACGTCGTGGTCCACAGTGCTCTACAAGAATGTATTTGTTATTCGAAAGCACCTCAGATTCAGTGTTAATGTTCAAAACGAATGCTGATCATGACCATGATGAAAAGAAGGAGTTTACCTCGTCGTACGGTTTGAGTGACACCGTGAAGAACGAAATTAATCGATTATTTGATTTAAAAATGAAACCAAAAGCTATAATGGAAAGTCTATTAAAAATGAAAAATATCAAAGTTCCTAAAATGTCTCAGTTAAGAAATTATCTGAGTGATCGTCGTCGTACTATATACGGCCAATCTACCATAAGTTTAGGAGAGCTTGAAGCTTGGATTCATTCACACTCAAGTCTTCCTTTGGATCCGCATGAAGTTTTTGTGCTTTGTTACCGAATTGATGACAGTCATGAACAAAATCCCATTTTTCGGTTTGTTATGTCTACTAAATATTTAATTGAAATTTCCAAAGATGCCAGCGTCGTTCATGCAGATGCCACGTACAAGCTCATCTGGCAGGGATTTCCTGTATTGGTCTGTGGAACCACGGACCAAAACCGCAAATTCCACCCTCTATGTGTAACGGTTTCAAGTAATGAAAAAAAAGAAGATTTCAAATTGATGTTCCAAGGACTTAAGGACAAAATACAAGAAATTTTTGAAAGTTCTTGGAATCCAAAAGTATTTGTTTGTGATGCTGCTAAAAGCATACAAAATGCATTTCTAGAAGTTTTTGGAGAACATGTCGTAGTTCGGATGTGCTGGGCACACGCAAAAAGAAAAATTCAAGAGAGGATAGAAAGGATTAAGAACAAGGTGCTGCGTGATAATATCTTAAATGATGTTGATTCATTGCATTCTATTACAGATGAGAATATATTTGACGCAGCTTCCGAAGCATTTCTGCAAAAATATAAAGATCAGATTGAATTTGTCACGTATTTCAGAGCACAGTGGTTAACACAAAACCGCAATTGGTTCCTGGGAGCGGCTCCCAACTCTCCATCAACCAATAACGCTTTGGAGTCTTTTAACAGAGTAATAAAGGATAGCAATACACTCCGAGAACGCTTCCCTTTGTCCAGGTTTTTGGTGGTTGCAAAAGAAATGGTAAACCAGTGGTCTAATAAATATATTACTAACCCAGAAGACAATTACATTGCCAACGTACCCTCTTTAACTACGAAGCACTGGACTGAAGCTTACCAGTGGGCAAAAAAACCAAAAATGGTGACCCTGCTACGTAAAGACGACAAATACAATTATTACCAAATTCCTGCTGCTCAAGCAACTAATTGTGAAGTTTTCGACGCACAATGGGAAAGTTTTGACGATTTCAAGAAACAAAATTTCAGCAAGTGGCTTGTCACTTTGCCAATTGAAAGAAACGATTGGATAAAAGGGAGATGTGACTGTCCAGCTTTTTTTAATTTATATATATGCAAGCATGTGATTGGTTTGGCGATTCGCTTAAAGTATGTGGTTCCTCCGCTTGAAGCTAAAAATATTCCCATAGGGGAAAAAAGAAAACGTGGCCGTCCGTCAAAAGCTAAACGGGCATTGATAATACAATAAAATTATTAAGCTAATAATAATAATACGCTGATTTCAAGAACCTTCCTAATCGTTTGATAACTTTTTGATTTGATCTCATTTATAATTATAAGAATGAAACATTTTGTTTATATTTAATTTTAACACATTGTATAAGAAGTTGCATTGTATAAGAAGTTACAATTATATTTTATAATAATAAAAAAATCTTTTATTAATTTACACTTCTATCAATAATAAATACCCAAAAAAACACATCCACTCAGAGAGTAAATAAATTAAATAATCTTTGTAAGGAATGCGCCCATTTTGCGCATGACAGGTAAAGTATTTTTGCTACTCTTATATGCAGCACAAAATGCATTTTTTTGCTTACACTCTGAGTGCTTACCAAAATTTTATTAAACATGAGCAGCTGATTGCAGCTTATATAATTAATATGCTGTACAAAAATAATTACAGCCATCCAGAATGACATAAATTGCTGATTGATTTTGAAATGTTTGCTGACCATGAGTTGCTGACCAATTAGCTATTTCTGCTCACCGATTATATTTTTCTGCTCACAGAAATAACAATACTATGCTAACCATTTAATTGACACCCATTAAAAATGTATACTGATAGATAAACAGACAGAGTTACTTCAAAAACTGTTACAACAAAGCTGTGATCCACAGTTTCACCTAGGTTTTGTGAAAAAGTATAGGTAGGTATATTACATAGATGATGCCCGCGACTTCGTCTGTGTTGAATTAGTATTTCGAGTAGGTTATTTTCTTCTCCAAGATCCTTATATCTTTAATAAGAAAAATAAAAATGAAGAATCATCGCCCATATACCCAGGCGCGTCACAACAGAATTTTGTGGTCAACTATCTTTTTCTAGCTTCTTTTCTTCTGAGAGGTTAATCTTTTCATGATTCGGTAGTTTTTAGTTTTTTAGTTTTTCACGGTCAAACAGCTAATTCAATATTAATTTGGTATGGTAGTTAACACATACGTTACTTTTTATTCCGAAGAAATCTACGGTTTCTGACTTCCAAGAGGCAGAAACGATCACGGAATAAACAAAACCTTGAGTTCCATTATTTTAAGTTTAACTTTCTTACAATATATCTCTGTATGTACAGAAAGCAGCACATCAAGCGTTACAAATCTGTCTATTTTTTTTTTAAATCTGAACTCTTTAAATTTGACAGGTAAAGTAACGCTTAATTAATGATTTAGCCCTATCAACATAGCAAACTTTTCTATTAGGTACATATTATAATAATAATAATAAGTATTCTTTATTGCCACAGAATTTAAAAAATAAACATTTTAACAATATTATCAATGACAATGTGGGCGGCCTTATCGCTTTTCTACCAGACAATCCAATACATACATACATAAAGACACTGATAAAGACAATCCAATTTTAGTATAAGTAGTATAGATAGATTAGGTTGTGATTAAGTAGTTTTTATTACTTCAATTAAATCGCTCCGAGAATGGTGTGTGATTGGTAATGTCCGATAATTGATCCACTTAAACCTATAATTGCTTATAATTGTTACCTATGTTGAATGTTAGTGGGTATATTACAATAATTAAATATGTTCTACAATAGAGTAATTTTCCATTCATCCCATGGGGTGTAGCCACTTCGACCGACCTTATCATATTTAAAATCAGGTTAGTTAGACGTTAAACACGGCATTGGTTGATACTAAAAAGTAGACTAGCGTTTTTTTATCATGGTTTATGAACCAAACCCTGTTGGGTTACAATTTAGTTAAGTAGGTACCTTAATTTTTCACTCTTTTTGTCTATTATTGTTTGTAACCTGTTGTGTATACCTAAATAAATGAAAACACTGTGAAATAAGACACATCTCTAGTAGGTATTATGGAAGTATTACTAAAATGAAAAACCGCTTCTGGTCTTTACTACTTTGTAAAACCGCATCGACGTATATGCGTCTTATTCTTCTACAAAATATTAACTTGATCATATAACTAAAAACCATTTCTGCACGACACCAAGAAAAAAGTCGGTTCTGCGTAGATGCGACTTTTCATCATAGTATGCAGAAAAATAATCAGGTGCTTGTGTTAAGACGCGTTTTTCCTATGTAGTACCTACAGATGTTTGTGCGAAGGGGAGAGGGGATCGCCGTCATGAGACTGCTCGGCACTTCGGCAGTTGCGCCTGAACATCTTTAAATAATTGTAGAAATAGCACTTCGAATGGCCTCATTTCAGTGGACTCCATTATGTCTCGTTATGTGATTTGTATAGTGAACTGAATTTGAACTTGGCTTGTATTGAACGACATGATCATAGTTGTAGAGCCCCTCATGCCATGCCTTAGAAAGTTTAGAAATGTAGAGTATGTGGATTCAAACAGCTTTGCTCTCTCGAATAGGGAATTAGTCTAGATTTCCACAGTGCCAGTTATCCCATACCATATGAGCGACAGAAAAGAAAAATTAACAAAATCCATTAAAATAGGCCAAGTAGAAGGTTTATAGCTACCATGGGTGAAGAGAGCGTCTTAAAATACAAATCGCACGATCAGACTAGTTAATCTTCTTTTCTTTATTGGAGTTCGACAAATTTCCGATAGAGAACCCTATTTCACATGATTCATAAAGATTTTAATTATTAAATTTTAGATATTATTTGATTTTTTCCCTTTTTTTCTTTTCTTTGTAGTTTGTATAAATTTTATAATCTCTCCGACGGTCACGGTCTTTTGCTGACGTTCAATATTAACGATGAGGTTACTTTTTCTTCTTATTTTATAATGAGGTTACTTTATAGGTAATGTAAACAAAAGAACCATAGAGCTTTTTTTTAAGTTTGATGTTTGTTAAACAGCTTTTTTAAAGGCATAATATTTCGTCGATTTGATGCCATCAAGGTTAAATAAAGGTCAAATGTATTTTGTTAAAAATCCATAAAACCCAATCTTTTTTTTAAATCGACTAAATTAATCAAATTAATTCAAAATATAAGAAGTATCTATGCAAATTTTGACAACTTCCTACTAACTTCCCAATTTCCATTAAATATAGATGTTCTCATTTTGACGGAGTGTAGAATAAATACAAACAAAACCTTACCCTATCTTTCAAACTATTTTTCGTACTTCACAAGTTCTCAACAAAACCAGAATGATGGTGTTGTTATATATGTAAATAAAATTTTAAGACATAAAGTTAAAGAAATAAAATTATCTTGTGCTTCTTGTCTACAGCTGGACATACTTAACAACACCATTTTATGTATATATCGATCGCCGTCAAATCAAAACGCGGATAACTTTATTGCTTCTTTGAGCACTCACCTAGAATCAATTAAATCTGGTAAAAATAATGTAATAATTGTTGGAGACATTAACATAAACATCACACTCAAGGCTTTTGAACCGAACTATGAATATAAAAATAGGACTAATTATCTAAATACGCTATCTATGTATGGCATTCTTGCAGGCCATACCATCCCAACAAGGGAAAATAATTGTTTGGATCATATAATGTTAAAAATAAATAAAAATAAAACTTTGGCAACTATAGCTGTATTAGAAACATCCACTACTGACCATCTCACGCCATTTTTATGTCTATCTAAGTTTAAACAAGTAACACCTATATCCAAAACAAAAGTTAACACTAACTATCAAAAATCATTAGAACAATTAAAAACCAAAAACATTCACGAGCTGCTCGAATGTGATGATCCTACATTAGTTATGAATAAATTTATAACTTTAATAACTGAAACGCTAAAAAATAATACAGAAATCACAAGCATTCCATGTACTTCTCGCGTCATCAAACCATGGATCACTCCAGGCATTTTGCGCTGTATCAGAAATCGCAACAAATTACAGTCTGAGGCTCGGAATGATCCATTTAATGAAATTAAAAAAATAACATTTATACGATACCGAAACTACTGTAATAAGCTTATAAAAAAAAGAAAACGAAAATACGAACAGGAAACCTTAGAAAAAAATGTCAATAATAATAAACTGCTATGGAAGAATATTAAAGATATTACATACACAACTAAAACTAATAGCATAAACACAGAATTACTAAACCTAAAATCATCTCCGATGGCCTCAGCTAACTATGTAAATGACTTTTTTTCAAATATAGGTAAGAATCTCGCTGAGCGTATTCAAACCAATTCGAATGATTTAAACGAATACTTACGTAACCTACCAACACAACCAAATTCTTTTGTTCTACTGCCTACTGACCAGGATGAAGTAAATGGAATCTTGATGAGCTTAAAATCAGAAAGTGCACCTGGCTGGGATAACATACCGACATCATTTCTGAAACTTGCAAAATCGGAAGTAGTTCCTGTCATAACTCACGTTGCAAACTTATGTTTTGTTCGAGGTGTTTTCCCCGCTTCACTCAAACAATCAATCATCACTCCTGTATATAAGGGTGGAGATAGAGACGATGTCAGCAATTATAGACCAATTTCAGTATTACCTGCCATTTCAAAAATTTTAGAAAAACTACTAAACAAAAGACTACTAAACTTTCTTAACAAATATAAGATACTTTCCCCTTCTCAATTCGGCTTCCAAAATAATAAGTCAACTGAGGATGCTGTAACTGCTCTTACTGCTCTAGTAACGGAACAGCTTGACATAGGCAAAAAATGTATTTCAGTGTTCTTAGATCTAAAAAAGGCCTTTGACACCGTCTCTGTCCCCATCCTTGTGCACAAGCTTGAAGCAATAGGAATTAGAGGAACTCCACTACACCTGTTCAAAGATTACTTATCTGGCAGAAAACAAAAAGTTAAACTCGAAAAAAACACAAGTGAATGGATAGAGGTGTCATATGGAGTGCCCCAGGGAAGTGTTCTTGGCCCGACATTGTTTTTAATTTATATTAATGACTTGTGCAATATGAAGGTCAAGAATGCCAATATCTTTTCGTATGCAGATGACACTGCAATCGTGTTCACGGGAGATACCTGGGATAATACTAAAAGTTATGCAGAGCAGGGGCTAAGACAGATAAACACGTGGTTGCGTAATAACTTGCTCACCCTTAATGCCGACAAAACTAATTTTATCTGCTTTGGCATTTACAAAAACACTCAACCTTCAGACCTAGGCATACACATCCACAACTGCGACAAAGAACTATCTTCCGAACACTGCAACTGCCAAAACATTAAGAAAGTTACTCAAGTTAAATACCTAGGTATTATATTAGACCAGAGCCTTTCATGGTATCCACATCTCGAACATGTAGTACTAAGAATAAGAAAATTAACATTTATATTTAAAACGCTCAGGCATGTGGTTCCAAGGCCTGTTTTAGGTCAGGAGAAAAGAATGAGGGACATTTTGAAAGAAATATACATGGCCTTGGTCCAATCAATTATCACGTACTGTATTCCCATATGGGGCGGTGCAGCTAAAAGCAGATTCATAGATGTTGAACGCGCCCAACGCAACTTGATCAAGGTCATGTATTTCAAAAAAAGAAGATTCTCGACAGATTCCCTGTATAAAATGTCAGAACTGATGACGGTGAGAAAACTCTATCTTTTGCATGTAGTACTTAAACAGCATAAAAGTCTACCATCTGATCAAAATGTCACCCTCAAAAGGAGATGGGACATTATTACTAAAGTACCAGCAACCAACACCGCCTTTGCACAGAGGCAATATAAAAGATGTGCAATCCACTTATATAACCTAATTAATAAAAACCTTCGGATATTTATGAAAAAGACTAGTGACATAAAAAGACTCATTGCCGTATGGCTTGAGTCGCAATCTTTCCAGCAAATTGAGGATTTTTTAGAAATTAAACAATAATAAAAATATACAACATATACACACACACAGTCACACAGAAACACACTCACACAAAAACAAACAAACATTCATGAACTCTTAAATTTTATTTTTTTATTTTCACCCATCTTGTACGCCAATGTGTCAAAACAGAAATGTCAAATCAGACATATAATGTACCTACGTAGTATATTAAGAAATACACACATTGTATTATTTAAATAAGTCCACTTAAGGAAGAGCGGTGCCTCCTAACACAGGCTTTTGCAAGCCTAAAAGGAGTCACTAGCCCATGTATAAAAATATTTTTTGTAATATTGAAATAAACGATTTTATTTATTATTATTTTATTTATTTAATCAGAAACCTTATTCCTCGAAACGGTTTTTCATGTGAAGCAAATAAAAAAAAATGATCGATGCCCATTGTGAATCTCAGTAAAGTGAAGCATTGCATTTTTGAATAATATTTTTTAAGTTTTTACATAATTTTTAATACTTAACAGAAAAAAATATGCTACATAGAATCACACGTCATGGACTCGAATCTGGGACTCCCGTAAAAATATTTAAAAATGCAAAGGAGATAAGGATGCATAAGATATGCGTAGATAAGCATGTGAGCTATTCAGATATTTTTACAATTGCTATGTCCCTACATTTTAATTTCAAATATCTAGTAGAATCATCTATTTGTTTAGATAACAGACAACTAGAGAAAACAGCTTCTATTTAGGGCATCTTTAATTCTATGGTGAAATGAAACACTAAATTTATATTGAACATTTAAAATTTATTAAAAATCGAGGTAGCAGTATTTTGAAAATGTTGCACTTATAACTAATATGCATTTGCACAATAAATCAGATCACAATTTACAACAATAAACATATACTAAGACAATAGTTTCAGAAAGTTTCTAAAAACACCTTAACATATAATAACCCGAATAGAATACGAAATATTGCTCAAAAAATTGAAATATAAAGTTCGATTACGCTTAGCGTTTCAATAATTGCATATCTAAGATTTCAATTAAGTAGGTATCTTAGTTATATGTAAATGTAAAATATCTTATAAACGAAGAAAAACAAAAGTTTTGAACATTTTCATAATTGCTTGATTTCTACAAAATCTTTAAAATTTTCTAATTAACTGTTCGGGCCTTACTTCTTAGTACATTTAACTCTATCAAATAATTTGACATTAAAATTGCTTTATAAAATTGTTTAAAAATCAGTTTCTTCTCGAAATACTGCCGTTAGTTTATTTCTTCGGCACATACTTGTGGACCTTGCCACCGTACCGTGCGATGAATGCTTTAATGTCGAACTTCCGCTTGCAGCCGTCGTAGTTCATGTATCGGATCTTCCCGAACACGTTGCGTTCTGCCCAGCCTTGGTCGTGAATGCCACAAATGGACCACATGCATCCTGGAATTATAAAATCATAGGGTTTACACAACTCATTTTTTAATATATATTTCAAGTTTTTGACCCATTAATTGCCTGTCTCATCGACGCGGCTATCTTACTTTCAGGTGGTTAAGGTTAATAATGCGTCGAGATAGACCTACAGTTAGTCGATGAGTTTGCACGTAAAAGTGGTTTTAGATCCAAACTTGGTGAAATTTAATGGCCTGAAGGCTTAAAATAAACATTTCGAAACCACTTTTCACGGCCAATGTTAAAAGAGGATTTTTTTAAATGTATTTGTTTACTTGTGCCCCGAGATTGAGTTCTAGTCGGGGCATTTAGGAAAACAACTTCTCTTAACTTGCTCTGGTCTGGGCCTTCATTATAAAAAATATTTAAAAAATTAAATGAGGTAGACAAGTCTTGCGGCCGGCAAGAGAAGCATTGATGGACGTACCTACGTGTGAATGTGGGCCGAGGCACACATACGTAAGTCCATCAATGCCTAGTTGCGGTCAAGGCTTGTACAGTACTTTTCTCAAATAATGCGCGAAAATTAAACTAAGTAGTACAATTCAGAACTTTAAAACCAATGACTAAGTTGACGAACAAGTATTTTTTTCTTCTATGTGCAAGCCAGTTCGAAATTTAAATTAAAGCTTTGATAAGTTACTTCTTTGGTCGCCATATTGCGGAGTAGAAGATCGTTCCAGTTTTAAATTACACGACAGATTTGGATTTTCATACAACTATTGCCGGTTTATAAGTGTGTTGGAAAACACATCAAGTAGGTACATAAGAGGCCAGGCCCTTAGACACAGATAGTGTAATTAATGTCAGGTATGCTGCAGACTAGAGGCTAAGTTTTAAAAGTCTTTTGTGTGTGTAATGCCACCGTCTAAATCGCAGGCAACGAGGGAATGGTTCTTATGCCCACTGACAAAAGTTCATTTCCCATTAGAAAGAAAATTAATAAAAAGAAACTTACCAGTAAATCCATTGGGGTCCCTCCCATCAATACTGTAGTGATCATTGAGATATATAGAATACTTCAGGGCGTCTTCAGGGCTAGGGGTCCACTCCAGGATCTTCTTGCACCAGTACATTCTGAGGAAGCCATGCATCTTCCCTTCCTTCACCAGCTGGATTTGGGCCGAGTTCCACAGATCATCGTGCGTTTCTGACTTCGCTAGTTGTTCCAGTGTGTATATGTGTGTTCTTTTGTCTTTTCTAGAATTAAATATTGTATCATTTATTAAATAATTTGATATTTTGGTTTTGATTTTAGGCTTATTTATCTAACACTTATTTTAAATTAGCTTTTTTGAGCGGTTTTACCCGCGCAATTTCTAATATTGCGGGAATATCGGGATAAATAGTGCACTATCATTATCACAAATTTCATCAAAATCCATTGAGCCGTTCTATCTACCGTGATTCAGGAACAAGTATCCATAAATTCAGACTTTCACATTTATAATATTAGTAAGATAAGTGTAGATAAGATAGCAACAACTATCTGTAAATCAAGATGGCTATAAGATGTTCATAACTAGTTTTATAACATGCCGAGTACTTGACTTCTACTTGGTTAGACAAAAGACACAAATTAAACCTGAATTTCTTGTCAGGAACAAGATTTCAGATGAAATATGAGAAAACTACATGCACAAGAATCTTGGAGAAACACTACACATTTTGTACAAAATATTTTGATGTAGTATGTTATTGTTGACACTGAAACTTTTGATTTAACCAATCTATTTTAGTTTAATCACTTATTTTGTAAAGCTGATGATATTCCAAATAAAATAATGAAGAAATTGCTAGCATATTCTATTAGAAGTCCCATTTGCAAAAACAGTAGCCTACACATGTATTTCTGACATGCCAGTCATATACTGTTTTTTTTTGCTCTTACGAATTTTTGTGTAAACTGTATTGCAACATTTAACACTCAATAAATTAGTGTTGATAAGCATACAACTGATTTCAAAACTTAATTGTATTCTTAAAAAATAATAACACATACCTATGATCATCCAGGGTCTTCTGTGCCCAACTGCTAGCTCCCTTGATACTGTCATAGTGCTCGCAATAGAAGCAGAAGTTATCAGCTAGTTCCCTGCGAATTATGGCTTCCTCAAGGAACGCATTCACGCTCTCCGTGTGCTTTGCTTTGTACTCTTGAACACACAATGCCACTCTTTGTACTGATATTTGCCCTGTAAAATGTATTGCCTTTATTGAATTTTGTAAGTTACTCAGATTCATATTTATTTCCCTTACAGCTTATTCAATCATGAAATGCAAGAATAAATTTACATTGACTTTATTTTTTCTGATGGTAAATAAGTCAAATATAGAACACACAGGAAGAACAGGGAGGATTGGGCTTTTCATAACACTATATTAACTACAGTGGAATCCGTTTATAATGACATCGAAGGGAAATAAGAAACAAGTCATACTAAACGGACGTCATACAAAGCATAGGTAGGTACTGCAAGAATAAATAAACTGTTTAAATTAGTGTGTGATTTATTTTAATAGAGAGGAATAAAATAGAGATACCTAAATCAAAGTAGATATTAATAAGTAGACTCATAAGTAAATCTACACTCTGAGACTCAAATCAAAAAACCTTTCACGCGCTGAAAGTCTTTGGGTATAACGTGACTCTCCTGAACACTGCCAAAGGTGTTAGAAATCATACGGTCGGTCATTATAAGCGGACAAAATTTGATAAAAAAGGGTCACAATAAGCGATATGTCACTATAGGCGAAGTCATTATATCCGACTTAGTTATATAATTTATGTGAAAACCAAACTTCACTGTGTAAACACGTCATAATAAGCGGTTGGTCAATATAAGCGGAGTCATAATAAACGGATTCTACTGTACATATTAGCCAGTAGAATTTGTATGAAAATACCATCAAGTGGTGGCACTTATGATGTTACATGTATGTGTATGTAGGGTACTCTAAGGGTCTGTTTCACAATGTATGGATATTTTTTTTTTTTTTTATGAATTATGGATAGGACGTTTGTCTTCCATGCCACCTGATGTTAAGTGAACATGAAGACTAAGGTGGTACACGTCCATCCATGAGAAACCTATTCACTCGACGCTTAAAAGTACTAGGACTATACTGGTCAGGGAAAATAGACGCAGGCAGTTCATTCCAAACCTTGGCGACCCGTATCAAAAAGGAACTGTCAAAGCGCTTAGTTCGACTTTTCGGAATATCTACCACATACGGATGGAAGTTCTGTCTGCGTCTAGTAGTCCGATGGTAAAAGGGTGAGGGTTCAATTTGTTCAAACAGAGCACTGGCGCACTCACCAAAATGTATCCTGTAGTACACGGTTAGACACGCAACCTTACGACGATGCTCTAAGGTCTGCAGTTTTTTGGTTGTAAGGTCGACGTCGTTAATTAATTTACGGGCTCTTCGGTCAACGGAGTCCAGCGCTTCTAGTTGATATTTGGCAGAACCATCCCAAAGATGACTGCAGTACTCCATGCATGATCGCACTTGTGCTGTGTATAAGTTAAGAAGCTGTGCAGGGCCGAAGTACCGCCGTACCTTCGAGATGATTCCCAACTTTTTCGAAGCTACTTGAGCCATGGACACAATTTGTTGACCGAAGTTTAAACTGGATGTTATAGTTACGCCTAAAAGCCCTAGATGGTCAGTGATGGGGACAGATACATTTTGGAAAGTGGGCGTAAATGTGAAGGTGCTCTTTTTTGCGGAGAATAGACACGCCTGAGTTTTGGACGCGTTGAATTTGACCATATTCGACTCACCCCAATCGGATACTTTTCGTAAGGTCAAATCAACGCGCTCAATCATTGACTTTCTTAAACTCTGGATTTCACGGGGGCTCGCTCGCGCATTGGATACGTATCTCTCTACAACAGTGCTGTCATCAGCATAACCAATAATGCCCGGTGTTAAAAGGTCATTAATGTGCAGCAAGAATAATGTTGCAGAGAGAACAGATCCCTGAGGTACCCCGGCATTAATTGCCATTTGGTCGGAGAAGTAGCCATCTAAGACTACTCGAATTGACCGTTCCCTCAGAAAATCAGATATCCAGTCGCAGAGCCTAATCGGTATGCCATATGATGGAAGCTTACTTAAGAGACCATCATGCCAGACCCTGTCAAAGGCCTTGGAAATGTCTAAGGATACACCAAATAGCTATGTAGCACATAAATTATTTGGAAGATAAAAGTTCCGAATAAGAAACTTCGCGTTTCACAATCATATCTTATCCGACACACAATTATCCGAAACATAAAGGAGATTGCGGTGCCAAAATTCGCATGTTCCGTTTTTGTTTGTCTTTTTGTTACGAACAAATAAAGTTAATAAGTATTAATTTTCTCTGAGTAGTTTGTGTATGTTGTTTTTGTGATTCGAGAGTGGTTAAATCTTTAACTTCAAAAAAATGTCGACGCTAAAACGTGAAAGAAGCGTCAATTTCAGCCGGGAAGAAGTTGACCTTACTTCGCTTGTTGCTGAACATAAAAATGTACTTGAAAATAAAAAGAGTGACTCAGTCATCTGGCAGAAGAAAGAGCAGTGCTGGAAGACGCTGGAGGCGCTGTTTAATAGCACAAGTGGGCTAAACTTTCGCAGTGCTAAAAATTTAAAAGCTAAATGGGTGTTTCTCTGCTATTTGGAAAATGGCCCATACAAGGCTGTCCCTAAGCAAATTTTATTAAATTATGAGAGTTTTCGTTTATAAAATGAAGGGCACTATTACATGAATTATATATCTTTGAAAAGCCAATTGATTTTCGACCTGGTTTTGGAGTTATAGACGATTTTATTAAAAATCGTGACAGAGACTATGGTAAATGCACAGGGGAATGTTTTTACGAATAAAAGCATAAAAAAACTACTACTATTTTAATATAAAAAATAACTTATCACACCAAAGAAATAAATGTAACGAATGTAAACGAAAAAAAAAAAACTATATTACTATACTTAATAATCAAATTATTTGAACAAATATTAGGAGTTAAAACTCAAGAGAAATTACTGCTTACCAGGGGACTGTTTTACCTAACGTGGTTCATCAGCAGCAGATGCAGCAGTAGCACTGAGATAATGGCGGTTGCCTGCTGAACGATCCACCTGAACGAACTTACCTCTGATTGCTTTCCGTTTCACGATTTTAAAGTTTCGTGCCAATACAAAATTTGACTTTTATGCAGGATTCAAATTTTATCAGGGGACTGTTTAAAAAAATAGAGGACAGCTTTCACAAATAGATTTTTTTAATTAAAATTTACAATAAAAATATAATTATGATTTGTAATGATAGATAATGCTTTTTTAAGAGTATTTTAATATTTTTTATACAGCTTTCACCGGAAAAAAAGGTAATATTTCTTACAAGGCTTGTAATTTGGGAAGTGGGACATACCAGGGAACTGTTTTTGAGTTGTTTGATGTGGATTTAATAAAACATCAAATTTTTTAAGTACTAAATAAGTTGTAGTGGGTCTAGAACACCGAATACAATATCATTATACATACAAAAAACTGAGAATTATTGCAATTTATTGGATGAAATTTGCTTGGGACAGCGATTTTCCATTTAGTAGAGAAATACCCAAATACGAAGGCTTAAAGAGGGCTACAAGATAAAAGTCTGCCTTGATACATGCTGAAACCTATCGTACAGGAGGTGGCCCTAGTGCTGCTGCTCCTCTTACCCCTATCGAGAAAAAAGTCAAAGATATTATATGGTTAAAAAATCAATTGTTGTCATTGAATAAACAAACATCACGGCTTCTTTAGTAAGTCTGAACCGTGTCCTAAAGTCCGTTTCGTCCAATGTCTCAAAAAAGTTTCAAAAACGTCCATCATATTATTAAAACACAACATTTTCTTGTCTTACATCTGGCAAACACAAATCTCTTCCTTAGATTATACACTTTTATGTTTCAGATAAATTGTGCTATTTGCCACTTCATCGGACTTACAACTTATGATGGACTTTATGTGACCAATAGCGCTATCTGACAGTTGTGAAACGCAACAATAGTGTATATCCTACCAATAAGTAATAAATAGCTTATTTGGAACTTATGTAGAACTTATCTGTTCATTGTGAAACAGACCATAAGTCAAGTGTTTACATTAATATATTCCAAATAAAAAAATATTTTCAATTCATTCATATTTAGTACTAAACAATAATTACCAAAATGGAACCAAGGCGATAAGTTACTTAAAGCATCCTGAGTAGGGTCATTCCTCTTAGAAGCAAATATCTTGAGTCTCTTCTCAATGAAACTGTTAAGCATAGCCACTGCTTCATCATAGCCGGGTTTAGCCCAATCCACAGGCCCTACTGATTTGTCAGCTTCTCGAGACTCAATTGCTTCATCCCAGTCTATAGGCTGAAAAGTAAACACAACAAACTAGTATTTGTTGATTGAACTCCTTCAATTAAAATCCATTGTTAAAACCTTATTGAATTAAAAATTGCTTTTTTATTTTTTTATCTTTTATTTATGAGGGTGTGTGACAATCAACATATGACCCTGATAGATACTATAACATAACAGTACATGTATACAAGTTACTTAATAAATAAAACTGTTCCGTTACAGTCTGAGTGACTGACAGAAAACATACAGCCATAACTACTGGCAGTAAAGACCTGGAAGTTTCTCAAAGTGCCAGCCAACAAAAAAAATATGGAATGTGTCGTTAGAGGTAATCGGATAGAATAATAGTTGATGTGGAACAAAGTTGTGGGATCATTCTATGTCAAGTTATACAAGTTCAACGATTTATCATATGTGGATGTACAAAAGGTGACAAAAATATGTAATGACAGATTTCAGTAAAAATGTGACGATGTGTAATGCAAGTAAGTTAACCAACTACAAAAAGGGGTGGACAGTTTGACCTGTATGCATGTTTGTCCGAGTTTAACTCGTTTTTGATGGGGGTTTTAAAAAATAATTTGTCACGATCAAGAGAAGGTTTTCGTATTTTAACCGACTTAGAAAAAAGGAGGTTCCCAATTTGTCTGTAGGTATGTTTTTTATAAAAAAAAATAGCTGCATACCAACAGATTCAAAATATAAACTGGTGATAGTACTGAAATAATTGTGCAAAACCATGAAATGCATCAAAAATGACAAATGTTCGCTTATTTGATACTGATAGTTTTTTTTCAATCATACTGTACATTTTTGAACATTCTTAACAATGTTTCAGAAAAAGCTAGCAAAAAAGTTCAGATTTTCCTACATTGAAGATTACAACTCCAACGTTTTTTGTCTCTTTAGCTTTTCCATTAATTTTTGGAGACATAGAATCTGAATTTATTGAAAGGTTGATTTTCGGTAAATGAACACTATGATTTCTTTTAAGTATACATTTATTAGATATAGAATCGTGAAGCTTTTTCAAAAGTATAACCACCTTCAAAAACAAAGCACAAATATCACCAACAAACATACATACATATGGATCGAACTACGAACATCCTTTTCGAAGTTGGTTAAAAGAGGCAAGCAGATAGAGTATACATATACTCTACAAACATTTAATATCTAATATCTTGAAATACATTACTTACATATTTTTCAACGTTGCTGTTACTTGATAAAAGTCATATTTTACATTTTCACAATTTTCAGTACGAAAAATAAAGCATGTACTTATAAAAAAAATAAGCTCATGTCAGAAAGAAAAACAGACAATATTATATAAGGGAGTGGTCTTAAATAAATGCAAACTTTTCAGATTACTATATTTTAATGTGATACTCAATTACAGAAATATTAATAAGAGCCCACACATTTATATGGGTGAATCAACTATTTTACCCACACTTATCTGTCCCTGGCCATTTCTTATTAAAATACGCTCTTTGGTTATATTTAAACTCATGATTAGATTTGCTATAGAATCTTAGATTATTAAGCACAACGAGAACTCGATTATATTCTCAAAAATGTATAATTTTCTTTAAAAAAATATGGTAACTCAGTACACAAAAAAAATGCGTCATACAAAAAAGTCCCGTCCTAAGACCACACTCACCACGTATACTTTCATTTTAATTAAAGCTATTCTTTAGGCTTTCGTTTAATTTGTAATACATAATAAGATAATTAGTAATAGTCCATCGTGTGCATAACGAAATAGAGATTGACCAAATCACATTTTCATAAAAAAATCTCTAAATTATGTCCCTTACAAGAATGACTTTACCTTTGTATGCTGAGTTACACTCTTAAAATTCATCCGGAAACACTAAGATGGCGCTATTTGCCGTAGGTAGCTTCATTTGTGTTTTCTTTCGCTCGCATGGCACGTCGGTGCCCTTTGATAGCACCGTCGAGCCGCTAGTCGGCCGAGAACTTTCACAGGGAGTGCGTGTGTTTTTGTGTCGTCTGCTGAGTGACCGTGATTTCTCGATGTAAGTTTATTATTTATTTAATACAATCAGCTAATTTTGTAGTACCTACTATATATTTTCGATTAAATTAACTATTATTAACATAATAAAATTAAAACGTGCTTTTTTTAAAAAAAATACGCCGATTGTCTGCGGAGTTACTTGTATACTGAGTTACTTTGGCGGTAACTCCATAGACATTCTTGGTAACTCCTGAGACATCTATGTACCTAGAGCCGGGTTTTCAATTGCCTGATAAATTCTATCCGATTGATAAGTAGTATGCTTTGACTGTCACTATACAAATGTCAATCATTTATATTCGACGTGCAACGAGAACTTATCTAGGAACTTTATAGGAACTTTTATAGGCTTTTATAGGAACTTCGTAATGCTTTTATATTTTTTTGGATAATTTTGGTTTTAATCGTAAGACAATAAGATAGACAAATTCTTAGATTTCTAAAAGTAAGGACGTAAAAGATAAGAAGAAGACGTATAATTTTAAATAACACATTGGAACTTTAAAAATATTTTATGTTCAGAATAATTATGTCTAAATAAGTAATAAAACTTCTATTACCAAACAAAATTCAACAGTATGCTGTACGTAATCTGCTATACGTCTTTATCTGACATTTGAAAAACCGACCCTGAGTGACATTGGCTTGTAGGACATCAAGTAAAATTGTCTCTATTCATTATTATTTTTGATATAATAAAATTTAAATAATATTTTCAGAAATATGTACTGACCTGAAATGGCGCGACTGACAGCGGCTGAAAAGCAAGAAGATACAGGGAAAAACTCAAAAAAGACCCTGAAGAATACGAAGAGACCAAAAGAAAGCACCGTGAACACTACCACAAAGTTAAAAGGCTCGCAAAAGACTTAACACCAAAAGAAAAGAAGCAAGCAAACGTTATCTGGAAATTAAGACAAAAAGAATACAGAAGGAAGAGGCAGAATTTACAATCGGTGTTGGATGCAACACCTCCTAGTTCTCCGGTATGTGAACTCAATGTCTACAATGAGTCACCACCTCTATCTCCGGCATCAATGACACCCCGAGAACGCGGAAGAAAGAAAGTAAGAAAGGATAGAAGTAAAGTGTACAGAGAGAACAAAAAATTACTAGAAGAAAAACAAGAGGTTGAAGTACAGGAAAAGACTAAATAGAAACAAACTTAAAAATAAGGAATCTAAGGATCAGAAAGAGAATCATAAGTATAACCTATTGACAAATTCGATAAGAAAGAGGTATGAAATAATTAAGAGCCAAAAAAAAAAGAACTTTTCAATAGCCTTTTTAAAAGTACTGATATAGAAAAATGTGGAAAGAAGACACAGCTATTACAAGATACGTTGGGAATATGCAGACAGTACGCTAAAAAGAAAACGACACTACGCCCTGTGCTGCTTATGAAAAAAATTCATCATGTTTTCCTGCGTGATGATGTCTCTAGAGCTACAGCCGGAAAAAAGGAAACAGTAACTCGAAATCGCGAGTAAGTACAGAAAAGGTATTTGCTGGATACCATGCGAAAACTATACAGAGATTTTAAGGAAGAAAACCTTGACATGACTTGCTTATATTACTATTTTACAAAAAACCGACCATTTTACGTCAAAAGTGCATCAGTTGATGCTAGAGAAACGTGTTTGTGTAAAATCCATGCCAACATTACGTACAAGGCTCAAGCATTGAAAAAACAAGGTGTAAAAACTCATAAGTAACGATTTGAATGCAATTATCAAAAGCACAGTTTGCATTCTAAGAATTGTATGTACAATGATTGTGACAAATGCAAAGACAAAAAGATGGAGCATGTTGAAGAAAAACTAACCGGTATGATAAAGTACAACAAATGGATAAGAAAGGAAGAAAACTATGAAAAAGATTGTGGGTATGAAGATATTATAAAAATCTTACCAACTCCGTCCTTATTAGAAACAGGCCAATACGAATTTGAAACCACAGTTGATGTTTTTGAAATGAGAAATTGGCTATATGTACTAAAATTATTGTTATTGTTGATTCGTTATGTTTATTTTTTTATTTAATCCCAATAAATAAAGTTAATCTTTTTCAATTTATGTAGTCTATTAGTAATAATAATAGTTTAATAGGTATTATGTCTCAGGCGTTACCCAAATTTCGCAAACCAAGTCTCTGGAGTTACTATTGTCCCTAAGTATAAACATTTTATTTCCAATCATAAAAAGCAAAAATAAACAAAGTACATTTATTACCAATTTTTTATTCTTACAACTATTAAGCTTTTATAAGATAATTCATTTTCATTTGTAATTTTTATGTATTAAGTTTTATTTAAAAAATATATGTAATTCTTTGTCCAAAGGTAACGCAAGAGACCAATGTTTGTTAGTTTTGTACTTAAATTATGAATTATACGAAGACTGATTATATCAAAATATTTGATTATGCACGCAGTTTGAGTAGTAGTTTTCCCAAAAACTATCGAAAATATTAATACACGTCTCTGCCCTTCTAGCTTATTAAAGTAAATGATATTTCTGATGTTCTTATATTTTTTAAATAAAGGAATATATTTGTCATTTTTTTTCAAAACAAATTTTCTGAACTGTCCTTAGTGTGGGTAAAATAGTTGATTGACCCATATCTCTCCTCTCTCCTCAACTTTCGCACCTCTCCTCTCCTCACCTCACCTCGCCTCACCACAATCTCGGCTCACCACACCTCGGCTCATCTCTCATCGCAACAAACGCCATCTATCCACTACTTCCGTTACATTTATGTTGTTCACACACAATGACCATAGGAGCTTCGTACGTCATTTGGATTCTATACCTACATCTACCAGCACAAGGTTTAGATGATAGTATTGTTACATTAAATAAAGAATAAGATAATCTGTTTTTTATATGACAAAAAGACAGCAAACAAACACTAGAGCCACCTCATGTTAAGTGTTATCTAATCCCTTAGACATTGGTAATCGGAAGTGCATTGATTAACAATTTTTTGCTGACCCAAGCCTTAGGATGTTTTAGCCTTTTGTTACAACTGTTCTCTTTTATCCGAAACACAATGATGCATAAACGCGGTTATTATGGTGGCTAAAATAGGGAGAATGGTAACTAACTTTTAAACATAATTTTAATCAATACTCTGCTTTTTCATGATATCTTTTCACCTAAAGTGATATCTAACAGGGTGACTGGTGGGTCACTTTTGAAATTCGAGGATGTGGTAGTTTGATATCATACATGAAGAGGAAAAAATACAATGAAAAATAAATATTAATTATTTACTGAGTACCTAACAACCGAAGTTAAAGAATTGATTACGCAACGCATCATTACACTAGCGTTGGCAGCGATCCGCGTGCCAGGTCACGGGCAGCGATTGACTCAGGCTTAAGTAAAGTAAATAGTAACAAAACTTTTAGGGAACTCTAGTGAAAAATGAAGTACCTACTTTTTAACACATAATTATGATCAGAATCGAGTACAGTGCTCTCCTTCAGTATCTAAAATTTGTCACCAGTCACCCTGTATACAGGGTCTTCAAAAAAGTACTTCGAAAAGAAAAATCCCAGATAGGGCCATTCAACTACAAAAAAACCGTTTTTATTAGGACTTATAGTTTTTCATAAAAAAAAACGAAACCGCGCGTCCTTTCACCTTTCCAGATAGTTTGTTACCAGAACTACATAAGCGAGTTTAGTATGATGGATGATTCTTCCTTCCTTGTCATACTCAGATGTACGTCGCACATGCGTTTTTTTTATCCTAAAATTAACGTTCTAGCTCCAGAACGAAACTTATGTGTTAGTAGTAATTACTTGAGTAAAGTTAGAATGAGATGTGTAGATGTCGTTGGTGTAATTAAAAGCTTGTAAACATTATTATAAACGTAAATACATATTTTCGTTTGTTTTTTTTTTTTTATAAAAAAACGATAAGTCAAAATAAACAATGGTTTTTTGTAGTTGGATGGGTGAAGCTAGCCGTATCTAGGATGTTTTTCCCCAAAGTGCTTTTTGGAACACCCTGTTTATACTGTTATGTGAGTCAAATCTGTATTATTACAACATATAATTACCCAAGAGCGTTAGTACTATCATAACACTGCTTTTTATCATGTTTTGTTTAACAATTTACGAAATCAATGTATGTATGAAAATGACTAATTAAACTTGTATAACTTGACTTAATCTTACACCTTTTCTACCATAATAACTATTGCTCAAAACAATTAGTAACAACCAAACATACTACAGTAGAACTCCAATTATCCGAATTAATGGGGACCGGGGCCCATTCGGATAATCAAATATTCGGATAATCGGATTTTTTTAAAAAAAATTGCCATTGGAGAGAATAAAAGCTACGTTTTGATATTGCACTATTTTTTTATTGAATTAAATGAAAGAAACATGAAATTTTCACATGTTTTAAATATAAATAAAATGTACTTATGTACAAGCCGTGACTGCAATGCGCCGGAACTTGTCTTAACTTGCCGTTGTGCCTACACTGACTGATTTTTTTGTGATTCGGATAATCGGCGATTCGGATAGTCGGAGATCGGATAATTGGAGTTCTACTGTATTTAATTTTGCTGGCACTTTTAAAAAAGGCCCAAAAAAGTATGGAGCCAAAATGATCTCCTTCGGAACTTAGATTCTTTAGGGGTGTAGAGAGCACCAAGGAAGGATTTGAAACAGTTGGATAGTTTATATGAAAAATCTTATTCCTCGAGTGCATGGATGTGACACTTAGTATAAAGGTTCTTCAATAGGGGTCTGGTAGTATTATAGAAAGAATTCCCGAAATTCCAATGAGAACCGGAAATATAATACTTTAAGTTTGCATGAAAAATCTTATACCTTGAGCATGGATGTGATACTTAGTATAAAGTTCAATGGAAGGAGTTTTTGAAATTCTCACAAGGAAGGTAGTTTAGTGTGTACGAAGTTGCAGGAAAAAGCTATAAATATTTTTAACATACCTCGGGATCAAATTTGCTACTGTGAGGATGCTTTATCACTGGAGGAAATTCAGTTAGGAACTCCCCAAGCTTAGAATTGATCTTGTTACGGATGGTGCGAGCTGAATACTCTTGTTTGTCTGATGCTTCCCAACAAGGAACTATATTATGAGCATCCACCTAGAAAAAACAAGTTTTATGATAATTGTAATACTATTTTTATAAAAACTTCTTCATTTTAAAATGGTTTCATACCTGTATTAACGGAACATCTTTCCTCATTTTCTTCTTAACACCATCCAGCCACCCTAAAGGTACCTTCAGTGGATTAAAGTCACAAACCACTGCACCAATATTATGCTCCTCAACCCACTGAGGCAGTGCATCAGCCCCACTTCCTTCTAATAAGTGAAACGATATATTCAGTTTCTTACAATCTTCTGCAACCTTTTCTAAACCTGAAATATTAAATAGTTTGTACTATTATACTTGTAACATTAAATGGTAATGGTAATTAAACGGTAAACTTGTCAAGGGAAAATTTAAAAGAAATATTTACCTTTTAATAAAAAGTGGAACTGTCTGACTGACGCATCTAAATACTTAGCTATAATACAAAAACATACATGTAATGGAACTTCGTTCTTCAGGGCCAGTTTTTGGGCAAACAAAAATGCCCAATTATCTTGTACTCTGCTGTCTCTAGACATCCAATATACAATTCCTTCGCATTTTTCTTTTACCATTTGTTCCTGGGATACTATTCTCAAACGTTTTTTATTGAATTTAAATTCTAAAATAGAGTTCGCGGTATTTTCTCGGTCACTTTGTATTTTCTTCATGAACTCTTTTAAATTCGATCCAGCTTCGTTGGTGTTTGAAGATGAAGCTAAAGAAAGCTTTGCCTTTTTAGCTGCTGAAGCCATTCTCAGTGTATTATTTAAAAAATTGGAACAAAATCGGATTATTTTCATACAGAATTAGAAAAAACAAAATTAATGTACCTAAAACAGGCCGACTCTGTTTTTTTTTAATGACTACCTACCTACAGCAGACCAGACAGAGTCGGTCAGTCAGACAGTGCTGGTTTTTTTTTATTGCTTCCGTTAGGTTTGGCTTCGAACAGTTTAAGCCAAGCCTTTCGGGTAGAGGAGTTCTCATAATTTTGTTTGTGGTTACAACAAAGAAATAAGTTCTAGTTTTAAAAGGAAGCAAATAAGAAGCAAATTCTGAGCACCAAAATACTTTATTTCCACGTAAATTAGGCACCACGACTAGGTGACCGGCCAGCTTGACATCAGAATGGCCGGTCACCCTAAAATTTTCCAATTCTTCTAAAATACGATGGAAGAAATTATTTACATATTGGAAACAAAGAGAATCAAACGGGCAACATTACTTGTTCACAATATAAACGATAAATACGCCTAGTGACCGCCCATTCTGACGAAAACGAGTAATGGAGAAAAAAAAACGAAAAGCTCTAATAGCCTAGTCATTTTAGGTTTCATTGTGGAAAATTTCCTAGTGGGCTTTATTTTTGTGTAGACCTTTGTAACGGCGTTACAAAGAAGATGTAAAAAAAATCTACATTGTTATCGTGCGTGCCGGGCCGGCACTGCCGGCTAAAAAAGTAACTGAAGTCAAAAATTACTAGTCCTAAGTGTCCCAAAATTGGGCAAAGGTCTCCCTATTATTTTTCCATTTCTGTCGATCTGATGTTTTTGCGGTTCAGTTTGGGCAAAATGCGTCTAGATCATCCTTCCACCGGCGGCGTGGTCGTCCGCGTCATCGTTTGTGTCAGGATGCAACAGGGATGTTCTTTTAGCCCAAAAATCTTCTGACATATGACATAAATGGCCTTCCCAATACCATTTAAGTCTGGCAGCTTTCAGGGCGACATCTGTGATATTGGTTTTGGGGCGTAATGTGGTGTTTCTTACACGATCGGTTAATTTTACTCCCAATATACTACGCTCCATTGCCAGAGAGGCAAACCTTGAGTTTGGACTTCTGATTTTCTGTCAAAGACCATGTCTGTGCACCATATGTAAGAACGGGGAGGATACACATGTGCATCAATTTCCTTTTATGTGACATAGGAAGGTTTCCCTTCATAAAAGATTTCAAAGCCCAATAGCTCTTCCAGGCGTTTTCAATACGTCTTTCAATTTCTTTATCTTGCCTGATTATTCTTGGACATAGGTTCTTCCCCGTCGACTTTAATTGGCCTCCTAGTCCTGTTAGTCATAACTTTGGTATTTGACACGTTCATCTCCAATCCAACCTCAAGGCTTGCAACCTTCAACTGAGTAACCATCGTGCTGAGTTCAGTTGGTGATGAAGAAAACAACACAATATCGTCAGCGAATCGGAAGTTGATAAGTCGTCGCCCTCCGATGTCTCTTTCTTTGTTTGCCCATTCGTGCCAAGCATACGGAATACCTCTTTTAGGGTGCTTGTGAAAAGTTTTGGTGACAGTGGGTCCCCTTGTTTTACTCCTCCGTGGATTTGGAAGGAGAGTCCAGAAGTTTCGAGTTGAATTGCGGCTGTACTAGATGTGTAAATTTTAATATATGCTAGTTCAATTTGTTGATTTGATAGACAAGTAAATATTGAATTATGTTTTAAACTATCAAAAGCTTTGGAGTCTATGAAAGCAATGTATAAGGGAAGGTTAATTCTTGATTTTTTTCTATTACTTGATTAAGGGTATATAATGATCCGTTGTAGAAAGGCCAGCGAAATCCAGCTTGTTCAAGGGGTTGGTAGAAAAAGATGCGTTTTTCTATAATTTTGATAAAAGTTGTTCAACAAGTGAGAAACTACGCTTATGGGTCTATAGTAGTAAATACTTTTACTACCCTTTTGTGAAGGAGAACAATCTTTGAGAAGCAGACTTTATCTGGAAAGGATCGCGTTTCATAGAAAAATGCAAGAGATTTTTTTGTGGGTTTCATGATGAATAATTCTTGGAAAGACTTTTTTGGCTTTTGAGCCATAAATCGCGAGATATTTAAAGAACAGATTTTCGTGACCTTTTGACCTCTGTAACTGTTTTAGCAGGCACGATATCAATGTCGATTTTTTACATCTTCATTGTTACGCTGTTATAAAGGTCTATACAAAAATTCAGCACACTAGGAAATTTTCCGCAGATAAAACCTAAAATGACTGGGCTATTAGAGCTTTTAGTTTATTTTTCTCCATATTTGTTTTCGTCAGAATAGCCGGTCACATGCCCAACATTTTTCTGTGAAATTGACGGTTTTCGAACCAGGGGGTCGATTTTTGACTTTCGAGCGCTCGACTTTTTCACTCGAAAATAGTCAAAAACAGTGAAATTCTATTTTTGAAATGCGAGCGATAGAAAATTTAAATACGAGTGGTATTTACCACTCGTATTCAATTCTATTAGTAGAAAGTTGGTGTCAGTCTTCGTTTTGACAACTGTCAAATAAAATTAAGTCGTCCCGCCATCTCTGAAATCTTTTGAAGTTAACCGAGTGAGTAGTAGCTATTGCAATCATGGCAAGTTTGGAGGAATATTTATTGTTGTTTAATAGAGACGAAGTTGAAGAAGAAGAGGTCGTTTTAGCCGCGACGTTAGGACAGCGCACTCAGCTGTCGCTCTTAGGTAACGAGGAGTTTTATATAATAATAAATTTTCCTGATCTTAGATCTTTTTTGTAAGCGTAATGTCAGTAAGTCTTTTCTTTTGTGTGGACGACATATGTTTTGTGTTCTCACTCATGACTTCTATTATTACTATTTCTAACTTATACTTTTCGGTCCGGTAACTAAAATACAAATATTATCAAATAAAGTAAACAAACAAACAAGCTGGTTGACTGACTGACTGAAACATAGAGTAGACATTTAGATAACACTTCGAGAAACTAAACGCTTAAGTTGTAGGTACTCGCAGTTTTTCTTGTTTAACAGATCAAAATACTCTAATGCATGCAACATGCACTAAAATATTGTTCTTCGCCTCAAATAAATTTCTTAATTATAATTTACCATTGTTTTATGTTACAAATTCGAATTTTTATTGCCGATAAATGCGTACAACTAAACGCAAAAACTATCGATAGTAGTCGATCACAGCTTTCGAGCGCTGATTTTCAAAAATACGTATTATTAGGTTCATGCGAAAATGAGCGTGACAAATTTTCACGTGTGATTATTTTCGAGCGCTCGCCTTTGATTTCGAGCGCTCGAAAGTCAAAAATCGACCCCCAGAGCGCTGACAAAGTCACCCTATTATGAGGATGCAGTAATAAGAGTTTTTTTATTTTATTTAAAAGTGGACAACGTTTTGTTACTATTACCTTACTAGGCTTGGTGGTAGGACCTCTTTAGGGTCCGCCTGGCTAGCAACCACCTTTCATATAAAATCTGCCGCCAAATACCACCGCTTCGGTGGTGATGTGTTCCGGCAATGCTTTATGAAAAGCCAGTTCAAAATGTACCTATACATTATATCTATACGTTATACATATAAGTTGTTATATCTATGTAGTTATAAGTTAACTTTTTTTGTTATTTATTTTTATTTATTTATTTAATTATCACTAAGGTAATTGTCCTTATCTTGTGAAAAAGTTGCCTGTAAGAGATCATCTTTTGATGATGAGGCCGCCAATTGTACTCTGTTGTTATAAACTTACTCTGTAAATATTGTATGTAAAATAAAGAATAAATAAATAAAAATACCTACAGCCGGCGCGGCGAACTTTGATCCCTATGACACTGACAGTAATTTCCACAACACAACCTTGTAGTGCCCCGTCACCGTTACATTAGAATCGTATTGGAGGCGTTTAAAATGCCATTTATTTATTTTACGTAGCTTTATTCCAATACAATTCCGTTGGAATTATAACAATTCATAACATTTATAAAAAAATATCTCAATCGCACATTACGTTTACGTTCTGCAAAGTTTACTTCGTAGTGTAAACTTGAAAATACCTAAATAAAGGTATCAAGGTTTGCCTGATACCTGTCTGATGAACGTATTACCACAGAATAAGTAATAGTACCGTTGGTACAGAAGAATTACTCCGCAAGAAGATCTAAATAAATTCGAGTCTTGCTATGACGCGATACGGTGGAATTCAGCTCGCACAGCATTACGTACCTGCAAATTTATATACCTAGAAGTTTTGTCTCTTTCTATCGCATGCCTCTTATCTTTTCTTACGCTGTTAGGGTTGCTGCCTAGTGAAGAATAATTAATCTTCTTATTTGTAATTAAGTATCTACCGATGTAGGTATTACTGTTATTCTACCTTTGTAAAAAATATTGTTTCAACTTACCTAAAGTACAAAATGAAAAAAAAGTTACGACGAATAATTAATAATACTACCTATGTTTTGTTTGCTAAATTGAACATAATCAAATCTAAACATAATCTAATTGAATATTTGTTTCTTTTTATGTCCATTTTTAAATACTATTTGCGACCTCGATCATAGAATTACTGTGAGTGCTATTAGGTAGGTAGGTATCTACAACGTCCCGACGGGCGCGCGCGTGACACACGACTAGGGTTGCCAGATAGGAACTTATCAAATCCGGGACAGTTCTAAAAAAAAAAAAACAATGTTTTTTTTTTTTAATATTTTATTTAACGGGCCTGGAAACGAGTCCTTTTAGCCACACAAATTAACAATATACAGTTTACAAATAAAGTTCACTTCTTAAATGTTAACACTTCTTAAAATTACAGTTTCATTTCTATGTTCAATAAAAATTGGAATAAAGATTTATAAAACTTCTTCTCTGAAAGTAAACTTTTCAACGATGTTTCTTCTTGTCGCTCTTGTCTGTCAGTGTCATTGTCGATTTCACTACACAATAACAATCTTTGTAGGTTATATTTTCTACATTTCATAACAACGTGTTCTAAGTCCTCTTCCTCGTTGCACTCCTCACATAGTCCACTATCCACAAGCTTCAGTCTGCACAAATGGGATTTTGTTTGGCAGTGCCCAAATCTCATTCTATTGATGGAAGTTATGAAGCTTCTCGATCCAAAGATTTTGTGGTACCAGGGTTGGGCGGGCGGGACCTTTTGTATGTCATAGTACCATTTTCCCTTATCGGACGATACATTCCTCCAGTAATCATTGAAAAGTTCTCTGTGGCATTCCTTCATGGGAGCATATAAATCGGTAAAAGGTATGTGCATTGAATCACTATGATCTTCATCTGGATCTCCCCTTGCTATTTTATCTGCTTCTTCATTTCCCGATATACCGGAGTGAGAAGGGACCCACATAAATTTTACAAATTTACTATTTACAGACATATTATACAATACTTGCTTTATCTTAAAAATCAAATGATTGGTACTGAATTTTAAAATCCTATTTTCAAGAGCTTTAATAACACTAAGTGAATCGGTAAGTATTAAAAAATTATTACTATTAATATTACATAAATATAAAAGAGAACAATAAATCGCATAACATTCAGCAGTGAATATACTACAATTAGAATCTATTTTGATACACTTTCTGGATTTAGTTTGGGGGTCATAATATGCTGATGTAACAGTGCTCAAGGTTTTAGAACCATCAGTGTATATACTGTAATAATCAGTTTCATCAAGCATATTCAAAAGTTCTACTTGATTAATGACATCCCTCTTAAGTACTGCTACATCAATCATATTAGCATTATAATCTATATTATACAAAGGCCAATGGCTCTCTCTAAATACACTTTTACCAAATTTAAGATGTATTTGTATCATTATTCTTAAGAGTTCCGGTAATTTTCTTGATAAAATATTTGAAGAGTCCATATAAGTACCTACACAAGTGATATCTAATGGGAGCACAGGAAGTATTCTATTCATTATATGATTGTTATTAGAAGCAAAAACCTTTAAACAAAACCTTTCAGCTATTCTTAATCTTATCAAAGTTAAAGAAGGAATACATGTCTCTGCTTCCATAACATGTATAGGAGTAGAACACATAGCACCTGATATGATTCTTAGTGCTTTGTTTTGGATAATATCTAATTTTCTTAATAAAGTATAATTACAGTTAAAATAGGCTAAGGCGCTATAATCAAAGTGACTACGCACTAGACTTTTATAAAGTAACGATAAAGTTTTGGGATCTGATCCCCAGTGAACCCCTGCCAAAGATCTAATTATGTTCAGACCTCGGCAGGCATTTTTAATAATTTGTTCTATATGGTTATGAAATTGTAATTTACTATCAAGGTGAATTCCCAAAAACTTTTTACCTTCTATCCATTTTAAACTATTATCATGAAGTTTTACAATATTAATAGAAGTAGTGTATGTTTTAGAGAAAATCATTGCTGCACTTTTATTTAAACTTAGAGGTAACTTTAATTTACAGGTATAATAATAATGAACTTGTTGTAATGCATTATTTAAATTATTTACAGCAATATTTACATCCTTATGACTACTATATACAACCAGGTCATCTGCATACTGCAGGTATTTGACATTATATTGGGAAATATATCTATTCAAATGGCATGTGTACAAATTGTACAAAAGAGGTGATATAGTGGCACCTTGCATTGTGCCTTTAAAAACTTGTCTAGGTCCGTATAAAATATTATTAAATTTTACACATACATTGTCCTGTCATACAAAAAATTAAAAATCCATTTACAGACCTTGCCTGGGATACTTATGTCAATTAAGACATCTACAAGAATGGACGGAACCACATTATCAAATGCCCCCTGTACATCAAGAAAGGCACAAACTGTAGATGAATGAGAAGAAAAGGATTGCTTTATATCTGATATCAAAGCAACAAAACTTTCTGCAGAGCTTTTACCTTTACGGAAACCATACTGTTCCTTTGGTAAGATATTATTAGATTCCACATACCAGTCTAACCTAACCTTTATCATATATTCAAATACTTTTCCAACACAAGATGACAATGATATAGGTCTGTATGAGTTACACTGGCTTTCAGATTTGTCTGGTTTTATGATAGGAATGATGCATTGGGTTTTCCATGAAGTTGGAATTAGTTCATTATCCCAGAGTAAATTGAAAATATTGAGTAAAATCTTTTGAGCATTCTCATGTAAATTATTTAAAAGTTTGTAAGGAATATCATCCAAGCCTGGAGTAGTGTCTTTTCTAGATTTTAAAGCAGATTGAAATTCTTGCCATGTAAAAGAATTAGATAAGAATGCACTTTGTGAATTACCTTCTTGCATAAAAAAAGTATCTAACAAATTGCTGTCTACTAATTTTTCAGGTGGATCAGTGGGAGCATACTTATCAAGAAAAGATGGAATCCATTCACAATTTTTTGGAGGTGCATTTGAAGATGCTCTTTTGAATCTGCGGATATAGTTCCAGACTACAGTAATAGGTGTGTATCTATTAAATGACTCACAGAGTTTTTTCCAACCATTCTTTTTCTTTTCTTTCAAAAGTCTTTTTTTAATGGCATCTGTTTTTTTATAATGTATGTAATTTTCTAAAGAGGAATGATTTCTATAATAATTCAAAGCTGCTTTACTCTTTTTAACTGCTTCTGAGCATTCATCGTCCCACCAGGGAACAGGTTTTTTCATAATTGTTGGACAAGTTATTTTAAGTTTTGGTATACATTTTTCTTTAATTTGATTTAAGATATCACAAAATTGATTGTATGACAACAAAGGATTACTAGGATCAATAGAGAATGATTTGAATGTTTTTTCTGTTTCAGATTCAAAAAGTTTCCAGTCAGCTTTGTTATACAGAAATCTTTCTGATGGTTGACCTACTTCAAAAGTTTGTGGTGATAGCTGTATGACTGTGATAGTGGGGTAATGATAGCTGCCCATTGGATCATCATGAACACTCCACTGACTTAGTGGAGCAATGTTGGGACTGACACAAGTTATATCAATGGAAGACTGTTTATTACGTACACTACCTACTGTGGTTGGAGCTCCAGAATTCAAGATACATAAATCACACTCATCTAACATGTTATATACATCTGTACCTCTGGGTTTTGTTGAAAAACACCCAAAGGCCACATGATGTGCATTTAAATCCCCAGATAGTAAGATAGGTTTAGGTAAACTATTAATTATTTGTTTAAGCTGTCTAGATTTAAAATGTCCTGGTCTTGGTGGACTATAGACACATAGGATGGATATATCACCTGTATCAGTTTTAAGAACTATAGCTGCAGATTGTAAATCATCATAAAAAGGCATATCTATACTATTGTATTTAAAATGATTCTTAATAAGTATACCGACTCCACCACGACCCTTAGGGCCATGTTGGAAAATAAAATTATAACCAGCTAATTTAAAATGCATATTATTTTTGAGATAAGTTTCATTTAACAGACATATATCAATGTCATTCTGCTCTAAAAAGGAAATAAGAAGTGGCTTTTTGCTATTGATACTTTCTACATTAAATTGGCAAATCTTTAAGAACTTATTATCCATGTTTTAAATTGTTTACTAATGTTTCTTTTATGAAAGATGTAGTCATTTTTTTATTACTATTTCCTAAATTTACTAACGTCGCCACTAACGATTTTAAGATACTATCATTCTTTAAAATACCTTGAACTATTTCATCTGTTGTAATTTCTTTGGGTTTTGTAACCATGTTTGTAACTTTCTTTGGGAGTAATGTAGGGTAATCTGAGTTATAATGTGTTAAACTATATGTGTGATCTGTTTTTTTCATTAAATTGGCATATGTTACTTTATTCTTTTTATCTAGTATTCTTTTTTGTTTAACAGGACAATCTCGCGAAATAGCAAGGTGTTGACCACCACAGTTAGCACAATGCAAAGCCTGATCATCGGGGCATTCTAAGTAATGATGATCTTTGGCACAAATTGAACATTTTTGTTGAGACTTACATATTTTTGCATGATGATTGAATTTGAAACACTTGAAGCATTGCAATAAGGGAGGATCATATTCATAGACCTTAAAATTAAATAAATCCAAAGATACAGATTCTGGCAATGAATTAGCTAAAAAAGTTACGGAGACAGTTTCAAATGGTTTAGTTTTACCATTGACTTTTTTAGTGAACCTTCTCACTCCGATAATCTCACAGGATGAGATTAATTTCTTGAAAAGGTCTTCGTTGCTTATATTTGTAGGAACATACCTCAATACTCCAATTTTTTCAATACTTCTCGCTGGGATAAATGCCTTAAAATTGTGTCGTCTTTGGAAAGTCTCGTTGAGTAAATAATTGTTTGCGTTACTTGCCTGGGAGAAAAATATGCCTATTTTATTTGCAGACATTCTTTTAATGCCTGTCACTCCTTTAACTTCGTCTTTAAAAAGTCCCGCCAAAGTAAGTGGGTTTCTGTTGCCAACATTTCCTTCAGTACTGGTACTCTCGGTAAAAACTACATATTCCTGGGACGCAGAAGTTTCCGGAAAAAGTCTTCGATATCCTGGTTTTATGAACGGTAAGTACATTTTTCCGTCTAAAGAGTCCATGTCGGCTGGAGTAGGAGGCCTCCGCAGTCGCTTCCTATCGGGTTTCCCAGGGGACGACTCCCCTGGGTCCTCCTCCATGTCTGCACTTATTAACGATTCGAATGCGATAAACTATCAATGAAATTTGCTAAACAGAACATAAAATTAATATTTTCTTTCAAAAGTTGAAAAAACGCGCCTATCTCTTTAAAAAGCCCGCCCTTTTTTCAAAAAAAAACAATGTCGGGTCGTGGCCATGCCATGATAGAAAATATCATATATTTTTTTTTATTTTCAAAGGATTCATATTTATATTTAAAAGATAAATGCCAATTATAAAAAAAAACATATGTACTTTTATTAGCTGTAGGTATGTAATTAGCTTAAATTGGTAAATTAAAACTTTGGTAGACAATTACTAAATTACAAATTAAATAGTAATAAAGTGAAGAAAACAAAACAATAATAATAAGATACTATGTTCCTTAAATAAATCTTATATCAATAAATCCCTAACTTAAAAAAAAAAAAAAAAAAAACAATCGGTACCTTGCTTTTTGGTACATAATGTTTTGTTATTAAGCTTTGGTAGGAAATCAGTACAAACAAATTATGTATCTTCTAATAAAAATAAAACTTCTTCTAGAATAAAATAGAACGTAAATAATAATGTTAAATAAAACGGCGATCAGATCATTTTTTGAAATATTTTTCACTGGATTTTGCCATTTTTATTAGTTTTTCTCCGTCAGAGCTTTGTAAGACTGTTAGAATTTCTGAACAAGACACGTCAAAGTTTATACGAGTCTGCAGTTCGGACTTGATTAAATCCATGGACATCCGGTTTCGCTCTTTAGTCCATAAACTATTCAGTAGGCTAAATATTCTTTCGCAAAAGGCATTGCTTGTTGGAAAAGAAAGAACGAAACCAACTATTTTTTTTAAATTATCGAAATTTGTGGACGTGTTATTTCTGAAGAAATAGGCCCATATTTCGTCGTTTGGTAAGTCTTTCGGAAGCTCCCTATATACGGTTTTCAGACATGCAAACTCTGAGTAAAGGGAGTCAATATTAATAGCGTCTTCTATATTTAATATCATGGGCAATTCGGAAAGCACTTCCCAAGTCAATTTTAATTCCTGTGGTTTGAGGGACAAAAGTTCAAACTTTTTGTAGATTCCATCGGTACTAAAATCATATCTTTCTTCTATATATTTTAATGCTCTTTGCAGAAAAATATGCACCTGTCCTTTAAATAGAGCTCTTTCTTCTTCATCAAGTTTTCTGAAAATGTCCCTGACTTTGCTCCCAAAAAAGTTATCAGCCATCCTACTTTTTAATTGGTCGTGAAGACTTCGCATGGCATGATCAATGTCCAAAATAGTGAAGCACTCACTTTCTAAAAGCAATATCACTTTTGTAAATTCAGGCAAGATATTGCTCAGGAAGAAAAGGTAACAGTCATTTTTACCTTCTTTTTTACATTCCTCATCATCATTATTCATAAAATCAGTACTACAACCTTCTGAAATAAAATCCCATAGCACCTTGTGGCAGTTATCACGACCTTTTGATAAAAAATAATGTTTAACAGCGGGCCAACTCCGAATTAAGCGATCTATAGCTGGCAAAAGTGACAACCATCTTGTAGGTACATGTCTTAGCAGTTCTTTATACTCTATTTGGGCAAATTCACAGCATTCTTTCAATTTTTTTGTTTTTAATGCTGATGAACTGAACTCATTATAAATTTTTATGACGATGCTTTCTATGTCAACATCGAGGCCTTTTAATGCATATTTTACGCAATTATTAATAACGTGGCAATAACAATTGGCTTTAAAAATATGATTATTTTCTTCTTTCAATTTCTGGAATACAGAATTATGGGCACCATAATTAACAGAAGCATTATCTGCACTGTATGCACTTATTTGATCCATGCTGAGATTAGAGTCAGTGGTATTTTTTTTAAGGCAGTTATATATATCGAGCGATGTTTCTTCAGCTTCCTCGTAAAAGTCCAATAATTTTCTACATATACCTTTATTACAATTAAAATATTGAACGGCATAGGGAAATGTTTTTAAATTACCAACATTTGATGCATCTGAGGCTACGGAAAAATAATAACATTCTTTTAATTCAGAGATCACTTTTTCTTGTGAATAGGGTCCTAAAACATTGCGTGTTATTGCCGATGCTTTTGTTCGTCCACATGTTAATTTTGCTGCTATTTGACTATCTGGAATGAATTTGCTAATATTTTTTGCCAAGCAATCCAAGCTGTTGTAACTCAAACCATGCTTCACATTATGATAAATAAGAGCCACTTCAGAATTTATTATAGAAATTTCCTCTGAGGTGTGCTTTTTTATAAAAAAAGCATCCAAGCATTTGGAAGTTTTCCTAGCCATTGCCATCTTTTTATGTTTTATACTATTGCCGTGAGCCTAGAACAAATAGAACAATGCATATAACAAATTTGAAATGAATTAGATGTATACATGCGAAACAAACGCACGCGATGTTATTGTATACCTATACAACGTGTTTTTTATTATAACTTTAGGATACCACTGACGACACCACTTGCAGTAATTCATGATTTTCTCAATACTTTATGTAACACCGCGTTATTAGAAAACGTTGCGCTCTGTTATTGCATACACTGAAACTTAATACGATTACAATTTTGATATAAGTAAAAAATTACTTACTGCCAGCGCGCGGCGACCTTCATATTGAATTGCAATATCCGAGTTACATGCTTTACAAATTGCAGTAAACTCATTTTTTTTCTCTATCCACTCTTTAAAATCGGGATCAGTGATCCACTTATCATTAAATCCTGTAAATCTTTTTTTACTTGTGGATGGATACGACTCCATGATGAGTAATTGTATGATACAATTACTCATCAATTTGTATCGCACAGTTCGCAGTTTCGCACGCGTGATGCGTCTGATTCAATCAAAGCAAAACACAAAACACAACAGCGGACGCGGGCGAGAGAGAGGGGGCGGCGGGCGCGGCGCGGGCGAGAGACAGCGGACGCGGGCGAGCGAGAGAAAGGAGGCGGCGGGCGCCGGCGAGTGAAGTAAAACTATTGCACGCACTCCCGTCCCGCGCGCCTACCCGCACTCGCTCACCGGCAGCCATGTCATTTCATTCGTTGCTAGTTTATTTTGTTAAAAAATAATAACTTTTCAAAATCCGGGACAATGAGCGCTAATTCCTGGACACGGGACAAGAGGCAAGATTCCGGGACAATCCCGGATTTCCCGGCGGTCTGGCAAGCCTACACACGACCCATTCGAAACGGCGGAGCGCTTCGCTGTAGGTAAATAACGAATGTACCGCGCAGAGTGAGCCACGCCTGGTATTACTTAGAAGCATTACCTTACGTCGAGATATGTATGAGTAGGTTTGCCTGAGTCAATCGCGGCACGTGACTGCATGCAGATCGCTGCCAAAACGCTAATTTAACCATGCGTAGCGTATCAATTTTTTACCTTTTGGTTAAGTAAGTTTACTGAGTTAATAATTAATTTTTATTTTTTGTTTTATATTTTCTCCTCATGTATGATCTCAAACTATCACGTCCTCGAATTTCAAAAGTGACCCACAGGCAGATGTATATTCATAATTTTCTTTGGCCGGCTATTTTAGTTTTTGGTCCAAATGTCAGATGTTCTTTGAAACAACGTATGTAAAAATCTTCAGCTCTCCAAAACAGCGTTTTATAAGAAATCCAGCAATTGGCCAAACATTTTTCCAGCGGAAACTTAAATATCTTCGCAGACTTACGACCCACAAATCATTTAGTGACACACAATTTTATAACTCAGCCATCACACTCTAAATTGGAAAGCCAAAAACTTTTCCTCTACGGCCATGGATTCAAAAATGTTCCGCCAGGACAACTTTGTCGTCCCAGGGGAAACTATTTTTGGTGAACAACTTCGCTATGGCTAAATGCACAAATGTTTACTTTTTACACACAATTTGTCATTTAAAAATCTAGTTGTCTTGTTTGAGTCAACATATTTTATTTTATCTTTGATGCTTTGTCGTCTGCATTTGTAAAATTATTATCTTTACAGAGTCTTCATTAGATAAACTTGTGAGGTCAGAATATCTTATAGAACAGTTACTTTCAGAGATCTTGCTGATGATTCGAATAAATAAAGAAATAAAATCAAGTCGACAGAATATTTCAAAGAAAATAGTTTACTTAATTATTTATTTTGTGACAGAGCTACGTGTCTACGCACGTACGTGTTCATACAAAACTGGTTCGTCCGTGCCGTATGCGCGTATGACATAATTCGATTAATCTTTATATTTTATTGTAGACGCCGCGTTGTTAAGTAAAATACTTATAAGAAATCAAATCACTGATGAATTTTATTTATTTATTTTTACTATTACTGCGAGCACTAGTATTATGAGAAATATCAACCTCCGTTGGGGAAAGCATTGAATCAGGGGAAAACGATTCACCAGGACTACTGCTATCCTTCACTCCATATGTGGCCTTCAAATACGGAGTACATGGATGCGTGTTCCCTTTTCCACAGTTAGCTATGATACAATCCTTGGAACAAAAATACACTAATTTGCATCTCCTGCATGCAATGATTTTTTCTTCGAGGGGTATTGTACATTCAAAACACACGTGGAACTTTGTATCCTGGAAAATAAATTGTTGTTTTACATTGCGGATTGGTTTGGCTCGAATAGCTTAGTTTTGAAAAGTCAAAGTCGCTTATTGTCTATCAATGCTTAAAAAAAAAATTTTTTTTCAACACACTTGCTCGTAAAATGAGCCTAATTCTATTGAATTTAGAACTATAAACTGGGCTATAAGTCACGCGTGCATAATATATTATACCCTAGTGCATAATATAATGAATCCTACAAAGTTAAATTGTACCTTTGTGCAAATTAAATGCGAGTAAACAGAGCATATTTTATTGATCCGGATTATACATAAAAAAAATTCAGAAACAACAAAGAGGTTTTATACCACTTCAAATCCATATACATTTTTAAATGTTTGCGCCTTATATTAGTTAAACAAAATTGTATCTCAAACAAATTATTTACAATAATTTGTTATAAAATATTAAAATATTTGGATTTACCACTCCAAATTAAATATTTTCATGTAAAATAGGCTGTATATGCTATACAGCCAGTGACACATTTGGCGGAAAAAAAAACCTACGCGCATGCGCGAAGTTCGGCGCCATTTTTCATCAAGTGTGTTTGTTATTTTATGGCCACGTATGTCTGTCTTTTACTCACAAGTGTGTTGAAATACGTCGTATATAACTCGTGTGCGTTGCTAATTACTTTACTTTGCTAATTACTCGCCTGCGGCTCGGGCTCAAATCACAGCCTCGACTGTAATTAGCAACTTCGCTCACTTGTTACATAATATACTATTAATCCTCCAAAAGTATTATTTATGCCAGTGTCCAATTTTTTTATTTAATGTAATCAGGTTTCATTAAATTAAACTTTACCAAATGTATCTTTGTAAACGTACGTGTATCTACTAAGTATTTTAAAATTCAGCGAATTAAAACGCGTGGGGATACTTGTCGATAAGTATCTTTGAAGTGCTCTTAATAGTTACAATGTATGTGAGATCTGATCTGAGAAATGTCCATAGAATTGACCAATTAGGTAGAACTTTTTGATGAAGCCGTAGGAAACCCTCATTTTAAAATAAAACTAATTAAAGACTAAAGAAAACTTACATTTTTTGAGGTTAATTCCGGTGTCAAAACCGTAGAACTGCTCGATCTGTTCGGGTGCTGTAGTTTGTAATCTCGCAACAGTTTGTTCACATACGTCTCTACATCAACCTTTTCAGTAATAGTCATGAAAGGCGGCTGCAGTTTGTGTAAAGTCTTCGCTATTTCATAGAAACGGACAATATAAAGGGTATATCTCAATACTTTTTTGTCATGGTAAATCTTGTGTCTTGCTTTCGAAAGTGTGTCCCATATTTCAAGCCCACGCTGTACCGATACCCAAATATTTAAACTGATTTTGTGATGGTGCTCTTTGATTATCATATTCCACATGCGGTGCTTGAACCTAGAAGTGATAAAAATAGGTAAAACATTAAATTAACATACATACATATATAGCTTCTTGCCTGTATCCCTTATGGGGTAGGCAGAACACTAGAGGCTATAAAACCATCTGATGTCACGTTTGACAAATTTGGAGGTAATAATAGGTTGGGGAAAAAGTCTTTTCGCATTATAGTATGTATGAAATGGTAATAAAATCTCTTTGGCTATAGTATTTGTATCTAGCTGGTTTTGGTATCATTGAAAGTTAAAATTTTAAAGAACATAATTCCAAATTCAAATTAGGAAAATGTTTGATTTTCCTATATTCGAATCTATTGAAGAAATTCGATACATTTTATAATTTTACTACAAAAAAGGTAAAAATGCAACGCAAGCCGAGAAAAAAAATTGCGATGTTTATGGACCTAGTGCAGTGTCTGTGAGAGTAGCACAAATTTGGTTTAAGCGTTTTCAATCCGGAAATTTTGATGTCAAAGATGCACCTCGCTCTGGTCGCCCTATTACAGATAAAATGGATGCCATTTTTGAAAAAGTGGAGCAAAATCGATATATCAGTAGTTACGACGTAGCTGAAGAACTGGGAATCGACCACAAAACAGTTTTGGCGCATTTGAAAAAAGCTGGGTACACAAAAAAGCTCGATATTTGGGTATCTCACGAGCTCACTGAAAGAAACCTAATGAACCGTGTACTCATTTGTGATTCTTTATTACGACATAACGAAACAGAATCAATTTTGAAGAAGCTGATAACTGGTGATGAAAAGTGCATCACGTACGACAAGAACGTGCGAAAAAGGTCGTGGTCAAAGGCCGGTCAGGCTTCACAGACTGTGGCGAAACCCGGGTTAACTCGCAATAAGGTGATGTTGTGTGTGTGGTGGGATTGGAAGGGCATTATTCATTATGAGCTGTTACCACCAGGCAGGACTATCGATTCTGAACTCTACTGCGAACAACTTATGAGATTAAAACAAGAAGTTGAGAGAAAGCGGCCGGAATTGATCAACAGAAGGGGTGTGGTGTTTCATCATGATAACGCTAGACCTCACACATCTATAGCCACCCAGCAAAAATTAAGAGAGTTTGGCTGAGAGGTGTTAATGCATTCGCCGTATAGTCCTGACCTTGCACCTTTAGATTTCCACCTGTTTCGGTCTCTTCAGAATTCTTTAGGCAGTGTTAGGTTAACATCACGAGAGGACTGCCAAATCCACTTGTCGCGGTATTTTGATGAGAGGTCCCAACATTTTTATAGCAATGGGATCATGTCCCTACCTACAAGATGGCAAAAGGTTATCGAACAAAATGGTGCATACATACTTTAATTAAATGTCAATAAACTATATAAAAAATGTTTGAATTTTCTTAAAAAATGCGAAGAAACTTTTCCCCCAACCCAATATAATGATGACATTCTATGCTAGCTACTTTTTTTTCGCCAGTTTTTTTGTCGCTTGGTCTACTGTAATATCTTATTCAACAACTATTAACAACTAGTTAAACCCGAAATATATGATGACAATCTGTAGATTTCTTATGATGAATAAAACTTCATACAACAATAAAAATTTCAAAAAGAATTATTCATCTTAGGAATTTCACAAAAGACTTGATGAAGGCATCATACACACATCAAAAAAAGTTTGAGATCACTTTGATAATACGACCTCGTTTTTGTCACGTTAGCATAAAACTTTTTTCTTTATTTTCTAAGATTCTTCATTTAAAAATCAAATCATTTAATAAAAAAAATATTAAAATATAATTTGTTTTTCTGTGTAAAAAGAGATTAAATCCTTGTTTACACTCATTCAGAAATCTGACCAACTTTATTCTAGCGTTTTTTCTGACTTTTCGAAGAAGGAGTTCATTCAAAAAGATGCCGAGGGGATTATCAGAAGTTTTACGAGCAAGAATTGTTACACTGAGGGAAGAAGGACATTCTAGGCGAGCAATAGCACTTAGAGTGGCTATATCCCAATCCTATGTCGTGAACACAATACGGAAGTATCGCGGCGTGGATAACTTTGCTGATCGACCTCGCAGTGGTCGGCCAACTGTTCTTACTGCTGCTCAGAAGCGGTACATCAGGTCAATGAAGAAAACTACGAGGAAAAAATTTGGCGGAAATGTCTCTTCGTTGACGAGCTCAGAATTAGTATTCATCTAGACAACCGACGTCTTCGTGTCTGGAGAAGACGTGGGGACGCTGAAATACAAAGAACTGCCACCAGAACCGTTCAATAAGGCGGAAAATCGGTATCCTTTTGGGGCGGTATAAAGATTGGTGCTAGAACGCCGTTGATCCCGTATCGTGGCTCGATGACTGCAGCTTTATACCAAACCATTGCTATTCATGGAATTGTCAGGTCATTTAGAATAAACCATGGCCCTCGATTCGTAATGGTTGACGATAATGCACCCGTACATCGAGATCAACGAATCAACGCTGCTCTACGTGAATACATCATAACCAGGTTAATCTGGCCTGACGGCTCGCCTAAATTAAACCCGATTGAGCACGCGTGGGATGCTGTCAAGCAAGCTGTTTGGAACCGTCAGCCACCTCCCCAGACAGTGCCAGAGATCAGAGAAGCCGTACTTCAAGAATGGACAGGTTACTGCAAGAAATTCTGAGCCAATGTCATGCTACAACCAAATTGCTTAGGTACATAGTAGGTGCCATTGCACCTAGCCCATTAGCTATGGATGCACAATACAAACATGACAAATTGAGACCAGAGTACTTAAACAAAAATGAAATAAAATAGTCATAGTATCAACAGCAAAACGACCTGGCACCGCTAGCAGCACCCGTTCACGAGTATAACGCAAGCACCAGCCATCACCCTCCTCAATCATATTTTAGGATAGAGGGTGATCCGACATCCGACGCTACCACTAGCCATGCCGCCTGCGGGAGCATGATCTTATTGCTGTTGTCTTGACAAGAAAATAAGTGAGTGGAACAGTCCATATGTCATACTGCATAGCCAAACCGTAAACAAAATTAATAAGTGATTAGAAACTTTTAGAGATATGCTGTTGTGTGCTTAATACCATGCCTTTGTATCGTCTTAAATTAAAATTAACCCTGTATATACATTCCAATAAATGATTTGCTGTCTTAGCCATCCTTAATTTGGAAAACGCTAACTAGTGGTCGTTCCTAGTCCTTACAGAGTAATTTTTATCATGATTATCTTTCCTAGTTTTAAATTTATTACTATTCTTATAAATATACATAATGTTTTCATAAATATATTGTGATGCAAGGGTCAAGATACCAATCTCTTTCTCGAAGAGATTCTCTATTTCCAAGTTTATACATTCCACGAATAGCCCTTTTCTGCAGTGTAAAATATCGTGTCAATATCTGCGGCATTGCCCAATAGTAGGATGCCGTAGGACATTATATTATCAAAATAACAAAAAGCTGGTATAGCTTTGCTGTATTAACATCAGTCTATGAGCGAATTTTCTTTACCGCGAACGCTGCAGAACTAAGTCTACTCGCTAGTTGTGAGATGTTGGCGCCCCATTGGAATTTAGAATCTAAGGTAATTCCAAAAAAACAGTGTTATCTACTAGATTCAACCTATTCCCATTAAGGCGCAGATCAGACTTCAACTTATTTTACATTTGGTGCAGAGAATTTTATACATTTAGTTTTTTATCATTGAAAGCTAGATTATTTATATTGAACCCACCATTATTTTATTATTTTAACCATTATATATTTTGCTCAAACTCAAACTCAAACTCAAAAATTCTTTATTTCGTAAGTATTTAGATACATTTGAAATAAGTCAAATAATTTACAAATTGAACTGAATCTACCACCACTTCGGAAAGTCGATCTGTTGAGAAGAAGTGGCAAGAAACTCAACAGCAATCATCTTTTAAAAATAAGAGAAATCATCTTCTTGCATCCGGATATCACTTTTCACATCAACACTTATCCATAAATCTAACAAAGGGTTAATCTTAAATATTTTAGGATTTTATTATAAAATGAAGCGTACACATTGACCCATGAACGAGTTGATCTTCTGGAGTCCACTATTATATTTATACAATAGGCAATCAAGTACTAGACAGAAACGTAGACATAGATATAGAGGTAAAGATAGAAGCAGAGATAGACGTAGCGATAGAGGTGAGAGAGAATACAGATAATGTGGATGGGGATGAGGATAGTCGTGGACAAAGACAGGACGTGGACATGGAAATGGGGAAGTCGGAGTCAAGTTGAAAAAAGTCATAAAGTCATCAGCAAAACGACCTGGCACCACTAGCAGCACCCGTTCACGAGTATAACGCAAGCACCAGCCATCACCCTCCTCAACCATATTTTAGGGAAGAGGGTGACCCGACACCCGACGCTACCGCTAGCCTTGCCGCCTGAGGGAGCATGACGTTCTTGCTGTTGTATGGACAAGAAGGAGATGGTGGTGGTGTTGGATAAGAAGGAGATGGCGTTGGAAATGGAGTTGGAGTTGGAGTTAGAGATTGAGCACTTTAGAAAAACAATTTACAACCAAGGACTTTTATCGTCCATATATTCAGATATTGTATAAAAGCCTTTATTACACAATTTTTGTTTAATAGTTTCTTTAAATTTATCAAGCGGTAAGTCTTGAATATTTGTGGGAACCTTATTATAAAAACGTATGCATTGACCCATAAACAGGGACCGGAACCGGTTACCCTTAAAGAGGTTTTTGATTGGGTTTTTCATAGACTTGTTTTAAAACACCCTATCAATTTGGTAACCGTATCGAAGACTTACCCTAATTTAAGGCTTACCATATCAATAGAGTTAGCTTCATGTAAGCATTAAGCCTATCGAAAACCCTATTGAAGGTTACCGATTCAATAGGGTTTTAAAACCTGCAGGCAAATTTAATCTCTAAGAATATCAAATTATCAAAAATATCACCATCTATTCAATCTCGCACTTCGAATTATACTTCCGAATTCAACAGCATGCGCGGAAAAGCGATAGAAATAAGCAACCCTATCACAGGGTAAGCGCATCCGAAAGTAGTTAACTTTATTCAAAGTGTTACCACGTCGATAGGCTTACCATATCAATAGGGTTACACTTCCATATGGTAAGATTTTGATAGGGTTACCCTATCAATAGGCTTAATCAAATAAAGGGGTTTTCCGGTCCCTGCCCATAAATGAGTTAGTGACTTTATGAAGTCTACTATCATAGCCGGCTAGCTTATACTTATTTCTAGTATTAACATTATGTAAGTCACATTTTCTACGGAACATGTTTAAGTTCTTTTTTACAAACATAAGATTTTCAAAGATATATTGTGACGCAAACGTGAGAATATTTATTACCTTAAACTTATTTCTAAGTGTCGCTCTAGAATTAAGTTTGTAGATTGCGCGAATAGCCCGTTTCTGCAGCACAAAGATAGTTTTAATATCGGCGGCATTTCCCCAAAGGAGAATGCCGTATGTCATTAAGCTATGAAAATAACCAAAATAAACCAATCGCGCAGTAGCTTCATTAGAAATATTTCGCATCTTTTTGACGGCATATGCTGCAGAACTAAGTCTCTTCGCCAATCTTTCTATGTGTGGTCCCCATTGTAGTTGAGCGTCTAGGGTTATGCCAAGGAACACTGCTGAATTTACAGGGCTCAATTCTTGTCCTTTTACAATTAAATTAGTATTTACATGCCGGACATTAGGCAATGAGAATTTTAAAAATTTAGTTTTATTTTCATTGAGGAGCAGGTAATTGGCTGAAAACCAATTCTCCACGATTTCAATACAATTGTTTACTTCAAAGCAATTCTTTAATTGCCTACTCACTTTAAAAAGAAAAGAGGTATCATCAGCAAACAATATGACCTCACACTTGTCTTTTACCATAAATGGCAAATCATTTATATAAACTAAGAATAAGAAAGGCCCAAGAATCGATCCCTGGGGCACTCCCATATGTACTGCTGATCCCGATGATCTCTTTCCATTAATATCAACTCTTTGCATTCTATTGCATAAATAGGATTTTATAAAATCAAGTGCCCTATCATTGATTCCATAGTGGTGAAGCTTCATGAGGAGTGTATCGTAGTGAACACAGTCAAAAGCCTTGGACAGATCACAGAAGACACCAAAGGCATCCTGTGACTCCTCCCAGGCATCAAATATATGTTTGATAAGCTCAACACCGGCATCAGTTGTTGAGCGACCCCGTGTGAAACCAAATTGATTCGGATTCATTATATGATTGCTATAGAAATGTACAACTAGCTGATTTAAAATAAGTTTTTCAAAAATTTTGCTGAGTGTTGGTAATATAGAAATCGGTCTAAAGTTACAGGGGTCAGTCATGCTTCCTGCTTTAAATACGGGAATAATTTTACTTAGTTTCATTAAATCCGGAAACACACCATTATCAACACAATTATTAAATATACTGGCTAAATGAGGTGCAATACCGTCAATGATAGATTGGATGATTTTAACAGAAATACCATCCAGATCAGCAGTGTTCTTAATTGTTATACTTTTAAAAGCTTTCAATACCTCACTTTCAGTAACATGCCTGAAAGTAAAGTTAGTTTTACACTTATTTACATTATTTTCAAGAAAAGACTGTGCAGCTTTGACTGATGAATTTAATGTCTTCGTAGTCGAAATTGGAATGTCTGCAAAGAATTTTTCAAAAGCTTCAGCAACTTCTGTATTTGATGTCAACAGTCGATCACCAATTTTCAGTTTATATTCCGCGTTTCTTATGTTTGACTTTCCAGTTTCGCTGTTAATAATTTGCCAAGTAGTTTTAGGAATATTAACACTATTTTGAATTTTATTATTAATAAAATTTGATTTTGCAATACCACATACACTTTTAAACATTTTGGAGTATTTCTTAACATACTCCTTAAAATTTTCACTATGATTGTATGTTTTTTCATCATATAACTCATATAATCTGTCTCTGCTTTTAAATATTCCTACTGTTGCCCAGTCGCTAAATTTAAATGACTTATCATCTGCTTTAATTGTTTTTGATGTAAATACTGTTTTATGTTCACATTTAATTAAATTAAAAAGACAATTATATTCCATAGCAGGGTCATCATAACATTTAAGTTCCCACAACTTATCCAAGACATTACTTCTGAATCTCTCCAGCCGACCGTCGTTCATGGGTACAAACTTAAACTCTCTTCTTATTGCCTTATTTGTGCCAATGTTAAAAGATGCTAGTTGCCCGCTGTGATCTGATTTTAACTTATTAATTATGTATTGGGTGGTGGGCGATGCATCTGTGAAAATGTTATCGATACATGTTGCTGAAGTGGCTGTTACTCGTGTAGGCTCTAAAAAGAGATTTTTAAGTCCATAACAAAGAAACAAATTTGTTAGCCTTCGGCTAAGGGATGATTGTATTAGTAAATCAATATTAAAATCACCACAGACAATGATATTTTTTTTAGTATCACTAAGTTTAAGTAAAGCTTCCTCCATGATCTTTTCAAACAAATCATAGGATGAAGCTGGTCTCCTGTATACGCTTATTATAATAACTTTCCCTAGCTCAATACATGCCATTTCAATGGTTTGCTCAACAGAAAGACTAACAATATCTATTCGTTCTTTAAATTTCAATCCTTTGTGTGTAATAATCAAGGAGCCGCCACAATTGGCCTGGATTCTACTGTATGAACTAGCTATTTGATGATTATTGAACGATAATATCATTTGATGGTCTTTTAGCCAGTGCTCCGTTACACACAAAATATCTACTTTTTCCTGATTCATGAAAAGTTCAATTTGTAAATCCTTACCCAGCATGCCCTCAATATTTTGATGAGCTACATTTATAACATTTTTACTACATTTTAATTTTGCAGCTGGGATACAAGTGCCAACATTTTGATTATAGCTAGAAGTCTTATTATCTATTGTCATTGCCTCTAGTTTAAATTAACTAGACTAGTCCTAATACTATTACTTGGAATGTTATATTCCAAGTCATAGTATTAGGACTAGTCCCGCAGGGAAGACTTTAGAAATAATCTTCGCCTTAGTGCCACAACGCCGTATTATAAGGTTTCTGTTTTTGATTTGAGGACCTCAAAAACTTCGTTGTCCGTTTAGTAAAATTATTCCTGCAGAAATTGAGAGCTTGCCGATTGTTTATAGACGCCGAATGTGCCCTAAAGATTCGCACGAGCAAAATTACTACAATTAAAGTTGCGGCAGAATGGCAGGGTTTTAGAATTGACTGGAGGTGTATGTATGGGGTATTTTCATCGATGAAATTCTTTATAGTTACTGTTTTTATAGTCATATTACTGCATGCAAGGCACACTGTATAATTAATCTATTGGGTAATTCCCTTTGACATATGTACATCCATGAAAGGAGACCTGACATGCTTCATACATTTTTGGACCAAAAACCAAAATACCCGGCCAAAGAAAATTATGCTTAAATTATGATAGTACATGAATATTCAAACGTTTTTTCATATGACGTCATTCCTCTAGGTCCGATATCTGAGCCATTAAATGAAGATGAAATGTTAGATCTTAGTAAGAATTTCAGCATCAAGATATTAGATAATAGGACCTCGAGTCAACCACCGACGAAGCTTGCATGCTGTGTGGCCAAAGTGGTCACCCAGTCAACCACAGTGCTCCACATTCCATGCTAGCAATGGTGGCTGTACCTAAAAACCAGCCCTTTGTTTTCGACTCGTCTCAAGCGACCCCACATGCTCTCTCCGCTCCAGCTTCACGAAATCAAATATTTTCTTGAAAAAACGTTTTCAACCTCTTCCTTGTCGAGGATACCTGACTCGACTCCAAGCGACGGTGTGTAGGTTGGCCATGACCGGTGACCCGACCATTACTATAGCTTACACCTATCTTCCTGGTAGCAAGCCCCCCCTTCGCAGTGCCTTTGAGACCATCCTTCAATTATTATGTTGAAATATTTCAACTGCAAGCATAGCGACTGTATGTGCTTGGACTGTAGTTGCAGAGTTCTTTGACGTAAATAAAGAAGAGACTCGGGGTAAGAACAGAGCCTTGGGGTATACCGCAGGTTATTGGAAGGGGGTTGCTGTTTGCCTATTTTTGTAGTTTGGGTTCTGTTAGATCGAAAATGAAATAATTGAAGAGGTAGGCCACGTATGCCTATCAATTCTAACTTTTTAAGGAGCAGACGTGTGGAGACCGTGTCGAAAGCCTTCCCCAAATCTAATATTATGGTTTTTTTCCGCCGGAAGTCGTTTAGTTATAAGCATGCCAAATAATAATTATAATAATTTCTTTATTTGCCAGTATAAGTCTTATAAGAGATGTTTACAATCATTTTAGTTCGTTCATATACTGCTTTAAGTATAGCGTGCAAAACAATTACATTTAAATAAATTTAGATGTTAATTTTCAACCAATCGCGTATTAAAAAAGAGTCTATCACATATAATAAAAAAAGCAATATGTCAGAGGACAAAACAATAAGTAGTGAAACAAAGATAATCAATTCATGAAAATAAGGCTATATGTCATTAAATCATTACAATAAAAGTAAGCATAATGAATCAACTTATTAATTACAAACAAAATAAACTTAAAATAATAATAATAAATCAAAACAAAATGTATGTTCTAGTTTTTGTCTAGTCTTATCTATAATTTCAAATATCGAAGTCAAAATCTAAAAAATAAATAATATTAATTGATAATATTAATTATTCATGTCAAAGATTAATTTGAATACTCATTTCCAATATAAAACATTTTTTCTAATAAAAGTTTAAACAATACAGTTTTTGATTTATTCATGGGTCCTTTAAACGTATGTAACTTTTGGTAAATTTGGATCGCCATACAGTGGACGTTATTGCTATACACAGACAGTTTTTGAGTAGGTATGTATAGTCACAGAATAAGTAATAGTACCGTTGGTACAGAAGAATTACTCCGCAAGAAGATCTAAATAAATTCGAGTCTTGCTACGACTCGATACGGTGGAATTCAGCTCGCACAGCATTACGCACCTGCAAATTTATATACCTGAAAGTTTTGTTTCTTTCTATCGCATGCCTCTTATCTTTTCTTACGCTGTTAGGGTTGCTGCCTAGTGAAGAATAATTAATCTCCTTATTTGTAATTAAGTATCTACCGATATTTAATTACAAATAAGGAGACAAATAAGTATCTACCTTTGTAAAAAATATTGTTTCAACTTACCTAAAGTGCAAAATGAAAAAAAAGTTACGACGAATAATTAGTATTACTTTTTATTTGCTAAATTGAACATAATCAAATCTAAACATAATCTAATTGAATATTTGTTTCTTTTTATGTCCATTTCTAAATACTATTTGCGACCTCGATCATAGAATTACTGTGAGTGCTATTAGGTAGGTAGGTATCTACAACGTCCCGACGGACGGGCGCGCGCGACGACCCATTCGAAATCCGCCGGCGCCGCGGCGGAGCGCTTCGCTTGTAGGTAAATAACGGATGTACCGCGCGGAGTGAGCCAGGCCTGGTTTGTGTCTACCGCGTCTTCCGATCATTTCATTGTTGGTTCCAAATAATTCCGTTTGTCAAAACAACAGATTTCGAATATATACAGTGACGGAAGCGGTAAGATACTCAGTTTAGCAAACAGGGATCTGCAACTATCCAAAAAATGTGCCCCCCAAAAATCGATCTTGCACATTTTTTTTTGCGCAATGAAAGCTTTATGAGCTTCGACTGAATTGCTCCATAGAATCAGCCCATATCTAAGCACTCAGGAAACATATCCATGATAAGCGCATTTTGCAGCCGTAACTCTAAAAGCCTGCATTATTTGTTTTAATACGAAAATAAATCGGTCAATTTTTAAGCAGACATGACTGACATGGTTCTTCCAATTGCAGTGACTGTCCAATGTAACACCCAAAAATTTTGTTGTATTCACAATATCTAAGTGTATTTTGTTAAATTAAATGTCAAGCCTTGAAATTTGAGAATTGTATGTCTGAAATATTATAATTTTGGTTTTGTCATTATTAAGTATTAGATCATTATTATCAAGCCAATTTATTATGTCAGTAAGGGATTTATTGGTTCTAACTTTTTCAACAGTATTTCATCGCGAAACGCAATCAAATGCTATCCGACATGTCTTAAAAGACTGAAATAGGATAAATTACTTGGTTCAGAGATTCTGTTATGTCTTTAATTAAATATGTCTTAAATCAAATTAACACGCTAACGATGTAGAATAATTCTTTCTGAAACTAAACTGTCTATTACTTAAAATATTGTGGTGTGCGAAGAATGAGTACAGTTTGTCATAAGCAGCTCTCTCAAATACATTTTATAAAACAGGTTAAAACGTAACAGGCCTGAAATTATCAATATTGTTTAATTCTCCTTTTTTATAAAACGGTTTTAAGTACTATGGATTTTTTTAATCTGCTCGAAAATACTCCCTCAGATATAGATAGATTAATGAAGTATGTCATCATCATCATCATCCACAGCCTGTATACGTCCACTGCTGGACATAGGCCTCCCCCAAGGTCTTCCACGTCGCTCGGTCCCGCGCCGCCCTCATCCAGCGTTTACCGGCGACTTTGACCAGGTCGTCGGTCCATCGTGCGGGGGGCCTGCCTACGCTGCGTCTCCCAGTACGTGGCCGCCACTCGAGAACTTTTCTGCCCCACCGGCCATCTGTTCTGCGAGCTATGTGCCCTGCCCATTGCCACTTCAGCTCTGCAATCCTTCTGGCTATGTCGGTGACATTGGTTCGCCTGCGAATCTCCTCATTCCTGATACGATCCCGCAGGGAAACTCCGAGCATGGCCCTTTCCATTGCCCGCTGAGCGACTCTAAGCTTATTTATAAGGCCCATAGTTAGCGACCACGTCTCAGTGCCGTATGTCATCACTGGCAACACACACTGGTCAAAAACCTTTGTCTTCAGACACTGCAGTATTTGCGACGAGAAGATTTTACGGAGCTTCCCGAACGCTGCCCAGCCGAGTTGAATCCGACGATTGACCTCTTTCTCAAAGTTGGACCTACCTAACTGGATTTTATGTCCTAGGTATAGATAATCGTCAACAACTTCGAGCGTGGTGCCTCCAACTACCACAGGAGCAGGTGCAACATGGACGTTCGACATGATCTTCGTCTTATCCATGTTCATTTTAAGGCCCACTCGCTGCGAGGCTCCACTGAGGTCATCGAGCATGTTACTCAGGTCCTGCAGGGTCTCAGCCATGACTACGATGTCATCCGCGAATCGAAGGTGAGTGATGTACACGCCTTTGATGTTGATGCCGAGCCCATCCCAGTCCAGAAGCTTGAAGACATCTTCCAACGCTGCGGTGAACAGCTTAGGCGATATAACATCGCCTTGCCTGACGCCCCGCTGCAGTCGGATAGGCTTCGAGTTCTGATCCTGAAGACGGACTGACATAGTGGCGTTTTTGTACAAAAACTTTAACGCTTCGATGTATCGATAGTAAATTTGGCACCGCTGCAAAGACTGCAGTACAGCCCAGGTCTCGATCGAATCGAAGGCTTTCTCATAGTCCACAAACGCCAAGCAAAGTGGCTGGTTATACTCCTCCGTCTTTTCTATAACCTGCCGCAGCGTATGGATGTGGTCTATGGTGCTAAAGCCTTTTCGGAAACCGGCTTGTTCGGGAGGCTGGAAGTCGTCAAACCTGCGTACGAGACGGTTCGTAATGACTCTTGAAAACAGCTTGTATACATGGCTCAACAAAGTAATGGGTCTGAAGTTCTTCAAAAGGGTTTTATCCCCTTTTTTGTAGAACAAGACCACTATGCCTTGGAGCCACGCTTTGGGCGTTTTGCCCTCGAGGATGATGGAATTGAACAGCTTCTGAAGGGTCTTAAGCACAGGTTTGCCACCAGCTTTCAGAAGCTCGGCTGTAATTCCATCATCACCCAGCGCCTTGTTGTTTTTAAGCTGTTTAAGGGCCATACTAATCTCGTACAGGCTGACGTCTGGGATATCTTCGGTATAGTGTCGGGTTAATTTGGCTCGTGGGTCTTTTGCCATGTGTTGAACAGGTGCCCGTGTTGTCGTGTATAACTGCCCGTAGAACTTCTCAACTTCCCTCAAAAGTTCGGGTTTAGACGAAACAACCCTGCCGTCGTCCGTTTTCAACTTCGTCAGTTGGTTCTGGCCTATAGAAAAATCTCTCGCGAAGACCTTTGAGCCCTTGTTTTGCTCGATAGCCGTTTCAATACGGTCTGTATTAAACCGGCGTAGGTCACGTTTTAGGGACTTGGAGATTTGTCTATTAAGCCGCCGATACTGAGAAGCATCTTCCGGGGACTGCAGGATCATTGTGCGTCTTTCTTCCATGAGTTTAAGGGTAGAGTCTGAGATTTTTCCGGTTCCTTTTGCACGGCGGGTTTTAAAGAACTTAGACCCAGCCGTGGAGACAGTTTCCACAAACCTGTTATTAAAGTCGTCCATATCGACGCAGTCGCCGAGGCATTCAAAGCGGTTCTGCAATTCGAGCTGAAAGCTTTCGGGGTTTTGGATCTGGATGGGTGCAGGACGAAGTATAGACTTTATCAGTCGAGATCGCTCCAGTTTTGGATTCAGACTCAATGTGCCTCTTACTATGCGGTGATCGCTACCGATTTTCACGGCATTGATCACAGAGACATCATTGAAAATCTGTTTTCTCGTTGACATGATAAAGTCTATCTCGTTTTTGGTGTGACCATCGGGGCTTATCCAAGTCCATTTGCGGTGTTCCGGTTTCTTGAAGAATGAGTTCATCATAAAGAGGCCCTCCTTTTCCAAGAAGTCGGCCAGCATCTGGCCTCGGACGTTCCGGACTCCGACTCCAAATTGCCCCACTTTCTGCTCATCGCCGCTTTGTTTGCCTAATTTTGCGCTAAAATCCCCCATGACCACGTTGAAATGAGTTTTGGAGCTGTGTATGGCTTTGGAGATGTCCTCATACATAGCCTCCACCTCATCATCGGAGTGTGTCGAGGTCGGAGCATAGACCTGTATGACCTTCAACGAATACCGTTTGGAAATTCTGAGTATCAGGTACGCTACCCTATTTGACACGCTCTCGATTTTTGTAACATTGGTCACGAGGGTTTTGTGGACGAGAAACCCGACGGACTTCAGATAACCCCAGGATATCCCAATGCAATCCACTCAATAATTCCTCCAGCTCAACAATCTTTTCGTCTGTCCGCAGTGTCCTAATATTGTATGTCGCCAGGGCCAAGGGTCGTCGTTGGTAGCCTGGTCGAACCCGGGGATTCTTAGCACCCCCTGCCCCGCCGTTTCCTCGATCGCTACCTTGATCGAGACTAGCGGGACCACCGGGGACTAGGGGCCGGGGCCTTTGTTTGCGATTCATAATTTTTTTTTTTAATGTGGGGGGGAAATGCCGTATTCGCCACGCTTGGCAGGCGGGTTGGCGATCGCAGTGTGATGTTAACATACACAAAAGGACGCTGCTGCCCGTCCTCTGGTTTGTCCCTTGGTCGACTCTTACGACACCCACGGGAAGAGATGGGGTAGCGCTATTCTTACGGCGACGCCACACGTGAAGTATGTCAACGGTCCTAAAATAGATTTAACAGCAGCCTTTAAAGTTTTTGAGCACAGTTTATCATATCCGGTTGATTGTGTGTTTTTAATCCCATGATTATTTTAAAAATATCCATTTCATTCACCGGCGTCATAAAAATTGTGTTGATGTTTGTTTTTAATACCTTTTTCCTTCCCATCATTCATAATCCCCTTCCAAATGACCCAATGCAGTATACATGCAGTATCCTCATAATACCTTTTTCCTTCCCGTCATTCATAATTCCCTTTCAAATTCATTGTCTTCACACCTCCCAAGCACATCTCTGACATTATTCCAGAACTGATCCCTAACTGACTGTCAAACTCTACTCTCTCAAACTCTACCACTCCAGACCAGTATGCAGAGAGTCGGCCATGCGTGACATTCCACAACCTTTCTTTTTCGACTCACTCACAACTAGCACATCAATTTTTCTGGCATTCATCACCTCTCATACTTCATCAATCTTATCATCTATTCCTAGACCCACAAACATTCAACGTAGCAATAAGGCATCCCCTTGCATCATCGAGTCCACTTCTTCGTCGTCGGATAGGAAAGGATTGGAGTTCAAATTCAAAATTCAAATTCAAAATTCCTTTATTGCATAAAATATGGTACATTTAGGTTGTTGGGTTTTTGCTTTTGATCGCATATTTAACTGTCAGACAGCATGCATATAGTATTACGAGGTATACGGAGTTTTACGAGGAATTATGAATGAGAAAGGAAAAAGGTATTAAGAGGATACTGCATCCACGGAGGGGAAGTTTGTGTTGGACGCTGTAGCTAGGGAGGCCGGAGTCGCTTACCCGAGTGCCTTTTCTTCATGATCGGACAGACCAATGAACAGTTCAATTTTTTTTTTAGTAATCCCAAAATTTAACTTGTGACTTATTCCCATCCCAAAACAGTTGTGACCCTCCCCGAAATTTCACCCTGCTTCCGCGACATTACCAGCTATTTAAACTAACTTGGCAGGAAACCTAACCCAGAGCCTTCACACTTCAGGTTCAGCTTATCGTTCATTTTATCTCCAAATTACTAGACCGAGTCAATACTACATACATACATAACTTCACGCCTATATCCCATATGGGGTAGGCAGAACACCAGAGGTAATAAAACCATCTGATGTTCTGCCTACCCCATATGCTACCCCACGTTTGACGAATTTGGAGGCATTATAATAGTGGAGAAAGACTATTGCAGTGACAGGGGGTCAGCCTACCGCCCACAAAAAAGCCTCCCATAACACCTCGGTCAATACTGTACTTAGGTATTCTTACTTACGTATTAACAATTTCGGCAAGTTCTTTGAAAAGTTTTGCTTGCAACCAGCGGATATGTAAGATCCTCGCGCAGCTGGTGACCAGCTCCAATGCCTCCCTGTAATCGGTCACCTCGTCACTTGTCCTTGGAAATTGTTTTGTGTCTTCTGGTTTGCCTTTCCCTTTTTTTTCCTCCTTTTTTGGTTTTTTCGGCTCCATACCCGATTTTGATCCTAAATTTGGTGAGTTGTGTTTAGTATTCAATAAGCTAAGTCTTCGTGGAGTAGTGACTCCTGTGATAGTGATTCCCGTGCATATCTTCCGATATAGGTTAAGGCACTCTCTATCCATCATTCTAATACCTCCAAAGTCAAACGCGACATCAGACGGTCTTATAATCTGGTGTTCTGCCTACCCCATAAGGGATACAGGCGTGAACTTATGTATGTATGTTAAGGAAAGTTTAGCCGTGTCGGCACAAGAATGCTATCACCCATCCTTGCGATGACACGGTTAAACCATTAAATTATCACGTCGACTTCCGTGTCTCGGTGTCAGCAATCGAGAAATTTTGTCAGAAGACATTCACCAACTAACACTGAATGAGCTTGGTAGTTTACGGTCTAATTAAACAACCTTCTTTTTCTGCACTAAAAAGGGGTCACGTAGGTCCGGCTTAGAACACCACAACTACTCCTGGATAAGGGTGTCGTAAAAGCTGACAAATCCGAGTGGCTTGGCAGTACGACCTCTTTATGGCTCATCTGGCTAGCGGACACCCTTTATATAAAATCTGCCGCTAAATATCACCATGATGATATTCGACATTGTTTTGTGAAGAACCAGTTCCTTCCTGCCGTGTGTGCCATCTTTGATGCCCGTATACGCAGGACCCTGTCTTTAATTCATTCTACAGCTACAGTTTAACGTCCGTAGTAATTAATACCTTCCAAAATGGTTAAATAAAATTATTGTACCTTAATTGCTGCAAACATATGCAGACAGCATGTTTGAAAACTTTTATTTTAAAGCACTATTATTACGGCTAAAATACTATTTATTTTACTCAAATGAACTGTTTTTTGTAAAGTACTAATAAAATGCTGATAAGAAATGTGACTGGGCTGAAAACGTTAAAACATAAAAGGTCCTGCTGGCATGTTAAAGTTTCACAGGCGATTCCTCATAAAATAATAATAATTAGAAAAAAGTATAAATTAATTTTTAAGACACTAAAATGCTGCTAATCGGGGCCGTATACCATTGGTCTGAAGACCTCCACACGGCTGAGGGTCCTGCTGGGAAAATAACTTATGATATCTTTGCAGCAATTAAGGTACAATTTTTTAATTTATATTTTTCGGAAGGTACTGTAGAATGAATTAAAGACACCCCTGCTGCGTATACGGGCATCCATCATGGACCTCATGTTCACTTACCATCGGGTTAGATAAAGTGAAGCAATACCGTAATATTCTGTTTATAAAAAACCTTACCGGCGGGAGAAATTCCTGAAATTCCTGGCTTCTTAGGTGATCCTAAACTTTCTAATGTCCTTTTTGCGAAAACAAATAGATTTTTGTATGTTTCCTCTTCATTTTGACATGGTATTAATGGGTCAGCGCCATGCAGAAGTAAATTAGTCAACTGAGAAATTTAAAAAAAATTGGATAGGAATAATACAGGAAATAAAGGAAGCTCTTGAAGAAGCACGCTCTATATAAAACCTTTCGTAACTGAAAAAATATGCTTAGTAAAATCACCCGACCAGGACTCGAACCTGAGAGTTTTCGCTTGCTTTGCCAGTGCTCTTCCAACTCAGCTACTGGGCCCTGACGACACGCCATTGTAACTATTTAGCATTATTCTGCTTTTACGTTATATTCCTAACGTAGTCCATTTAACGGTATAGCTGTAGAACTAAACCACCCGAGATTTTTTTTCAGAAATGACTTCTTTAGCGGTGCGTGCCGTGCGTGCGTCACATCTTGTATTCTAATTTATGGCATTGTAAAATTCTTAAAATTTTCTTAAAAACTTGTAAATTGATATTGCGATGTCTTTCCAGAAATAAAACAAAACATTTTCCTACACAAAAAAAAAAAAAAATTTGTGTTCCTGCCTGCCTTACTTACTTGAATAAAAACATACGGTTCAAAAGTGAATCGACTACAACATAAATCAAAGGCAATGATATTTAAAAAAAAAGAATGATAGTTTTTGAGATAAACGTGTACACTTACGCCCGAACCCAATATTTGATCCCAATCCACAGATTGTAATCAATCTTAGATCGATACCAATCCTTAGATCGATCTCCAATCTCCGTCTCAATAAAAAAAGCATAAACCCACAATCTTTTTGTGCCCGGATAGCCAATGATCCTTTCCCTCCCGGACGTTCGGTTTTGCGCAAATCTGCATGTTTCTCGTTTAAATTTTTATGGAAATATTAATCACATATCTTCGCAAATTCAATATAACATCATTAAATATAACGTCTTTAATTTAAGAAATAAATTATTTTAAAAACATAAAAATGTACAAATTACGCAATTTTGCGCTTGTTTCCTTATTCTTTTGTTTTTACCCACGAGTATATGCGTTTGGGGTGAGAGGGTGTTTGTGCAAACCAATGTTAACATTTATCTCCAGAACCACTGGTCCGATTTTAATGCGGTTTTCAGTAATCGCTTTGGATTTGATTGGTGCATGTTCTTAGATAGGTGTAGCGGTAACAACTCGCCCCCTGGTGAGTTGTTACCGCTACAGTAAACATTTGTTTGTAAAAGCCAATGTTACCGTTTATCTGCAAAACCATTGGTCCGATTTAAATGCTGTTTTCAGTGATCGCTTTGGATTTGATTAGCGCATTTTCTGAGATAGGTGTTACGGTAACAACTCTCCAGGGGGCGCTGCAGTAAATATTTATTTGCAAGCCATTGGTCCGATTTGAATGCCGTAAATACTTATTATAATACTTCACTATGTATTTAAATAAAGTACATGGGTTTTCCAGCGGTGGTGGGGACATTAGAGGGCTGATGAGGAACGAGGTGTTGTGTAATGTAATGTATGGTACCTATATTATGCTCTTTAAAAAGTTTGAAATAAAAAACAAAATAAAAATTTTGAAAAACCCACGACGCGACGGTTAAAAAGTAATTGAAAAAGAATAAAATAATTTAAAATCCCCCGACTGAAATGATTTATGTGACGAGAGATAATTAACGTGAAAAGCTTTTTTAAAAGTTCTCTTGATCTCACACAGAGTCAGTCATATTATGAACAACATACTATTCGTTTTCATAGCACTTCCCTACGCTTACCTATTCGTTTCTCGAAGATGTAGAATAGGTATTCAACTCCCTATGAACTTTATAAGAAGAGCAAGAAAATCCGTCGAGGGCTGCCATCAATATTTTAAATTTCAATATAAAACTACAAAACGAATTCATTCAATGGCAGCCCCAGACGTTACAGTGAATCCAGTCTTCGGGGCGTCCTTTGAGCTGATGCCTACCTGGTGGAAACCACTTGAGAGGTCTAAAGTACTAAAGTACTTACAGTGGCCTAATTGATCCAGAATGTCCGTGATGAGAGGCAGAGGATAACTCTCTGCCACGGTGACGTCATTGAGGCGGCGATAGTCTATAACTATTCGCCACTTTTTTTTACCAGAGGCATCCATCTTTTTGGGGACTACCCATACCGGAGCACTCCATGGTGAAAAAGAGGGACGTATAATATTTTGGTCAAGCATTTTGCGCATTTGCGATTCAACTTCTTCCTTGTGACATTCAGGGAAGCGGTATGACTTTACGTGAACAGGTGGGGAGTCTCCCGAGTCTATAGTATACTCGATTGCATTTGTAAGCGATAAAGGTTCGCCTTCTATATGAAAGATGTCGGTATATTGCGAACAACATTCTAAAAGACATTTTTTTTCTTCCGAGTTCAAATGAGAGCACCGAATAAGATCTAGAACTTTTTGTACTCTATTTGAATTATAATAGGAAATAGTGTTGACTAATTGTGACGATTCGTTAGGGGACACAGGGCTTTGGCATTCGAGAGGACTTAATTCCACGGCATAATCTTTGATCTTAATATCAGAGTTAGTGGTATTTAAAATTGTGACGTTAATTATTTTATTAGATTTTATAGTAACAATACAATTAGCAAAATAAACACCATCTTTAAAAATGTGATCTAATAATAAGCCTTCGTTATTCGGATAACGTTAAGACGAGTAATTTGATACCGTGCACTCGATAACGGCTTCGGTACGGGCGGGAATTATATAAGTTGGCTGAACATAGTTAATATCCATGCTCTGCCCGCAAATATTTATTAAATTTCAATCATAGTTAATGTTAGCCTTGAAATGGCCTAAAAAGTCGCTACTCATGGAGTAAAATAAAATAGTAAATTAAACTTTGTGCAAACTGCTGCAATTAGATACCTACTGTATTTAGTTTACAATGGAAACAGAAGCGGTAAGTTGTACTTATTGTTTTAAATATTAGGTATTTGTGGTTTAGTTTTTGATAACCTAAACCTAAAATTGAAATCTGCTTCATCGAGACTTTGCATGTAGTTCACTCTTCTCATCCTACGTGAACAGCGTCTCGGCACATCTTTATCGCTCGAACTCAACATTAATAAATCCTCCAAATCACTACTATCACTGCTTGATAATACGGACATGTTTATTTTTCAACAGTAAAACCGAGAAATACGAAAGATTGCAGATTTGGATCAAAACGTCAATCGAAAGATACGTCAAAATTGTGGGATAGGTTATGGAGACTGTCAAACTGTCATTTTCATACGGAGGACAATCCGTAATCTGAGATTGAACCTCCCATGGATGGCTTGCATCCACAGATAGCAAATGCAATCTGTGGATACATTATTGGCACACTAAAACACAATTCGGATTGTAATCTCAATCTCGGATAGGCAAAAATGGATTAGGATCGAATATTAGGTTCGGGCGATAGACGAACTCTTTAATTCCCGTTGTCAACCCCCTGCTTGTCTCCCACGGCCTGTGCAAAACGTGCAAAACGGTCTGTGTTGGATTTCGTGTTTTAATATAAATTTAATTAAAGCTCGAAATTTAATTTTAGCAATATAAAAGCACATACCAACTGTATTCGTTCGTTACCAAGATTCCTGAAATAAATCGGCGAAAACATTTTTACCAAAATACTTTGGTTTAAAGAGTTTATAATGCCGTTTAGATTGGTACATGGGTGTCGTATCAACGTGTTGAATGACTCTTTACTTCTGGTCATACAAAGTTCAATCGCTGAAATACCTCTATACTGCACCAAAGGATCGCAGTTGTATTCAAGCAATAAATTGATGACTTCTTGACGTTTCTGCAAAAAATATTCCATGTTCAAATTAAATACCGAATAATTTATAGGTAGTTATTATTTGTTGTTATATTTCATTTAAGATTTTTTGGACGGATTTTAACAAGCTTAATAGTACAGGATCTGAACTAGAGGCGTCCTTCACAGATCGGCTTACCGATTGAGAAGTATTTTTTATCAAATATTATATATAAAGAAAAGTATTGTTAATAGGTTGCTTAAGAAGTTCTGATCAAGGATATATTTAATCAAATATCTGCTCCTAATTTTTTTATCATTTTTTGCTTATTCGCTTACCAAAAAATTACATAGGTACTTATCGATAGAATATGAAATCGTTCGGTTGTCTATCTTTTTATGTTCAATGCTATTGAGTTGCCAGGTATAAACAGGTAAGTCAGTACTGATAAAATTTAGTTTGCTGCTTACCTAATAAATTACATAGGTATCAAAATAAAGATAATTTTATTGTGAATATGATAGTAAAACCGTTCAAGAATCACGGTTGCCAAGCTTTAAAACTTAAAAAATTGGAGCGACTAAAGATGTAGGTATGACAGAGAGATTCTACAGGGTGACTCCTTAAGAACTCCTCAAGTCGACTTAAGTACTCCTTAAGTCGACCCAGATCCGATAAAGGCATATACCTAGAGTAAGTACTCATCTTTTCTAACTGATTTTACCCCAAACCTAACACTGTTCGGCAGATGTGCTTAAAAACATCAATAGCATTGAACATAAAAAGATAGGCAACCGAACGTTTTCATATTCCTTAGAATGTAACTTTCGATTAGGATGTAATTTTTTTTGGTAAGCGAATAAGCAAGCAATTAAAAAAAATATTAGGAGCAGATTTTTAATTAATCATAACCTTGATCTAAATTTTTAAACAACCTATTAACACTACTTTTCTTTATACAGGGTGGAATTTTTGAATGCCCTCTGCAGGGAAAGTACTCTAAATAATAGAAATAACAAAATTTCTTTATTTTAGAAAAGAAATAAAACTGCATTCAAAGATTTTGCGAAAATTTGCTTGCTTCATCCAGAAATCGAACCGACTAAAATCTAAAAATGAAGATTTCGTAGTATTTCTTTCATTAAATTAACCTAGTATGATAAAGAGTTTTCATTTTTGTAATTGACCCTAACGTTTGATGCAATAAAATTACAGTGTGTCCTTTTTACAGATTTTAGTCGGTTCTATTCCCGGGTGAAACGAGCGAATTTTCGAAAATCTTTGAATGCAGTTTTATTTCTTTTTCAAAATAAAGGAATGTTTCTTTGGAGTAAAATTTGCTATCTCTGTTATTTAGAGTACTTCCCCTCCAGGGGGCATTCAAAAATTCCACCCTGTATATAATATTTGATAAAAATTACTTCTCAATCGGTAAACGATTTTAACAAAACGATTTTTTTAAATTAATTGTATTGAGATAAAATCCAGTTTTATTTGGTTAAACTGCCTTTTATATGGTTTGATAAGTAGTATTTTTTACATTAACGGCTGATTAGCCACTAGTACCTACTGCATTGGCCAAGAACATATAAACTTTTATTTTATTAAGTTATATAACATTATTTATAGGTAGTTAGGCTACGTTAGGCAAAGATATTCAGGAAACGACTGTGCAAGGTTTCACCAAAAGCTTTTTCGATTACCTCCTCGTCAAGTTCAGAATCCACTTTCCTCAATATAACGGCATGAAGCAGAGTTGGCCCTAGATTATCAGTAATCTCTGACTTATCCAATGCAATCGAGGACTCTTGAATTTTTGGGTCCAGTCTGTGGCTTGCATCTGCACCTTGTTCTAGAAGAGTTCGGATGACTTCTATGCTCTCCGTGGTAAACTTTTGAGATACAGCAATATCCAATGGAGTATAATTGAAAAGCTGTCAAGAATTATCACAAAATTGTTAGTATATCAGAGAGTGTAAAGGTTTAAATAGATTGTTTTCGGTTTAAATTAAGAAATAAAGCATTTACTTATATAGAACTCACTTCGGGATAATGTTCGTTGATATCAGCGCCATAATCTACTAACTGCTGGATGAGCTCCGTTTTACCGGATATTAAAGCAATGAATAACGCAGGTTGAGGAAAATTCACAAGCTTGGGATTCGCGCCATCTATCAGTAGTTGCGTGATTGTTGCCTGTATAGTTTGTAGCCTGCAAACGTGGATATAAATTTATTTTTAAACAGAAATACATTTATTTATAAATATTTCATCAAACTATTATAATAAGAAATATTTTACTTTGGTTGCTACTATCTTAATTTAAATTAAGAAAAAAAATGCTTTGTAATGTGAATTTGTCTATTGTCAAGTCAATTCTTGTACAACCTGATTGATGCGTTTAAGAAGGAATCATGAATTGCGGCTTGTACGGCAGATAGTACAGTTAGCATACAAAATTCAAAATAATTTATCTTATTCAAAAATAATAAAAACAGGACCGGGATTTAAACTAGCTTCTGACAGTAGTTTCGTGGTCAGCGTGAAGGTTGAAAGTTAGAAGAAATCGTGGCGCAATCCATTATCCTTAGAATGTTATATTGTTTTTATCGGAAAAGTTTAGTTGAAAAGTTTCTTCCAAGTTGTTGTTTTTATCCAAGAGTTGATTAAGAATATTTTTTTAATAGATTTTACTTCATGTAGGTAGAATTGAAATTGGTCTAAAATTAGTAGGGTCTCTAGTGCTACCCGACTTAAATAAAGGAATAACCTTGCTATGCTTCATTAAATCAGGAAAATCCCCATTAATAATACAGTGGTTAAATATTTCAACAAGGCAAGGAGCTATTACAACATTATAGAATTTAATATTTCAACAGATATAAAACAACTGATTCATAGATCAGTTGTTTTTTAATATCAATTGTCTTAAATGTTTTAATAATATCCCCGGTGTCTATGGGTTGGAACTTGAAAGATACCTTGCACTCACTAACTTGATTTTTGAGCCGCCACAGGTGATGAGTTTAGTGATTTAGTAGTTGAAACTGGAATTTCAGCAAAACAGTTCTCGAATGTCGTCGCAACATTTTCATCTACCTTAATGATTTTGTTGTCAACTACCAGTTTAAACTCCGTATTGCGATCCTTACCTTTTCCAGTTTCCATGCGATGCATTTTAAAGCGTGATTAGGATATTAAGGCAATGTCTTTCGAGGCTAACCATGATTTTAGCCCCGAGAGATGGCGCCACTCAGAGGTCCTCACGAGATGTTAAAAATTGTCGCGTCATTAGATTGACATGACTCAAGCATAAAATATTTCAGTTGGTAAACTACGTAAAATAAAATTTGTTTAAAGTTTAAAACCAAATTTTATTATATTTATATTTTAGTACATAAACTATGATTAGTAATCATAATAAGAAGGTAAGTCTTATACTTAAAGTACCTAATCTAATACTTGTGTATTTTCATTCATAGGGATTTTTGATTTTATTCCAGTTATTGAAATTTGGAAATCATTCACCAAAATAGACTTAAGTACCTGCATAAAATTTATAAGAAATGGTTAAGTTGAAAAACGATGATTACAAGCAGCATACAAGCTAAATTAATAAACGAACCAACAAATAGTAAGAAGTGACTACACTGACCCACCGAATTCAAACACTTTAATTCTACTGTTGCTTATGTTGTCTTAACGGTAATAAAATGAGATGATAGCATCAATATCTAGAATGAATCTCAACCACCTTAGGGCGTGGACACATGTCGCCGTGCGGCTCCGTTTGCCATGCAACGGAAGACACACGGCGCCATCGAAATGGATTGCACGGTACCGCGCATTCCGCCGGTGAAAAACCAAAATTGAAGGTCTTTGCTGACAATAAAATACAGTAAGCGATGCGACCTGCGCAGCACGCCGTGGCACGTCACAACGCCGTGAAGCCGAAGTTCGAATCTTAAACTGCCGGTTTTGTATGCATTTTTTAAAAACAAAAAAATTGTGTCAATAATTTATCCATGAGTCCAAAAATATGTCCACAAAATGTTCTAAATGTAAAAAATAGCAACAAATTTTTGACTTGCACGAATACTTTACTTCATTTTCAATGCACTTGCTCGTAAAGTGAGCGTTATTCTATTGAGTTTAGAACTATAAACTGGGCTATAAGTCACGCGTGCATTAATATATTATATTATACTAGTGCATAATATAATGAATCCTACAAAGTTGAATTGTACCTTTGTGCAAATAACATGCGAGAAAACAGAGCATATTTTATTGGTCCGGGTTATACATTAAATTTTTTCAGAAACAACAAAGAGGTTTTATACCAATTCAAATCCATATACATTTTTAAATGTTTACGCCTTATATTAGTTAAACAAAATTGTATATTAAACAAATTATTCACAATTTACAATCATTTGTCATAAAATATTAAAATATTTGGATTTACCACTCCAAATTAAACATTTTCACTTAAAATAGGCTGTATATGCAATACAGACATTGACACATTTGGCGGAAAAAAAAACCTACGCGCATGCGCGAGGTTCGGTGCCATTTTTCAATCACAATTCACAGCTTTGTTATCAAGTGTGTTTGTTATTTTATGACCACGTATGTCTGTCTTTTACTCACAAGCGTGTTGAAAAACGTCGTATATAACTCGTGAGCGTTGCTAATTACTCGGCTCATTATTAAGCCCTCGCCTGCGGCTCGGGCTCAAATCACAGCCTCGACTGTAGTTAGCAACGCTCACGAGTTATATACGACGTTTTTCAACACGCTTGTGAGTAAAAGACAGACATACGTGGTCACTTCGCTCACTTGTTACACAATATACTATTACTTAATACTTTACTTTACATATATGTATAAAAACATAACTTCACGCCTTTATGGGGGTAGGCAGAACAAGAGGCTACAAAACCATCTGATGTCAAGACAAAGTTTGGAGGTAGGTATTATAATGATGGAGAGAGACTATTGCAGAGAGTATTGCAGTCAGCTTCAGTCAAAAATGAATGCCCTTTGAAAAAAATGAATTCTGTATAATAAAAAATATTGTTAGATATGAGCTAAAGTAAAAAGTGCAACTCCACAAAAAAATTATAAAATCTTTCTAAAGAGACAATTCTCCTGAAATCTTAAAAAATGATTGCTCTGCTGGTATTTCTTATAAAAATAAAATAATCTTTATCTTAAAATGCATTTTTCAAGATATGGCAACATGTACCTAAACATTGCAGATGCAACTTGCTTCTATACTCCTACAAATAGAAATAGTACGTTTAATTGTTTTTCTTTTTGAAAACAACTTTTTTACTTTTATAACTACAATAAATTAGCCTACATTTTGTAAATTTTGGTGTGTTTCATATGTACAATAACCAATATGAGCGGTAAAAGTCATGAAGTGACATTTCACAAGACAGTGGTTAGACCCAATGTATGCCCCGCGCCAAAAGATCCTTGTCGGACTGTAAACATTGTTAGTCTTTCTTGTCATATGCAGTTGTATTGATTTGTTAGAAAGAGAAAATAAGATTTATGATATGCTAGTTAAAATTTGTCAAACATAATATGATTGGATTTTTTCCAATGGGGTGAGTGGGGGCAAGATCGAACGGTTTTTTAATGAGATGAGTAGTGTTGTTTTTGAATCCTTGTGAAACACTACACATTAGTCAAAATTTAAATTTGATGTCTTGTATATGACGACCAGAGAGTATATTTTTAAACTAGTTTGTTAAATTTGATTTAAATCTATAAAGTAATGAATACCACACCAAGCATCATTTGCAATGGACAAAAATAAAACAGGGGAAAGACCGAAAAGTGACGGGGAAAGATCAAACTATTTTCTAAAATCGCTTAAGAGAATGATATACATTCTTGGTCAATACTAGTTTATGGAATTTAATGCCCTGAAAACAAAATAACAGACTCAAGCGTTAAAACGCCTAAGGAAACAAAGACAAGACAAATATTTTGATTTTTGTATTTCAATCTTACCCCACCGGGGAAAGATCGAAGTGGATGTTCTCAAACATTGCTGAGTGATTGTTTAAAGTAAAATTGATAGTAAAAGTTAAAGGCGAAATCAGCAACAAACAAAAAATCTGATTATTAGTCCAGTCAATAAATGACCCAAAATGAGTTGTAGAGTGCGTGAGCAGGGAACTAAGCGATTCCTTCAGAAACTTGTTCAGGGGGCTTAGGTTGTTGACATACCAAAAGTCCTGACTCCTAGGTGATGAGCGGGGGGAAGGAGGGGGGGTAAAGGTACGAATTTTGGGTTTTTCGCTTATATCTCGAAAACGGTGCATCGGAGAGAAATATTTTCAATTAATAAAATGAAGTTCCTAAAATTATCTAAAACTTTTATATCATATGTTTTTTTCTAATTCCTAACCGTTTTCGAGCTATACCCTCGGAAAAAGTTGAAATTTACAAAAAAAAAACAATTTACGTCAAAATATTCATAAACATTGCATCATATTGTCTAAACCTATTCATAATCGAAAAGTATGAATAGGAAAGAAATTGTAGATTTTTAAATTCCCTTTAAGAATATATATACATGTGCTGATTAATAATAATAATAATTATTAATCAGATCCCCTGATTATTGACTGATCCCCGACCGACTGGTCCGATTGTCGGGTCTTTTCCGCCGAAAGGCGAGTAGTTATAAGTATACAAAATAATAATAATAATAAAATCTTATGCAGAAAGCTGCTATCCTTAACACATGCCGGATAGTGAGAAAGTTTTTACAGACTGAACAGGAAAATACGTCACTAACCCAACCTAACACTATCGCTCAGTCACACTCAAGCCCTCCGAACTCTACCCTATCTGACATGCACTTGGCTTAGGCCCGTGTATGCCTTAAAAAAACCGGCGCAAGCCGAGATGAGAAATCATAAAAAAATATAATAATAATAAATTGTTTATTTCGGATAACAGGAATACAGATATCAGTAAAAACAAGTAGGTACTTAAATTCTAGTTATTTATCTTATATATAGATTAAACAGACTTTACTGAGTGCACTACTCCCTAATAAAGGGCAAAGCCCAGTGAACTTAGGATGAGTAGTTTGCTCGACCCATAGAAATTGTTTTATTATCAATTAAATAGTAGCGCTTTTATTTTAGCTTTAAACATTTTATTAAAAGAAAGAAAACATATCATATAAAATATAAACAGTTTATAAGAGAGTTGGCGCGAAGAAGTTCATATGTGTATGTGTGGATTGAATAAGTGTATATGTACTTGTGTGTGTATTCGTGTATGTGAATGAGAGAGTATGTGTTGGTAGGAGTGTTGTGTCTTTGTCTTTGGAGTACATTAATATAAACGTAGTTCATGTAAACAGTTTAAAGATCAAGAAGATAGGTAGTTTTATTTATATTCCTATGAGATTGATTAAGGACTCAGTTTGATCATAGCCTTGAGACAAAAGCCAGCGTAAAATCCTATTTTTGCACTCGAATTTATTTAAGCTATAAAGATTTAGGGATTTGTTTAGTAAATTATAGAGATACGGGCCGAGGAAAGGATAGAATTTGTTGCTGAACTTAGTTTTGTATTTTTCTTTAAGACATACAATATCAGCCCTACGTTTTCGAAGTACGGTTGCATCATACGGTATATTTTTATGTTGGTGTAAGATAACGGACTGAATAAACAATTGCCGTACAGTAAGAACTTCGCAATTTTCGTATAGCAACTGGGTTGGAAATCGGTAAGGTCTGAAGGTGCACACTTTGAGGAGAATTCTTTGCGATCTTTCGAGTTCCAATAGGAAAGTTTTATGAGTACCACCCCAGGACATTACGCAGTAGGTTAAGAGGGACTGACATAGTGCTAAATATATACGTTTGAGCATATACGGGTCCATTACTTGTCGGAGAATTTTAAAGGTATATATTAGTTTTCTGATTCTAGAACTAAGTTGCGTGATATGTTGCCGAAAATTTAGATTTTGATCCACTATTATCCCCAGATATTTAATAGTGGATGCACGTTCAAGTGCTGTACAGGAGCACAGCTCTTTGTTCGTGCATTGAGGTAGATGAGCAATTATAGTATAGCTTTGGGGGGGTTGGTTAGAGTTTTGTATCGAAAAGGATAGGTATTTGGTTTTACCGATATTCAACGTTAAAAGATTATGTTGTAGCCAGGTTATTACATTATTAAATCCACATTGAGCTGACGAGAAGACATCAGACCAAGTGTTTTCAGCAAACAGCAAAACTGTATCGTCAGCATATGATAGAATTTCACCACTCATGTTAAGGGAGCATAGGCCATTTATGTAAACTAGGAACAACGTGGGACCAAGTATACTGCCCTGCGGCACCCCATAGTTTAGTGGTAATTCATTGCTAATATAAGCTCCTCTTTTCACTGATTGTTGCCTGTTAGAAAAATAATCCGTGAAAAGATTAAGTGGTGATCCCCTTATGCCAACTTGCTCCAATCTATTTAGTAAGACTATTTAGGAGACAGTGTCAAAGGCTTTGGCCAAGTCCAAAAAAACGGCTATTACTTTTTTATGATTGTCAAGATTTTTCGCAACATAAGAAGTAAAGCTAAGAACAACATCATCAGTTGATTTGCCTCTGCGGAATCCAAATTGATTTTCAGAAAGGAAATGATATTTTTCTAGATAATCTACGAGTCTGTTATTAATTATTTTCTCTAAAATTTTGGACAGAATAGGTAGTAAAGAAATTGGCCTAAAGTTATTGACACTGTCCCGACTCCCAGCCTTATGAATTGGAACGACGATCTCTTTTCAGGTTTTGAGGAAACACACCCAGTTCTAGACACAAATTAAAAATTTGCACCAAAACCGGGGAAAGAACAAATTTTAATTGCTTAAGTAGTTGAGTTGTAATATTGTCCCAACCAGCAGAGCAATCATTTTTTAAACAAAAAATTATCTCATTTACCTCAGTGCAATCTGTAGGGGTCAAAGAGAAGGAATTTGATTTTGCACTATTCGTTTCCAAACTATAGTGATTTGCTGAACCTAAATTAGACTGAGAAATGTTTTCTGCTAAACAGCTACCTATATTTGCGAAATAGTGATTAGCGTCATCTACAGATTTCTGCTCCAAACCATCTTTAAGTAGTTGTTGTGCTGAATTGACTGCTTGTTTATTAAACGTTATAGATTTAATAGCCCTCCAAAGCAATTTAGAGTTATTGCCGGCTTTTTCTATTTGTCATACTGCCGTTTTAATTGTTTGACGCGGTTAAAATAATTTTTTTTATAGCGTATGTATGTATTTTTTAGTACAATATTTGTAGGATCCTGTCTCCATTTAGCATACAAATTATCTTTGTTTTTTTGACACCTAAGAAGTCCCTCACTCATCCAAGGTTTTTTAATTATTTTTCTGGAGTTAGCTTTTACTGCTGTAGAATTCAATGTAATAACTTGTTGGAGTAAGGAAATCAAAGAGTCAATTGCGAAGTTTGGATCCCGACTTGTCAGTATAGACGCAAAGTCATAAGATTCAAGGTGTTTTTTTAGTCCTACATAATCAATTTTGTACTTTACTTTAGGAGTAGTGCTGGTATTATTAACCCATTCGAACAATACAGGTTTATGATCCGTGATATCAGTTTGTATCACTATCGTGGATGAATGATAAGGAGATTTCAAGAAAACGTGGTCTAAGCAGCTGTTACTTTCATCGCGAGTTGCATAATAATGACAAGATAGAAGCCCGTGGTAAGCCAGAAGATTCAAATATTTATTGCAATTAGGGTCGGAGTTTTCACAGCTTTGTAAGATGTTGATATTTACGTCACCCATCAGAACAATATTTTTACAGGTAGAGTAAAGTACTAGGATGTTGTTTAAAAATTCTAAGAAAAGGTCAATGCTTTCTTGCTTTGTAAGTGATTTTTTATCGAAATCGTGAGGCCTATAAATTGAAATTATTACCAAATTGTCAGACTTTAGTACCAGACAATTACAACCATTGTAAGAGTGATCTTCAGAGATAAATTCCAGATTATTTTTTATATAGATAACTACACCATCGTTTTGATAATAATTATTCTCATTAGTGACAGAATAGTATCCATTAAGGGATGGAATGAGTGGGCAGCTCGACAGCCAGCACTCTGTCAAAATTAATATATCACAATCAATGTTTAATCTACATAGTAACGCTACAAAATCATCGAACCGAGAACAATGACCTAGGCTCCTGATATTTTGCGTAATAGCTTTTAAACTTGAAGGCAAAATTAACAGCCTATGGCAGCTTTCGACGTTAGATTCGGATGCCTTTGATATCGTTACAGCGTCGATATCATTTATAGTGTCTAGGTCAGTGAATTTTATGTTTTAAAAGTAATTGTCTAACTGATTGTCTTCTAACATGATAATTATAATATACTTGTAACTCCAAAGTGACTAGTAATAGAAATAAAAGTAAGTTTGTTGAAAAAAATGTGTGTAAGTAATTGTGTGTGTAGTGTAGATTTGAGCGATGTAAAGTATTATCTGTGTTGTATATCCTTCGGCCTTCATTAAATACAGTTAAATAATAAATTTTAATATAATCAAACTTAAAAATAAAAATGTTTTCAAAGAAAATAGAACTATCCGTAACTAGTCAGTCTTTTAACTTACATAAATCGTCTTCACAGTTAATTCTTACGAACGGCGCACCTTCAGTTTTCCTCAAATAAATATTACAGTTAGATGTCCAGCAGAAGGAGTAATTCTTTTCTTTAGCCGACTGTCTAGCCATGAAGAAGAGCTTTCTTTGCTTATAAGGTAAGTACTCCGATACATAAATGGGTTTTTTAGGGGCAGAAAATTTTAAACAGTCAGTATTCAACTTATCGTTCAAAGTGCGAGTTTTATTATACGTTTTTACCGCTGTCAACAGATCTTCCTTTTTTAGGATAGAGCAAAACTCAACAATAATGGGTTTTTGAGCATCTTTCTGTGTCTTCAATCGGTAGATGTCTTTTATTTCTGCTTTACTTATTGGAGCGTTAACTTTCTGACTTAGGTTTTTTATGTATTCACACAGGTCATCTTTTGTTTCGGAGTTCTTGCTAGGAACATTTCTTATTTCTAAAAATGACAAGGAGCTCTTTCGTTCTATGTTCTCTATCTTTTCCTGTAGGTGGCTTATTAACTTACGGTCTTCTTTACGCTCCATTTCGAGGAGCTCTATTTTCTTTATAAAGCGGTCATGTGTGTCCGACAAAAAACAAACACTCTTTTGGAGTTCACTGTTTTGGTTTTCGATCCTGGCAATACTTTCCTGCAGTGAATGGAGCCTCTGCTGCATGTCATCTTGAAATGAAGTCATCATTTCTCGCATAATCTTTTTCATGTCTGAGTTACTCAAGTTCTTCATCCTAAATGTAACGTTTGCATCGGGTTCATGAAAAGATGGGCTGTTTAAATTTGGCGCCGAAGCTTCAAAATGCGTGGAAGGAGGGGTGGGACGGCTGACGTCATGTTCTGTGGTAGGTGTCATCGGTGGAGTGCGTCTGAGCGGCATCTTATAGTCAACGAAAGTACCAGGAATGTAGTAGCTACTAGAAGGTCTCGCGTTCACCTATCGCTTGAGAGGTCAACGTACACTGGGCGCTATCGAAGATTTCGAACAAATTCGTTTTCCGTCCAACGTATCTTGAGCTCCACACACAATTAGGTTTACTTCGCACTCACTTTACACTTTACAGAATAACTCCTTAATGTTTATGAGGACCTATTTTTACTTTTTATTAAAATTTTGAAAATAGCTTTTTAAATATATTTGAAACACTTTTTTTATAAATTCTAGTAAACGACTATCTCGCTTCGAGGTCCGGGGGGAAGAGGCTATCTAAGGTGAACGTAAATTTTAAGCAGCTGTTTGAAGACTTTTTAGAAATATTTAAAATTAAAGTGTAAGTACTATGATAACATACATGTACTAGAGTGCGGCCGTTGCGGGAATGCGTTCCTGACAGCTCCTTATGTCCACTGAATAAAAAAGGGTTAATGTCCAACCCGCCTAAAGTTACAGCTATTTTAAAACTTGTATAGCATTTTAAGTTATCGCGCAAGGATCGGGCATAGCCAATATCTTCTGTCAGCTCATCTTTAAAAGTTCACGATAAAAGGGTAGTAGTTGACCCAACATTGTTCTTTCAGCGGATATGTATAAGCAAACGATCAGATGAGGATTTGATGACATATTTTGAGTATGAGTTGGTCCCATTTCCCTTAGCACTGTTCAACGAAAGTGGCATGAGAAAGACAAACAAATCAGTGCTGTACAACTTATTTGAGCCAACCAAGAAAGATATTCTTCTGCCTCAAATGAACATTGTAGTCGATGGAGGATTTCTACTCCACAGAGTTATTTGGCCAAAAGATGCATCGGTTGTGACTATTTGTAATAGTTATATCATCTACGTCGACCACCATTATCTTGGGACTACTCGCACTGTGGCGTTTGATGGGTACGCAAACACAGCCAATAGCACTAAATCACAAGAACAAATGCGTCGTTACAGACTAAAAAGGTCAGCCGACATCAATTTGACATGGGACACACAAATACCTGTTAAAAAGGAAGACTTTTTATCAAATCCTACCAACAAAACTAACTTCATCTCCTTACTGGAGATAAAGCTGCAGGAGAAACGGATACATACTCTTCAGGCTACCGATGACGCTGACATCCTAATCGTGAAGACTGCTGTTGAACAATCCACTCACAACTCTGTGGCTGTCGTTGGTGAGGATGTAGACCTTGCTGTCCTGTTGATTGCTTCCACTCCTGCTACCAGAGGTTCTTCTGAAAACTATATTTTGCCGCTGCACCAAGGATTGTGTAATTGGAAAATGTGGCTGCCGAAAAGCGATGCTCACCTGTTCTGCAGCGTGCATCCACTGTCAAGGGAAGTGCCTGAACAGTGTGACTGTTGACGATGAGGACGATGAAGACGATGTAGAGCCCATTCAGCAAGACCTACGCGCTACTGAGGAAGAAGATGCCATGGAAGAACAATCATTGCCTGGGCCCTCAAGTTCAAAGAGGATGAAAATTTGATTACTTTTAAAGTCGAGAGTAAAACATTAGGAATATATTGAGAACAATGGGGTTTACAATTATTATTGTATTGGTGTAACGAAACTATCTGTAGAATAAAGTGTGAAAGTCATCATCATTATTTTTTCTACTTTATTTAATAACTTGCTTATAAGTAGCCATATATTATGTTATAAGAGGAACGAACAAAGGTTGTGGGTCAAGAATATGATATACAAACTAATTTTCTGAAAATTGCAAAATGCTATACAAGTTTTAAAATAGCTGTAACTTTAGGCGGGTTGGACATTAATCAGCATATGTTTTTTAAAGGTAATGTAAAAGGGAATTTAAAAATCTACAACTTCTTTCCTATTCATACTTTTCGTTTATGAATGTGTTTAGGCAATATGATGCAATGTTTATGAATATTTTGACGTAAATTGTTTTTTTTTTTGTAAATTTCAACTTTTTCCGAGGGTATAGCTCGAAAACGGTTAGGAATTAGAAAAAAACATATGATATAAAAGTTTTAGATAATTTTAAGAACTTCATTTTATTAATTGAAAAATTTCTCTCCGATGCACCGTTTTTGAGATATAAGCGAAAAACCCAAAATTCGTACTTTTACCCCCCCCTCCTTCCCCCCGCTCATCACCTAGGAGTCAGGACTTTTGGTATGTTAACAACCTAAGCCCCCTGAACAAGTTTCTGAAGGAATCGCTTAGTTACCTGCTCACGCACTCTACACCTCATTCCTTGACTGGACTATATGTTACATTTGTCACATTTGGTAGCATAATATTATTCCAAATATCTTACTCGAAAATTGATATGTTCATCTTACCCCATCAAAATTTAATGGCAAAAAATCTATTTAATAACTCAAACGTAAATAAAAAGTAATTATTAAGTGTCCAAAAGAATCAGTTGTACCTAGCTTTTAATGAAAGTTACAGGATGCGGGGTAAGATAAAAATACTTTAAGAAACACGCAAAAAGTCAGATTGTTTAATTTTGTAAAAAAAACATGTTTCTGTGCAATAACCTTCAAGCATTAACTATGGAATAGGAGACAATTAAATGGCGGCTTAAACAGTACTACAAACACTTCAAAAAATCTGCTAGATGTGGCGTTATTGTTGAGTTTCTGTCTAACCCCGTTTTCCATCTTCCCCCCACTCGCCCTAATAAAACATTGATAATTAGCCTGTGGTTTTTTGAGCTTTGCTGTGATTGGATTTCAAAGTCGGACAAGTCCGGGAGATAGTACCCCCCGCACAGGTTGACATGTTTGGTGAGAGGAACCATATATTTTTCCAGAAATCGAGCCAGCGAAATGTAATAAAAATATTGTAGGAGAACTCTCAATTACTTCAATTTATATTATTTTGACTCAATACAAAGTTAATTCTTGGAAAGACAAAACGATATTATACTTAGGTTTTAATGTTTGATAAGAAATAGTGAAGATACGAGCCAATTACGTTTGTTAGGAACATGACCGAAAGGAGAATTCTTAATATTGAAAGCCAGCAGAAGACCTTGAAAGTCAGGGAGAGATTTTAGATTATTTATACAAACTACTAAGAAAAGAAACAAAGGGAAAAAAGCCGCTTAATATGTTGATTTGAATCAAGTTTTGAAATGTTTTTGCTTACAATCCATTTGGTGACATTACATGACTTTAGCAACAGACACAATGTATTTTTTTATTGACTGACACCATGTTCATATAGTTTAGGTATGTCAATGATGAAATCATTTCATACTAATTTAATAAAATCAATATAAATTTATAGACACACTTAAAAATAAAACTCTAGAGTGTTTGTACTGAAAGAAGTGAGGTAGTACACAACCCGGACGCGTATTTACAAAAGCTATACCATTAGAGTGAAAGTGCAAGCTGAACTGGCTTAGCTTTTGTATGACAAAAACTTGCCCAAACCCTAATCCATTCTAGTACAGAAATTGACCGAAGTCGTGTAGACTTTGTGAGATAACTTCAATTGAACATTGCAGCAACAAAAGCTATCCCATTTGATATCGATATTTACCGATCGTGGGCTTCAATTTGATACTTAAATGGCAATTGTTCTGATTTTCAAAGATAGAAATAAAATGTGCATGCATTATGACCATCGTTATTTTGATGACTTAACGTTTGACTTTTGACCATGTCGGGATTGTCCAGGGTTTATTTATTTATTTATTTATTTACTCTTTATTGTTTATTAAAAAAATACAAAGGATAACAATGTACAAAAGGCGGTCTTATCGCTCTAGAGCGATCTCTACCAGACAACCTAAACAATACATAACAAAAACTTATAATAATTACAAACAAAAGAAAGTAGGGACATTTTATCATGAGTCAATATGTGGGCTCAATAAAATATATAAATAAAAATAATATACAATAAAATACAATTACTCGATTTTCTTAATACATAATTTACAATATAACATATATAATAAACATAATACATTAATAACGAATACGTCTATTAATCTTGCGCTAAAGTTAAATAATGTTTTTTCAGTTTTAATTTAAATGAGTTCAGCGAAGAGGCAGATTTTATTTCATAAGGAAGCTTATTCCACAGGACCACGGCTCTTGACTCAGGGTTGACTATAATAGCTGACCAGGTTTATGGCGCTTCGCCGGCCGCTGCCGCGGCACCGCTCGCTTCGCTCGCTCGGCTCGCGCACGTGTATAACTATATGCAACCTAACATGCTCCTCCTCGCTGCGCTCGTCGTCGCACCTAACCGTACTGATTCCGCCTTCCGGTGCGAGAGCCCTTCTCGTAGCTTATCTCTTTCATCGCAATGTATATCAAACAAAGATATACCTACTTTTCATCTTGACAAAAGCTTATCTATTTGAGTGAATATGTTTTATACAGTACTAGGTTTTGTCATTGCATTTCTTCGAAAATTACAAGAGCAAAAGCTAGTCCATTTCAGTCAATTTTTTTACTGAGTTCGATTAGGTATTGTCAAGTAATATGCATAAACAAAAGCTCCTCTATTAGAGTCTGACTCGTGACTCAAATAGTATAGCCTTTGTATATTCGCAACCCGGACATGCCAATGTAGTGGTCATTCGAAGGTGTTTATGGCACTTACCAGCAATTACCGCGGCAAAATACGGCTCGTGTGGTCTACATGCAACCTAACTGCATGTAGGCCACATGTATACCACCCTGCGTATGTGGTACGTGGCTAGCTCCCGCTTGTAGGTACTACACGCCCGTACATCTTTTTCGATTTTAATCAAAGTTTAGCCAATCAGTAAGAGGTTAAGTATTCCATTGACACAACTGTTCAAGCACAATAATGAAATTTCACTAGCGAAATTACGTCACGCGTGCATTTATATCGCATATCATAAAATAACATTCAAATATGGCTGGTGACTTAAAAACAACCCTGTATATATTTTTTAAGTTTATTTATCCGTTAAAAACAAAATTTTGGCTTAAAACAATCAATCTTCACTCGTATTATATTCTGACAACTCTCAATTTGGAGTTCATCCAGATTAAAAAGAGATAGCCGAGCAAATCAACCTCAGAGCAATCATTTGTATGAAGGCGGGGAAATAATGATTAGTACTGAAACTCGTAGTGTAAATCGATCTCACTTTGAGAAATATCCATTTAAATACAGCAGTTAGTAGGTAACCTGTAATTATTCCAAACTGGCTTGAAATGGACCTAGAGTTACAAATCTTGAACGACAATACCCGCACCCACTACAAACCTAATAATTTCTACTAAAGTCATATTTTAAAGTAAAATTTCACCTTTTACCACAGCTAGGTACCGATACATATGAATGTCTTCGTTTTATTTCCACAAATATACATTCAATAAGCTTTTTTTTATCTCTTAAATTTACGGAATAATCACATGGCACACTTAACGATTACAAAAAAATAAAATGTATAAAGTGTATTAAGTTGGTACTTACATTTCTTTTTTAGTTCTACTCGCACTGTCTACCGATCCAATTTCCTCATCGATCTCTTGATACATTTGGTCCTTACTTGGTTTGGTCGTTTCTTGAATGACTCTAGAAGCAGCTTTCTTGACGTCTTTTTTTTCTCCACTTTTTTTTTCTTCTTCTTCAATAGAATCGGCATCCTGTGCAATATTATTTACTTGGAATAAATATTCAACAGGTTTCGCACTCTGACTATCTATATACAATTCATTTGTTCTGATTAAAAATTCAGATTTTATGGCGTTTTCTGTGATTTGGCCTCCATTGGTATCGAGAGGGGGGTCGAAGTCATCCTCATCTTGGTACACTGTATTTTTACTACTTTGCGATCCTGATGGAATTTGCGTAGATATGGTTTTAACTTTCCGTGAACTTGCTCCGTTGGTTCTTGTTGGGGGTTCACGCTTTGTTTCTCCTACATCGCGAATAATTTTCCAGTCTGCCAAATGTGGCAAAACTGCTGGAATGTAATTTATGTATGATCAATAATTAAAGAACAATATTCAGCTATTAATATTAGTACATGAGGCATACTTACGCATATTAGGAATATCAGTGGGCGCTGGAAGTACTGCTTCTAATACTTTACTTGGAGATACATCTTTCGAAATACAGACGAACCTCGTAAGCGCAACTCCTAAAGGAGTACAGCAACTGTCATTGAATCCATCAACATTTCCACCACTTTCTACTAAAAAGTGAATTATACTGGGTTGATCACCGCACTAGAAGACAGAAAATCTTTGTTAAGCCAAACTAAGTAGCAAATGTAGCAAATGATTTAGCAACTTACAGCAGCGTACATGATCGCAGAGTTTCCCTGCACGTCACTGATGTCAGGGTTAACATTATGATCCAGTACGAAGTGTGTTACATCTTCTACGCGCCCTAAGTAACACGCCATTAGCAGGTTTCTGTTGTAGGTATTAAAACAAAATAAATTCGAATTCTTGTATAATATATATTGCAAATTGTTTTATTTCAGGTATATAACAGAATAATTTCATAAAGTCAAACCGACTATGTTAATATTGTGCACTTGATGTATAAAGTGCGTTATATCGAATTTAGTATGAAGAAGGCATGACACCCGAAGTACCTACCGGCAAAAGTTTTCATATACTCCCGGTTTTTTAAAACCATTTCTAGGTCCCGAAAGTACTTTTGTTAAATTTATTCTAGTGGTCTTCCTTTGCTTTTCTTGTTGATAGGAATATTTCATCATGTGAATTAAAACGTCGTTGTTGTTCCAAGCGTATACGTTTTCTATTTCTTGGTCTGTTTCGCTGGGTTTCGTGTCACCTTCTTCCTAAAGATCATTCAATTTCAATTAAATGGCTTTTGATTTATTAAATTTTCAACAGTTTAGGTTAGTGTTTTCAAGATTGTAACACTATAACTATTAAATCTAAATGGAACTCTCGAATTGCACAACTCTTTATTTTCACGTCATTCCTCAACTATAACAGTGTAAATTACGTAATTATTTACTCTTAATTGATTTTGAGTTTGTTCTGTTCACTTCTTAAAATTTTACTTAATACCATCCATGACACTGATTCTATTGAAGTGTCAAAAGTAGCAGAGGTTGACGTAGAAATTTGTCACAAGCCAAAGAAGTCAGTTTTGAGCATAGATAAGAATAATTACTAAAGTAGTATTGAGTTTAAATATAATAACACAAAATGTCAGGTGCTTAAGGCTGAGGTCAAAGGGTTTAACCCCCGACGCAAATACAGACAGGTGTTATATATAACTCGGTTCATTAAAGTAAGGAATCTTGAATGGCGGCTTGTACTTACGTTGCCAGATAGTACAGTGAACAAAAAAAATCATTTTTTTTTTCAATTCAAAAATTATAATAATAAATAATTACACAAACTAAAATGCCTGATCATAGTAAGTTTATAGTAAGTTTCAAATAAAAAACAAGCATATAAGACTAAGAGCTTTTAAATAATATTTTAATTAAAAAATAGTAGCGGCAGGCGGGACAAGCTAGCATAAAATAAAGTATTAAAAAACGGTATATTTTGTGATTCTTTGCTAATAAAAAGCTTACATACGTAGGTCACACTAATAGTTTTGCGTAACTTAAAAAAACAACTGTTATTACCAAAATATTATGATTATTGCTTTTAAAATTCTCTTCTTTAAATTTTAAACATTTAAACCAAAACAGGAAGTCTACAGATCTAAATGCATGTTTTCTACGTGCTGAAGGGTCGCTATCACTGCCTCTTCAGATTTGGTGAGAGAAATCTCTTTCTACTACCAACATTTCTTCAACCCGAGAGTTTTCGCTTTCATTAGTGTCAAATGACTTCTCGATATCTGTTTCTGAATCATTGCTTTCTGGTCATAAATTCATATTAAAATTCTCTATTTCTTATTCTCTGTTTACATTTCGGCCAGTATTTTTCACAACACTTAAAGCACACTAGGTATTGAAATTTTGATATGATCTAATATTTTAAGGTAGTATCTACCTAATAATTTTTATTATAATTTTAGTCTCAAAACTTTTTCACGGCATATTTGTCGGTATACCTAAATATCCCGTCCCGAGACTCCAATAATTTATATTATAACTAGCTTTATCCCGCAACTTCGTTTGCGCTTGACTACCCTTCTCGTGGAAATTTCACAAACTATACAACCAGACACCCACTGAAAGAACCTTTATACCAAGTATCACAGTGCATGGGGCACTCAAGGAATAAGTTTTTTCATACAAACTAAAAATCATATATTTCCCGTGCCCGTGGGAATTTTGGGATTTTTTTTCGTAGTACAACCAGTCACTCTTTAAAAAACCTTCACGCCAAGTATCACATCCGTACACTCAAGGAATAAGATTTTTGATACAAACTAAAAAGTCTAACCCCTTCCCGTGGGAATTTCGGGAATTCCTTCCATAATACAAACAGACCCTTATTGAGGAACCTTTATATTAAGTATCACATCCGTGCACTCAAGGGATGGGATTTTTTCATACAAACTAAAACATCATATATTTCCCGCTCCCGTAAGAATTTCGGGAATTCCTTTCATAACACAACCAGACACACATTGAAAAACCTTTACACCAAGTTTCACATCGGTGCACTCAAGGAATAAGATTTTTCATACAAACTAATTAGTGCACCCCTAAATCTCCTAAAGAATGTATGTTCCAAATTTCAGCTCCCTACGCCCAGTAGTTACGGCTGTACGTTGTCTGTCCGTCACTCAGTATCTCAGTCACTCAATCAGTAACGGAACAGTTTTATATATATTGATTAAATATAACATTCTATTGAATTATTTTCCGTTTTATTGAAAATAGCCAATAGTCATTCATTTATTTCGAGTTTATCAAACGTGAATAAAAATAAATAAATAAAAAGTAGATCCTTTATAATAATTATTAAATATCATTTTTTATATGCATTAACTAATCATAGAGCAATAAAATAACAGTCTTTATAAAGTTAAAAGATTGATATCAAATCTATTCCAGTTGCGTGTATGCCATTAATTGGATGTGCAACAACTTCATTCCATGTAACGATGCAACACAACGTTTTTACAAACGCCCACTGATTAAAATGCTTGTTTAATATTGACATCTGTGGTATCGACATCGTTGGCAAATAAAACGATCTCAACAACGGATGTTGGTTGTGAAACAAAGATGTATCCAAAAAAATTCTAATAAAATAATTAAAATAAATATATTTGTATATTAATAAATATAACATAACAATTAATTAAACTTAAATATTCTTTTAACTGACCGTACGCGCGAGAGTGAGTATAGAGAATACTAGTGTGCGAACAAAAGAACATGATATGCGCCGCCATTTTCAATTCCTTTCTTTATTGAACCATCTATACTAATATTATAAAGAGGGTAATATTACAAACATACAAAAAAACCTTTGTATTTTTGTATGTTTGTATTGAATAGGCTCAAAAACTACTGGACCGATTTCAAAATTTCTTTTACCATTACTTAGAGGAATTCTTCCAAATCCGTATAGGCTACTTTTTATCCCGAAAATCCCGCGGGAATCGAAATTGCGCGGGTAAAACCGCGCACAACAGCTAGTGTTATATAAATTTAACGTGTCTGTTAGTGTATCTCTAATTCTGTCTGTGGTAACGTAGCTCCTAAAGGGATAAATCGATTTTCGCGTAGTTTTTTTTTGTGTTACAGATAATTTTATGCCGAGTGTTTTGTGAAAATCTGTCCAGTGATTCTTTCATGTGATTACGTAGTGCTGGTGGTTGGGGCCTTGGACATAAGCAATCATCATTAATAAAATTGTTGATAGAAAATAATATAGTATTAGAAAATATCCAGTCAAGTGTACATTATCGAGGTGATAAATAGGAAGTGAGCATAGATACAAAATCCTATTATTCACCCAGTTTAAGGTAAATTCTCAGACATACGTTTCCCACAATTCACCTTAGGGTGAATACTTTAGAGTAATAGATCGGAATAACCCTCTTTCATAGTTGATGAGATCTGACTACCTTCCATATGCCCTATCGATTTGAAATTTGCTACCGTGTTCCTGGTACCGCGTGTTTGGTTCCGTGAATATGGTAAGGTATCCATGACCTAATCAGCTGTTTTGAGATCGTCAGTTCTTTTCTTATAATATGTTTAAAATATTATTTGTTAGTTTTTTAAGTTTCTTTGTGTGAGGAGTTTTAATTTTTTTAAATTTTCATTTATAACTTACAGGGTGACTGGTGACTGGTGGGTCACTTTTGAAATTCTAGGACGTGATAATTTAAGATCATACAGGAAGATAACAAATATAATAAAAAATAAACATTAATTATTTACTGAGTAAACTTAACTGAAAGTTAAAAAAATGATTACGCAACGCTTGGTTACACTAGCGTTGGCAGCGATCCGCGATTGACCCGGGCAAAAGCAAAGTAAATTGTAACAAAACTTTATTCATTTATAGGGAATTCTAGTGAAAAATTAAGAACCTAATTTTATAGCTTAATTATGACCAGAATCGAGTAAACAGTGCTCTAACTCAGTATCTAAAATTTTTCACCAGTTGCCCTCATGAGGTGTTTGTATGTGAAGACAATGTCATTGCGTTGATGATTTTGTAACTTAGCTTTTAGTACATTCACTGCGATATAGGGTCGATCCACCTGATTTATATCATGTCACTCCGTTTGTAGATGAAAATCGTTTACTTAACCTGGTGACCGTAGTATGCGTATAAAAGAGGTTAAAAACAGGTGTAACTGAGACAAATATAGCTTTCCGTTTAATATTTTAAATAAAATTTGACAAGTAATCAATAATTTAATAAAACAAATAAACAAAATCCCTAGACAAACACACCTACTAACGTTATATGATAGCTCTGAACTATCGTGATGTGCATGATGTGTATGAGAACTTCAGTATTCTTAGAATCGCTTTCTAAGAATTAAAACCTGTGCTGTGGAAAACGTCGCTGAACCTTATCTGCTGTATTGCCAAGGTATTCCATTACTTGTTTCCCGATCCTATGTGACCGACCTTGAGAACGATAGATACCGGCGCGAACCACTTGGTCTAGCTCGGGGGATTATTTTATTCATCATCATCAGCACTCTCGTAACGGCCCACTGCTGGACAATGGCCACCCCAAGGTTCTCCAGGTCGCTCAGTCCGGCGCCGCCCTCATCCAGCGTTACCGGGGACCTTCACCAGACCGTCGTCGGTCCATTATTTAATTTTATGAATATAATAACAGCAATCGAGGCATATGTTTTAAAACTGTTTGACGATATTTGCAGTATACATTCACTCAATATGATGTCAAAACACCATAAAAATCTTTGAAATGTCAAAAGCGTTAAGAGAAATAGTTATTTCTTGTAATAGTTATTTCTATCGAAAGTACAGTCAGATTCGAAGTGTAACTTAATGTAGTGTGTGACGCACCTCCTCGTTATGTCTCTTATTATGAGGAATATACTGTCTACTACGAACCAAAAAAGACGTGTTTTATTGCGCTCCTACGACCAACATCGCATGGCGACCCTGCCAGTGCTGCCTTGTGGCAGAACTGCGCAGAAGGAACTATTAAATTATGGATTTTGTTAATACTAATAAATAAGAAAATAAGCAGAAATAAAACTGCAATGGAACCCGTGGACTGAAAACAAATATGAAATGAAAATGAAATGAAATGAAAATGAAATGAAATGAAATGAAAAACAATTAAGTACTTAACAAAGTTAAGTACCACAATGAATAAATTTTGAAGAAAATACACTAAAATGTTTCATAAGTTAAATTGGAATAAAAGGGAAGGAAAATAATTATGGTGATAAGGGTGATAATGGAACAGTGGCAGAACTCCGGGCGCTGGGAGCTGGACGAGTCTGGATCGTTCTGGAGATCCGGAGCGGTACGGAGCTGGTGGAAGTGAAAAAAAAAAGAGTGATGTGAAAATTAAAGTGCGTTTTCAAGTGTGTAACGGGTTCAGTGCAGGTTTTAATATGTTTATCTGTTATTTAAATCATATATCTTTAGAAAATAAGTCTAGTAGCGCATTGACAAAATAGGTAAAAGTATGTAGTACCATGTAACTAAATGAACTTTATAAAAGGTCTTGTATCTAATAATTGTGTAGGTAATTATTTACTATTATCTATTTACTATACCTATATATCGCACGCTTAATAATAAAGAGAAATAAGTCAAAAATTAGGTAAATCCAGATTTTCTAATAAAATGCAATAACAACTCAAGAAGAATAGGTAGAATTCGACAGCCGCTCTATTTAGAGGATTTTGAGCAAGATAGAAGGTCGGTCGCCTCTTTCTTTCCAAACAGGTCATCCGTGCCGTCTGTCAAAAAGTAAAGCATTCAGTAATGTTTCAACCTTTGTGATGAAAACACGTTCGATTTTGCCGCTTAAAGTGAAATATTGCTTTTATCATAAAAAACTTAAGTATTTTTATGCCATTTAATTTATTAATAAAGTGAAATGTTTTGTTTTCGGTCTCTTTAATATTCAAAATGTATCAATATTTTGGGAACATTTGGAATTATTTCGGTTTATTTCTTAAATCTTATATTTGTTGAATGCAATATGTCGAGTTATTGCGGTTTATGATTAACAAGCTATCGATATTTTTTAAACATTCAATGTTGCTACTTTTTATTATCAAAAAGTGATAACCGATGGAAAAACTTTAGTATTTATTTCAGTTTATTATTAATATCCAAGAATATTGAGTTGATTTTTTGAGACTTATTGCTATTTTTGATTATTTAAGCACTGCAAGGCACGAAAATGTTTTCAAGAGAACGAAAGATTTTACGCCTACCTAACACCACCAGCGCCTCAAAATGAATCCGAAAGTGCAGAATCCGTGTTTGATATCGATCCGGGGTTATTGGTAATTTACTCATTTAGATAAATTATCTTATACCTAATTTATAACTTTATATTTTATCAAACAAAGTTATGCGTAAATACTAATTAATCACTTTTGTTATAGGATTCAATAGATCAAAAATACGCCTTTATAATTAATGTAGAAGATGTTAACTCCCCTACTTTTGATTTAATAACTTACATTGATGTAAGTAATGTTAAGGTATTTAAGCTTTATTAAGGGCATAATTTAAAATAGAGAGTATTCCATAAGTTAGATTGTATCGAATTAATTTTTTCAAAAACCTCCTACACCAACACCATACATACAAACATCACGACAGTATCCCTTAAGGGGTAGGCAGAATGCCAGAGGTTACAGGACCATCTGATGTCACGTTTGACAAATTTGGAGGTATTATAAAGATGGAGAGAGACTATTGTAGTGACAGAGGGTCAGCCTATCGCCCACAAAAACACCTTTAAAACCTCTCACATCTCACATTTGAGTACGTAACTCTTTCAAAGACATAAGAAATAAAGTCGCCGAGTCGTCATCTAAAGTTACCATGTGGAGACAAGTGTCACTTCAACGTTCACAAAAAATTAACACTGAGGATCGATTCATTATTTTCCGGTGGGAATTAGCTGATTTAAGTAAGCAATTATCAATTCATGCAATAAGAGTCTGCTAGACATTTTTCAAAAGCAGTCTCGATGTGTCTAACTGCATGATTCATACTATAAGCACAAAATAAATAGTACTGGAATGGTGGAAAAAGATCGTCGGGAAAGCATGGGAACCACAAGCATATAAGCTTGAATCTCATTAAGTCAGGGCCACAATTTCTAGGCATGGAAATAAAACAATTAAGGATTTGTACGGCAATTTTACGAACAACAAATAAAAAACAATAGAGAAACTGAAAGTTAAATGGCTTTTTACAAAATATTTACTACACAATATAAGCCTTTTTCAGCCACGCAAAGATGAGTGTGATCTATGTACTTCTTATTCTAACTTAGATGCATTGAGTTATTATTACACATAGTAACTCAATGATTAGATGGTCATAAAAGAAAAGATATAAAAGAGATTTATGAAAATAGACTTACAGACTAGAGACTTATTTCGGCCCTGCACAGCTTCTTAACTTATACACAGCTCAAGTGCGATCATGCATGGAGTACTGCAGTCATCATTGGGATGGTTCAGCCAAATATCAACTCAAAGCGCTGGACTCCGTAGACCGAAGAGCCCGTAAACTAATAAACAACGTTGACCTTAGCAAAAAAACTGCAGACCCTAGTCGTAAGGTTGCTTGTTTAACCGTTTCGGTGAGTGCGCGAGTGCTCTGTTTAAACAAATTGAACCCTCACTTTTTTACCATCGGACTTCTAGACGCAGACAGAACTGCCATCAGTAGGTATGTGGTTGATATTCCGAAAAGTAGAACTAAGCGCTTTGGCAGTTCCTTTTTGATACGGGTCGCCAAGGTTTGCAATGAACTGCCTAGGTTCATTTTCTCTGAGCTTTACAGTCCTAGTACTTTTAAGTCCACCTTAGTCTTCATGTTCACTTAAACTCAGGTGTCATGGAAGACAAATGTCCCATCCAGCCTTTATAAAAATAAAAATAAAGGTCTGAGTCCACCTTTTTGTAAGGATGTCTACTTTTCTATATAAAGTGCTTAGGATAGGATAACCGAACCTATCACAATTCTTACTGCTGATGATACTTAAGTTTAATAGTTTTTTATTTTATTTTTCGAAGTTGGTTTTTATCATTATTCTCTAAGTTTTACAAAATGAAGGCTGAATATAGTCATAGAATAGAATATGAGTTATTAATTTATAGATTTTTTGGAGACCTTTATTGCTTGATAAGTTGATCAAGTTAGTAGCCAAGATTAAAATGCTGATCTCTATGTTACTTAGTGAGTATTAAGTAAACGAGTCTGTTTGATTTTATGCCTGAAAAGATTCCAATTTTTATATTTTTATGTGCTCTTATAAGAGTTCATTATTGCAAAGCGTTTATTGTTATTCTACATAAAAATAAACAATGTTGTTTTTCTTCTTTGTATTACTTAAAAAGTTTTTCCTTATCATCCTTTAAAACTTATTTTAAAAGTAGGAGCAATAAAATCTATAACCTTTAGATATACAATTTCAAAAATCTTTAATTATCAAAACTAAAAAGAAATAAGTACTATTTATACCGTTTTAATTTCTAAATAGTTTACACGAAACAGATCTATTTTGTTTTGCGCCGCAACAAATTTGTATTTGACATCTTTTGTTTTTTGATAAACCGTAATAAGTCGGGGGTTTTTCAATCCCTTTAATTTTTAGCATAGTTTCCATTATCCTAAAAAAAATATTTATACACCAAATTAAAGCCTCAAGTCTCTTCTTCAATATTCAGTAATAATATTTCAGGAAATACTTTACTTCTGTTATCTGCGCCATTTTAAAAACCGGGTTCAACTTTCCAAAAACTTTAAACGCGTTTTCCCAACATTCGTCATTTTTGAGTTATTTCTCTTTATTATTAAGCGTGCGATATATCTAACTTAAATTTATTTCATAACTTTAAAGATTTTCAGTAAAGCTCAAAAGACAATTTTTGACAAAAAGTGCATATCAGTTTCTGTTTAAACCATATTAGCCATAATTAATTTGTGTTTTCATCTCTGTATAATAATAAATTTCATTTTTCACGTCTTCATATTTCAAATCCAAGGTTTGTTCGTGAGAACATAAATTTGCAGCGTAAAGGAATTTTGTTTCGTGTGCAGAGAACAGAGAACAACTCCAGTAAAGAAAAAAAAATAATTTCGTTTCAAACAAAACGTAATATTTAATTTAGGTAGGTACCTATCAAGATGACATAGTTTTAGTTTATTAAGTTTTATTTTATAAATAACTCTTTCAGATCTTTAGTTAGAAAGATAAACGTAGTTTCTTTTTCAATTCTCAAAAATTTTGGTCATAAATTTAAAATACATTATCCAACGGTAGTGATCTATCTCACTGGCTAATCAATATGTTTTAAATTACTCTTATTAAATTCGAACTAATAAGTATTAAATAAATGATAAATTCTCGAATCCATTTCTGAAAGGTAGGTTTGTGTACTTATAAAAAACATACAATCTAATTGATAACCTCCTCCTTTTTGTAAGTCGGTTAAACAAAATAATCTTTGCATTAAAATATAATATAAAACTTGTCATGAGTTATAAATTTGTAAAGTATGAGTTCACCGTCATCATTTTACTGCCTAGTTAGTAACCAGTGTTATTGTTAGTTGCATTGCAATAAGATACCGAGAGTTTTTAGAATCAATTTTTTTTTCGTTTAATATAGTTATACCTATCTTACTTTATTACTTTGAAATAGAAAATGATTTTTTTCAAATATATCGACTTTTTGGTATAAATTTAAACTTGTCTTTCACAAAGATGAAATATTATTCTAGTACTTTCAGTGTTTTTTTTAATTCCATGTATTTTGAAATTATGTTATTACCTAAGTATATGAAGTTTGTATTGTAGTACCTATATGATTGATTAAAAAAAATATATATATATAATGTATATTTTTTTTTGTTAAATTGCCGGGGAGGTGTAGTGTGTGACGCACCTCCTCGTTATGTCTCTTATTATGAGGAATATACTGTCTACTACGAACCAAGAAAGACGTGTTTTATTGCGCTCCTACGACCAAAATCGCATTAAAAAAATGTGCCTACTAAATCTAAGTCTATCTATCACATTGGCCAAGTCACAATTTTAAAATCGCATTTATAAAATAAGCTTAACACACAGCAAGTACTTAATAATATAATTAAAATAATTTGAAGTATAATTTAAATACAAAATAATAAAAGATTTAAATATTAAAACATAAAATGACAGATCTTCAAAAAAAAACAGTGAAATATGATTAAATAAATAAATAAATAAAATCCCCAGACAATCACACCAACTACATGGCCCCAAAGCAAGCATAGCTTGTGTTATGGGATACCATGTAGCGAACTAGGGGGGAACCTAGAATATAAATACATGAATAGATAAACACCCACACACGGAACGTTTTTTTTTCTTGTTCCGTGCGGGATTCGAACCCGCAACCACTGGCGTCTGAGGTTGCGGGTTCACCCTAGGTTTACCCATTCGCCAAAGTGGTCGTCGATTATAATTACTTAAACAATTATACAGGGTGACTGGTGACAAATTTTAGATACTGAAGGAGAGCACTCTGTTCTCGATTCTGATCATAATTATGTAATAAAAGTAGGTACTTAATTACTCACCACAATTCCCTATAAATAAATAAAGTTTTCTTACTATCTACTTTCCATACGCCTGAGTGAATCGCGGCACGCGGATGTCTGCCGATGCTAGTGTAACCTTGCGTTGCGTAATCAATTCTTTTACTTTCAGTTAAGTTTACTCAGTAAATAATTAATATTTATTTATTATTTTATTTTTTCTCTTCATGTATGATCTCAAACTATCACGTCCTGAAATGACCCACCAGTCACCCTGTATAGAAGTAGAAAAAGCTTTGTTTTTACTTCTGTAAAATTGTCATATTTTGGAATGAATTTTTTGTACCCTATACCTTCATTCTATAATTCGGCAATTTATGACTCAAAATTTTGCCGAATGGGAGCAAAATTTATTTGGACTTCTTGTTAACTTGTTCATAACAACTCGGACCTAATTTTTTTATTAAATTAGGTTGACAAGCAGCATTATGGCACTTTTGTATGTGTACATTGTCACTTTCCTCACATAATGTCACTGATCTATTACAATTTCTATGTCTTTTATTTACGCATGTCCATCCACACGATTATATATATTTTCTTTGAAAAAGTAAATCCGACGTACAATAGTGTTCTTCCACCAACTCTATTTATTATTATTTGAGAGTTTTAGGAAAATGAACCCCGCGAGGGTTCTAGACTTGCCATTATGAGATCACTTGGCCAACTGAACTTTCTAACAGTAACTTATTGCAACAATAACTTGACTTTTGTGCAAAAGGGATAAAAATATAGTCCCTCATTTTGGCTATTGTCAATTATGTCGGTTTACCTGAACTCTATTGTTTTCAATTCTTTGCGCGAGAGCGTTAGTTAAGAAGCTCATGTGACTTTTGGTTTAAACTGGTCTGTTCGGGCGACGCGACGACGACTCGTATTTAAAAGGTACTAAATAGAATATTTTAAGAAACAAAATAGTAGCAGCAAACAATTATGTGTTTTATTTCGCAACTATGTCAATACCTAGATATACAGATAATTATACCTGTACCTCGTCATGTTAAAAAAAAATCAACATTAATTCAAACATAATTCAGAAACGCTCTTTTCGTCAACTGTATCTCATACCAATAACTTTTTTAAATTGAAATTCGAGGACGTCCTCAACAGGTGCGTCGCACTCAAAGGGCTTACTTAACCCACAGACCAGAAAATGGGTCTCGTATTCGGTTGAATCTACATTCGGCGCATCTCTACTATAAAGCATATAATAACATCATCATGATTAAAATATTTTTGCAATTATTTCCGTAATTAGATTTCATTTTCAACAATTAATCAAACAGCTAGACTGCCTACCACGATAGTTTTTGCATACGTGATTGTCCTCTGTGTGAATGTGATTTATGCTGAGTGTACGTCTTTTCACGCACACACAGAAACTGTGTATACAAGGCTTGCTCACACATAGCGATGCGCGTAAAGATGGGTTGAACTATCTCTATCACAACTTACTTGTAATATGACGCGTTGGTATTCTTCTGGCTCAGCCTTCTCCAAAAAGTCTATGCAATCATGATAATAGCTCTTGTCAAAGAAATCCACATGGCAAAGTTGACTACTAAGATCGTTACAGTGTTTCGGGTACAATTTTTCCCATTTCTCTGCGGCAATCTGAGGTTCGCATCCACTTTGTTTTAGTAGCTCTAGGGCATTGTTCACTTCACCAATCTGTATTTATCGAGTTAAATCAGATATATTTTGTGGCAAATCTTTTGCAGAATTTTAATATTTATCATTCAACTAGGTATCTACTTAAAGCAATTGTCAATGAATTGACAAAATAACAGGTGGTAGAACGCATTTTTCCAGCAATGTTACATGAAGAGTCATTTACCCGATAGACTCGTAGGCTGTCATAATCGACTTCATTGTTACTTACCGCCAATTGAGAGTGAGTTTAAACGCCCAACCATGGTTCTCGAGGCATAAAAAAGTCAGCAAAAAGGTTACTTCCATCATAAGCAGACTGAGGTTGGGTCACTGTTGTTCACCAGTGTACCTACACAAAATTGGAATTCTGGACTCCCCACTTTGCAACTGTGGACTGGAGCCTGGTACAGTTGACCATGTCTTCTTTAATTGTCCCCCCCTTTCCTGTATCTCTCTATGATATCCTCCCCCCCCAAACCCCCAGACCAACTAACCTGAAAACCCTCCTCTCCTCCAACCAACCCCTTATCCTTCAAATCCTCTGTAAATTTGTCCATCAACATAATATTTCTTTGTAAATATGTAGATAGTTAATTGTTGCATGTATTATATATTTATGTTTACTAACTCTAGTAGGTTAAACTTATTTGTTGGTGATGGTACTAACTGTGATGCATTATTGTTTTAGGTAACTCAATGTCCGGTCTACGTCTGTATACTGGCAGTAATAGCTAGTCGCTTAGTATCGACAGCTGGTTGCCAAAACTACAAGAATTGAATTAAATTGAGTTTAAACGCAGATTTATAAAATAATAAAAGGAACACAAATTAATTTAGGTACTGAAAACGTTCTTGATAAAACCAGAGACTAGTAAAGTAAATAAACTGACAATCCCGAACAAAAGTTCGTGCCCCGCTATTTAGTACCTGCTAAGATATAAGATGGCGCTGGGGGTTAAGAATCATGAAATAAAATTGAAAATTAAAATACTACCACTAAGAGACACAATATAAAACTATAGGTGGCGCTATTTTGAATTTCAATGAGCCAAAACATACCTATTTCGACGCGTTGCACAGTGGGCTAAAATGAGTTTTGTGATAATGCTTCTATATTATATGAAAATGCTTCGATATAGCTATGTGTAGGGCTGATTTGTTTGTGATTTGCTGATTTTGTCTTAAAAAGGTAGAAATTATTAATGACATTGTATGAAACTTGTATGAAAAATCAGATGATGTGATGTCCTAAAATTTAACTTTTGCTAGAAAAACATATAATGTAACATTTGCTTCTCTTCCCGGGTAAAATACTGTAAAAGTCAGTTAAGGGACACAGTTTTATTAGCATTTCGGTGTGCGATAGGCTGACTGACTCCCGGTCACTGCAATAGTCTCTCCATCATTACAATACCTCCAAATTTGTCAAAGGTGACTTTAGATGCTTCTATAGCTTCTGGTGTTCTGCTGTGAATATGGATACAGGTGTGAAGTTATGTATGTAAAACATAATATACATGAAGTATGAGTAAATATTTCTATTCATACATAAAATAACCGTTAACATTTCCGCATTTTTTAATTAGTCAAAATAATTTCATTTATTTTTACAAAAAAAATTTCCGATCGGTGATCAAATTAAGAACGTCAATAATGTTTTTGCTTAAATATTGAGAAACATGAAATGCTAACACGTTTCATTTTAGTATGGACCTCTGGCCAGCACCTGTGCCAAATAAAATTTAATTTTAACATCCATTTGACTTATCAGTTCTAACCTGGACGGCAATGCAAAGGTGAGCATGGTTTTGTGTTTGTCCATAAAGTATCTGTCAGTTTTAGAGCCACCAAGGCGGTTTTGTAAATGTATGAATTAGTATTATTTTCATCTAGGTCTTCCAATTGTTTGCGAGACCATTATGACATTATTGTAACGGACAATACTGCCAGTTCTTTGGAGATTGAGTGCTCTCTTGGTATCAATTTATCAGTGGGTTTTTGATTTTTAGTGAACTTTTTAGAACTTGAAATTTAGTGTTTGCAGAGAAACTTGGCAATTTAAAGAATTGTTTTTCACTGAAAGAAATTTCCACTTTGACAACAGTTGACATCATGGCGTCAAACATCGCAAATGCTAACTTCAAGGGCCAATGATGATTAAGTTACAATGCGTTAATTAACCAATGAGCTATTATCGTGATTATTACCGTGAGTAATAGAGCCAATCATAATATTTCCTGATATTCAAACTCGATGTGAAGAAAAAATAATTATGCCGCTTTTTGAAGAGATCATGTTAAAAGTTACAATGTCATGTTTTCCCCTCAGAATACAGAACATCCAGTATTGTAAAAGTAAATTATTTAGAAATATTTTATCTTTCTTTCTTGTATATAATTTGCTACATAATTAAAAAACACTGGGAAACACTATGCGCTAGTTGTTTAAACTGCATTGTCAAAATTGAGAAAATTTAGAACTGGATGTATATTGCTCTTTATACATCCCACTCTCCACTCGCAGGACTGCTGGAAGAGAATTCGCTAGGAATAAGCAGTACCTTATTCCGTCGTGAGAAGTCGTGAGAAGTCGTCGTGGCGCCGTGGTTACTGTGTGTATCATACGATATCACAGGTTAAGCAACGTTCGGCGCGGTCGGTACTTGGATGGGTGACCGCCGACCATTCATATCTCACGACGACTTCCGTGCTTCGGAGGGCACGTTAAGCAGTCGGTCCCGGTTGCTGTATACTTGTATACAGTAGTCGTTAGGGTTTATCAGAAGCCATCTAGGCGCCCTAAAAATTCTGGCATCCACCACCCAGCACTGGGCCAGCTTGGTGGATTATGGCCTATACCTCCTCTGCGCCCAGGGGAGAGACTCATGCCCTGCAGTGGACTCATTACAAAGAGTGATGATGATGATAATGATGAAGCAGTACCGTTGTACCATTTAATTATATTTCTTTGTTCTATTATTATTTGTAGTGTGTACATAAATATCACTTTCAATGTTTCAGTGTTCGATTTTCAGAGGATTTAAGGCAGCTTCTTCTGTCTTCTTCAGATCTTTTCTATACTGGCTCAGAACTGGGTATATAACAAGTTACCCCTAGTTCCGCTTTACGGTCACTATAACACCAAACTTAGTGAAACTTGCTTTTGGGCGGCATAGTCGGTATTTCAGTTTGGGTAATTTAACTATTTAGCTAATGTAGGTTAGGATCGTGATGTATTAAATAAATATAGAGAGTTCATGTCAATATTTCGTTAATTTGAAGATGTTTGCTTATAAATTTTTTTCTTCTGAGAATGGGACAATTTTACGGAATGGTAACCCTAATTTCACCCTCACCAAAAGGGCCAAAAGAGCCTTGTTGGACTAGGGTGCTTCAGTTTCTGGTGCATTGACGGATTCTGGATGTTTTGTATTCTGAGGTTTTCCTTTCAATAATAAGGCAATTAAATGCATTTCAAAAATATTGTTCCTTCAAATCAAATTGAAAAGTCACTTTATATACAAGAATGGACTTTTAAGGTGTGCAGCTCCGGAATATTAAATATGCGTTGCGAAAACCATAATTATAAAACCTTAAATAATTGATCACATATTTGTTCAATTTATAATTTGAGCATAAGGTAATCCGAACTATTAAGCTTAGAGCCCTAAAAAGGTCTCGTGGCATTTATGCCCTGGTATAAAAAGGTTCAAAAGAATGCGTGTAGTTAGTATTTTGATTTATAAACAGGTAGGAAGGTTACAATCTCTGCATCAATAGACTCTGTGCATCTAATCTTGCAATTATAGCATCTTTGTGGTAGTACATACAGCATATTAACTAGCTCCGCAAATTATGTGTACCTATTGTAATAAATAAAGTATTAATATAATGAGTAATATATAATTTCATGCCATGTTCAGCGCCATCTAACAAAAAAAACGACGTTACTTTTGAATATAACCGTTTTCATACGCCACCTGCCAAAAAAAATATGAAAGTTGTCCATTTATGTGGAAATTCCATGTAAAATAAAATCGTTGAATCTGATTTTATGACCAATATTTTATATTTAAAAAAATACCTCAATATATTTGTTGATTTTTAAAATGATTTACTTATGATTTCATGATTTCAATGGCCTGTAAGAGAGTTTCCAGGCTATCTGCCAGCGCCATCTACAAATAACACGGGATTTTGAGCTTCTTCCGAGACAAGATTTTTTATATGGGGATTGTAGTGTTTGTATCTATGCAGTAGCTGCAATACATTGTCTCACGTACCACACTGGAGGGGGCTAGTTGTCAACGTCAGTCGTGCGACGAACGCGGGACGAGTTGGACAAGCGCCTGCGCTCCAGGTTGTGTGTAGTAGTGAGCCAGTGACTTACTGTGTCCTTATTTAGTGGACCCCAGAAGGGTTCTACAGGGATTATCAGTCCATTTACTTTACTAGTCTCTGATAAAACTAAGAAGTCGATAACAAAGCAACAAGTGCGGCCGGGAAAATCGAGGACTTATAAAAATACAATACTTACTGCCTGGTTTCTACCTTCTAAAATAAAAATAAAATAACCTATTACAATAGATGTTACATACTTACGATTTTGATTTTCTTACTCAATACTTTTCTGAATTTATTGACAGCGATTCGTCCGATTTGGACAGACTGGAAGTCTGGTACGACGGAAGGTCCCATGGGACGCCAGGCGAGTCTAACGAGCTTATTGTTATACCACAGCCCAACGTCTTGCTTCAAGTTCACGTGAGTCTCTATACCAGGGCCCCATCGCACGTCGTGGTTGAAGAGTCCCTGGGGAAATAAGATTTCCTAGTGGTTAGCGTTTTCTAAGTACCTAACCTTAAAGAAGCGCAACCTGTTAACTAAAGGTATTAAGGTATGGTCGTTCTATATCATCATCATCATCATCACAACTCTTTGTAATGAGCCCACTGCAGGGTATGAGTCTCTCCCCTGGGTGATGAGGTGGTTTAGGCCATAATCCACCAAGCTGGCCCAGTGCTGGGTGGTGGATGTCAGAATTTTCAGGGTGCCGATACGGCTTCTGACAAACCTTAACGACTACTGTATACAAGTATACAGCACCCGGGACCGACAGCTTAACGTGCCCTCCGAAGCACGGAAGTCGTCGTGAGAAATGAATGGTCGGCGGTCACCCATCCAAGCACCGACCGCGCCGAACGTTGCTTAACCTGTGATATCGTATGATACACACAGTAACCACGGCGCCACGACGACTTCCCAAAAGATATAGAACTTCGTTCTATATCCTTACAGAATAATTAATTTCTTAATTAAGTATAGGTATCTTTTCCAGTTATTTATGAATATTTGGTGCAAGACTCAAGGTATAAATCTCTTTAGGCTTAAATCAAAGTTCCTTATTTCCAATTAACGCTTGTGATATTGAAACGCATTTGCTTTGAAACTCTTCACAGACTGCGCTAATTAAAACTTGTGTTAAAACCGCCTCCAATTATTTCTCAAAACATCTACAGTACACATTATTAAAGTACCAAATAAATAAAAACGTAAAAATTAGACATAATACAGGTGAAATGTATTTACTAGGTATTTACATTTCTAGTGTTAGTTTTATTTAATTGTAACTTTCAACAAGTGTCTTTGTACTATAAATATGAAGCAATCCAAATGAAAATTTTTTGACAACCTCTTTGGCGATGGGGTTACACTGTCTGCTTCAGACACCAGTGGTCGCGGGTTCGATTCCCGCACGGAACAAGAAGAGAAAATAAAATTCCGGGTCTGGGCGTTCATCTATGTATATGTATATGTATTTATATTCTAGGTTTCCCCCCTAGTTCGCTACATGGTATCCCATAACACAATCTCTGCTTAGTTTGGGGCCATGTAGTTGGTGTGATTGTCTGGGGATTTTATTTTTTATTTATATGTAACATTTTAATCTTCAAGTTAACTGAAAACGGCACCTATAGCAAATCCATAACATATTTTTAAATTGCAAAGGAAGTTGCTTTTTATGAGTGAGTACAAAGTGTAAGAAAAAAAGTACAGGGGATTTCTTTATTTCCGCCTTCATGTAAGGAAATACATCAATCCCAACAACATTTGTCCCACAACTTTTTAAAATTAATAGTTTTTAAAATTTTAGTTTTTTCATAAAAAAATATTTATAGACTCTGGTTATAGGCGTTTTTTACTCGCTGCTCTATTTACTCTGAGCGTAGGTATGCCAGGACCCTAGCGCAGTAAAATATCGCTTCATAAAAATAATCGGTACCTACTTCTTACAAAAAATTTAGAATAAGGAGCAAAATTTTTTGTATTATTTATTAAGATTTGTAAAAAGTCGTAGAAGCAATTTTGTTGGGATTGATGTGGAGAGGCATGTGATGCATTAATTAAAATTAACCCTGTATATCTAAAGAACTTGCAACTTGCCTCGAATACTCTTCCATCTGGGTATGACTGGACACCATACCCATGCTTGCGATTGGCGTAGACGTGTCCTTCATAAGTGTAGAAGTTCCCCTCAGGTCCGTAAAACCTCCAGTAATAGGTCCCTACTCCGTGCATTGTGTCTCGCACCAATTCCCCTTTGTAAGTTTCTAGGGACTGAAACATAAAAACGTCTTGATTTCAAAGCATAATACCTAGTTACTGAAGAATAAACTTCAGAGTTCATCAACTGGCTTTGTTTCTGTTTGTTTAGTTTCTTTACCTTAAAAGAAGAATAGGACGATTACATTTAACCTATCGCATCTAGGCTTTAGCGCATTTTAACTATGGAGATGGTTAAAAATTTATTATCTTCATAGAAGTCTACTATCTCTTCTCTACTCTATTAACTTTTGACAACGTGGAGAAATTCTCTTCCTAAGTTACCGTGCTGCATATTCGGCGTGCTTAGCACTTAACATCTATCATCATCACTTATCATCATCTGCGCCGTAAAACGAGCAGTATCATCTGGTGGTAAGTTCCAGCTGCATGCCGAAGTTACCTAGTTCCGGAATGATGTCTTGTGTAGCCATTGAGAAGTATAGTTCCGAGTAATTGTGCTACATCGACCCGCTCACAATTGTAGGTCTACCCTCGTATTTGTCCTTTATCATGGAATGATTTGATAGAGTTTATAGGAATAGGTATTACGGTCTATAAAAGCCTACACTAACTTATGTCTGCGTAGGGTGATCTTAGAGCCCTACTGTCCCTACTTAAGGGTGTCGTAAAAGGCGACTAACCCGAGTCGCCCCGATTGGTGGTAGGACCTCGTCATTGCATTAGGGTCCGACTGGCTTGCGACCACCCTTCATATAAAATATGCCGCGTGTTCCGGAAATATTTTATAAAGGGCCAGTGCTTCCATGTTGGCAAACGTAAAATGTACCAGTTGCTACTCTTCCCGCGCATACTGTTAAAGTCAGTTAAGGGGCAGAGGTTTCATTGATGTTTTTGTGGGCGATAGGCTGACCCCTGTCACTGCAATAGTCTCACTACATCATTATAATCCCCCAATTTTTTCAAACGTGACATCAGATGGTTTTATTGCCTCTGTTGTTCTGCCTACCCCATAAGGGATACAGGCGTGAAGCTATGTATTAGTACTAACCTTAGCACCAGACCAATAGTTCTCTCCCACGCCTTGTCGTCTTTCCTCTGAATCCTTTTCACCGAGGTAGTATTCATAATAATCCCAGGATTTTTCGGTATTAGTTTCATCTTTTGCACAAGGTTGAGGAGATTTCATAATAAATTAATTAAAACGAGGAAATCGAAACGTAAATAAGTCAAATAAATCTATATCAAAACAAGAATGACTATTAATTTATTTTAGTAAAAAATTAGAAAAGGTTTACGATAAAATAAATTTACTGTCATAATGATTTCTTTCAGAACATGTTCAGAATGAAAATATTGTCATTGTTTTCGAATTTGTAAACTTAACTGGATCTCGTACGGTACAATACTGTTATACCAATTTGAATTGTGACATACTTTAATGGGGTTCGTTTTTGTTTGACTTTTCGAATAAAATAAGAACGAGCCAGTTGTCTATGAAAAAAACTTGTATTATAAACTTAAACAGGGGAGTAAAATGGCGTCTCTTTAGTGCATTGCAGATGTTGTCACTTTTTATCGATAAAATAAATACCGACTGCTTTTTTTGAATGCTGATTTTACATCATAAGTACATACTTATTGAATGCCAATAAGCCACTATAAAAGAACAATCTCCATAGGAATAAATTTAACCCCCTGCTGCTTAGATTTTATTATCATTTAGGTGACATAAGAGATTATTATTATACGGGCTGAGATGATGATGATGATGAAGAGAGATTATTTCCAATCATTTGAGCCTTTGAATCATGTATTTCGGGTATTTCCTTTTTGTTTCTGAAAATCCAGTTTTACTCTTTCAAACATCAATTGTAAAAAAACTAATTTTTCGATTTTATTGTTCTTTTCAGTTTTAGATAGGTGTTTAGCAAATCAAAAATAAACCGTAAAAAAATTGTTACAGTGTGATTCCAAATAGAAGCTACATGAAGTTTTATAAAATAAAAATGATTTTTTTTGGAGCAACGTTTACAAAAAAATGCTTTTTTCTAAAACCAAAAAATGTGTGATAATTTTGCTTCTACAACTTTCTGGCTATACAACGAGGTAAAATAATTGGCGTTTAACAGCACAATTAAAGAAAAATGACCTACAGTTTTAATCCTTCAACGGAATTATACAAAGTGTTCCTGTCATTAAGACGCTAACTTTTCGCTGTCAAAAAGTTTATATATCAAGTAAATAAGGGTTTTCTATCGATAATTTTATGAATTGCAACGTGAGGACAAGATAAACTGGTCTGATCGTTCGCGACCACTAGCGTTTGAGGCAATTGTTACCCCATCGCCAAAGTGGTCGTCTGGTTGTTGTTACTTGACAATTCCACACTGGGTTCGATTCGACATTAGATTCGCAAATTTTAAATCTCTCTAATGTCAAATTACGAGACGTCAAATTCAAAAGTTGCTAATGTAGACTGATTTTTTGGAGTCTCAAGATTGACACTAGACAGACATAAAATTATAGATTGTGTGATCGCCCATCAATAAGATGTTTTGCCATCCTTGAGAAATAGAGAATTTTTTCTTTCGCTCCAAGCCCATGCTGGACTGGGGGTGAAAGCAAAACATAGAATGTGCCAGCTGCTTCTCTTCCCGGGCATACTGTAAAAGTTAGTTAAGGACGGAGGTTTTATTGGCGTTTTACGGGCGACCCCCTGTCACTGCAATAGTCTCTCCATCATAATAATACCTCCAAATTTGTCAAACGTTACATCAGATGGTTTCATAGCTTCTGGTATTCTGCCTACCCCATAAGGGATACAGGCGTGAAGTTATGTATGTATGTCCTACAAAAGTCAGTTATTTCACTGCCTAGCACAGCACAGCCTTTTAACGGAGAAATATTATAAGTACTGTGACAGCAATCACCACTATAAATATAAATTAGAGGTTTCAGTAAAATGCTGATAAAATCATAGTCGATTTATGGTACAAATTATATGTAATTTTTAATAAAAAAATAAAATAAAAAATACAAAATTTATCCAACAGGGGACGGACCCGCCGCCGCAACCATGATTTCTTGACGAACTCAGCTCAGAAGCAACTGCAGCCGCAACATCGTGACTTGACTCTCATGAAATAAGTATACTCCTGAAATTTAAAAAAAAGTTACAAGTCGATGGGTTCACTTACAGAAGGAAAAGATAAATTTACTCCAAGATAAATTTTAAAATCTTAAAACGGTTTATTCGTTTTGTTCCCTTGGGTGCTATCACCTAGGTGAACAAAGTGAATACTCTACAATCTACATGCTTTATTCTATACTAAATGATCCATGCGCCCCGGGATTTTTAAAAATCTAAATTCCAGTATCTTGGTTCTTTACATGATAGATATCTCCGATCTTCTGATAACCTTAGCCTGCATACTCCTTTACACCATTCTGGATTTCTTTCGAACTCTTTTGTTATTCAGGCAATAAGGCTCTGGGACAAGTTGTCCGTATTACCACGTAAAGCCCCTAGCAAACTGACATTAAAAAAATGCATCAGAGCTCACTTTTTTTTTCATAGCAAATAAATCATCCTAATTATTATTTTTATTTATTTTCATATATATTTATCAGCTTATATGTATATATTTAATATAAATTATAGTATAGATTATATATGTATGTGTATTTATGTAGTTGTGTAATATATTATAGTTTTTATTATAATCTGCACCACTTATTTACCATCGCTACTTTTGTGGTGGTAGGCTGGTAGAAAAAATGGTATTAAGTCCGCCCTTTGCACTTGAATTATCTGTGCAATAAAGTTTTAAACAAATATTTTTTTTTTTATAAAGTTTACAGGCAAGTGACTATGGTAATTCTTAGCTTTTTAGTAGTGTATACATTTATGAAAACTACCATAGCTGGATCGATTCTCCAAAATATTAAAACAGTTCATAAAAAAATCAGCAACTATTTTAGATTTCTTACCAATAAAAATGCCGCTGCCAGAAGCAAAGCCTTGTGTTTAGGCTGTACTGCTATGGATGGAATCTGCAGGGTGGTCACAAAACTGACAAGGTCACGGTCCCAGCCATGTGTGATCCTGCCTACTTCTCGCATGCCGTCAGGGGATAAAATCTGTAAATAAGTAATTCGACTGTAATAGTAATTTGTAATTGATATACACGGTGTTACTTGAGGGGTGGATCAAACGTGTCCCAGGGATGGGGGTTCTCAATACCCCATGTATGTTCAGCAATATTAAGTGGTTCTGAAGATGTTTGCAAATTTATGTTTTTTTTTTGAAAAAATAAAACAGATTCGCAGGGAATATTTGAAAAAACAGCCTAACTGTTTGGTCTACTGGCGTGATTTTTTTGTCTTGGCTTAGTTTGATAACTTAAAATATCTTTAAAAATTTTATCTGTATATATGTCATTGATTGTATGTCGTTGATGCTCTAAACTCACCTTAAACTCTGAGAGCACGAGGGCACTCCGCATCATTACTGCAGGCCCTTCAATGGTGAACAGCACATCATCGTTGAGGTCCCGCACGTGGAAGAAAGGAACTACGCACGTCCACTTCTGATGAACTCTGCCGACGTAGTCTCCCGGAGGAGTCACCACCTTCATCTCCTGTTTGACAATAATTTCTATGAATAAGCGTAATCGGATGATAAACTCATCCTGATTGCTTCAAGATTTCAGATTGTAGAGTAACCGATACTATCGATGGCCCCCCACCAATTATTGGCACCTTCGGTTTTAAACGCATATACTAAGCTTTTCTCGGTTATTAACCATAAAGAAATAATTTTAAATAAAGCTTAAATTAGTTATTGACAGCACTAAATAGTCGTTTCGAAATAATGACTACTATAAAATACATTCTAATACAATTCTTATTCCAAATACAACACTACAAAATATACTTTTCTGTCTTGCCTTGAACACATGATAAGTTTATCGACATATTAGTTGTTAAAGTATAGATTATTACTGGTCAGTCTATGTTTTTTTTTTAATAAATAAGATATTGATTAAGGGTTTTGCAGTTAATACTGCTAGAAAAACTTGTTGGAAATAAGCTTTTAAGGGGTGTCAATAATTGTACATGTTATTTGTATGGAGAACTATTTCGCTGGCGCCCCTGCCAATAATTGAAATACAATTTCAAAATTGCTGTAGAGTTTAGGCTTTTGATCAGTTTAAAAAGTTCTATTCATAAATTGGATTCTTTTATTCATATCTGTTGTGATTTTAAGTTTTGGCAGTGCCAGTTTGTACTTTTTATAGGATTGTCAGGGGAAATGATTGTACTTCAAAGTTGCTAAAACTTTATTAGCTTTTTTGAAATTATAATAGTGATGTGCCTGATTTTTATCATATTAAACTTAATAACCTATCTAAAGATTGTAAATGACGAAATGTATTATAAACAGTTTATTCAAAAACAATTAAATATTTATTAAACGGGATTTTGTGTAAGCCGCCCTAAGTCAATTGTCATAAAGTTATGCTTTGAAAATTATTAACTAAATAATTAAGTATCACCGTATTTTATTAAATCACTAAACTTTTCCCATCTTTTTTTTCGTTTTAAACTATTAATTGGCCGGTCGCGTGTACAATTATTGTCAGTGCCAATAACTAGTATTTTCGGTATTCTTTGAGATTTTGTGAGAAAACTCTAATTTAAATAACTTTAAGATAACTATAAACCCTTTGCATCTTGTCTTAAATAATAAGGGAATCTTACGGAATCAAATTCAAGTCGACATTTAAATTGATTGATTTTGTAGAGGCCTTTAAAGTTGCGAAATTGCTTAGGGTGCCAGTGATTGTACCTACTACAATGTGATGGAAAAGTATTTACGGAACCTCTTTAATAGATACATACATACATAACTTTACGCCCGTATACCTTATGGAGTAGGCAGAACACCAGAGGCTATAAGCCCACCTGATGTCACGTTTGGCTTTGGAGGTATAACAATGATGGAGAGAGACAATTGCAGTGATTGGGGGTCAGCCTATCGCCCACAAAAACATAGACAAAACCTCTGTCCCTAATCTGACTTTTACAGTATGCCCGGGAAGAGAAGCAGCTGGAACATTCTATGTAACCCTTTCGCTCCCAGTCCAGCATAGAAGATATTAGATATTTAATAAAGTTATTAATTTAGAGAAATTTTAGAGAAAATTTTATTTACAATTGCATGTATGCCTACTAGGTCTCGTTAGTATATAATTTCTCTGAGTCAGTTCACTTTGATTGCAATTAATGAATCACGTCTGAGCTACTCCTTGTACATCCAAGTCACGTACACTCCAAGTGTTGCTAAGATTCTATACTAAGTGGGTCTTGTTCCAGGTTCTTTTACAATTGTGAGTATCTCAAGAAGATTCCTTATCAGTAGTGATGGTTTCTTAGAATATGACGGAAATATCGTACGATTCTTCTATGCTGGACTGGGAGCAAAAGAAAATCATAGAATGTGCCAGCTGCTTCTCTTCCCGAGCATTCTGTAAAAGTCAGTTAAGGGATGGAGGTTTTATTGTCGTTTTTGTGGGCAATAGTCTGACCCCCTGTCGTTGCATGTCTGTCTCCATCATTATAATACCTCCAAATTTGTCAAATGTTATAGATGGTTTATAGATTCTGGTGTTCTGCTTACCCCATAAGGGATACAGGCGTGACGCTATGTACTTATGTATGATATGTTTTGACTTGTTAGTTTTAGCAAGACACTCGTATATACTCCATCAAATTCCAGTTCAACTTTTTGTCTCTTCAGTGACCTACCTGAAGTCTGCAAGGAAAACAGCAAGAAGCAGAAGCTAGTCGCCTGGTCATCATCATGGCTTCCTGCCTGGTGTTGTCATGAAGGTGCATCTTGAAAGACCGGCCACTGCCACAGAGGCACCGCTGCGTCGAACATGACACCTCGCTGGCTATGTATAGCGCCTCACCGCGGGGCACACGGACTATGTAACGATTCTCTGAATCTATTTTGGATATAACTGTAAATTAAGGAATTTTTATATAAAATAGAGAGAGCAGTGCTAGAATAGAAGAATCTCTATATAAATTTTGTTTGAAACAGAACTAAAGATATTTTGTAAGCCTGTGAAATTATGTGGACACAAAGTGATTTTAGAACATTACGAATACTATATGAAAAATGGATTATACAAGAGAGTATTTATATTGACTTGAATAAATTGTGAAGATAATATTATAAAGAATGAAATGCTTTATATTGATAGTTATTTAAAATAACTGGTTGAAGTCATTGAGTTACTATGTACAATAACTCAATGGTTGAAGTTGGCACTTTTGTTGATTTTGGTCTTTCAGTATTTGACTAGAAGATTTAAAAAAAATAAAGTTTAAAAACTGAAACCCAACTAAGTAATAAAAGCACGCTCTAAAAAATCGGAACAAGAGAATAGTTTGCGCTGAAATATTTATGTAAGTATTTCGTTTTTTTTATAGCGTGCTTTTAGAGGTCGGGTTTTGGTTTTAAAATTTATTTTTTTAACTTATTTTGGAGCTATAGTGTTTACATATTTTAAATGTGCTAATGAAGTTATTTTATTCGATACCCTACACAAAACCTTCAGTGTATTTCTTTACTATAATTATATTTCACTTATTTTGGATTAATAACTTTTACATATTTGAGCTGTGCTAATAAAGTTCTTTTATGCACACACAAAACCGTAAAGATTTTCTTTTTTATTTCTTCACTTTAAGTCCCCTAGAGGGGGGGCTGTAGTCAATTTAACGTAACCTTATGTAGCCTATAACCAGTGAACAGTGAAGAGGCTTCCAACGACTACTCATTTGTCTAATTATGATTACTAGTTTAGAAGTTCTGAGGGAACAGATGAACATCCATACCCACATACATTCATATTTACATACAGATCAAAATCATAACCCTGCTTTTCGCTTCGTCGTAGTCGGACAAAAATAGATTTAGCATTACTTACAAGATGTACTTGTGAATAAAGTGCAATTTGAAACATGTCAACTTCTTTTAGTGATGTGTACTTACTGTCATCAATCTCAACAGTTTGTTGTATGAGCAAACTGGAAACCCCAATCAGGAAGTCTAAGCCATGCAGTGGGATGAACTGGTCTCGAGGGTTTGATTGCCAATTTATTGTGGACACTGGAACTTCTCTTCTGATTCCTTGAAAAAATTGTGAGTTCAGAGCTATTCTTATTATTAGGTTCAAGTTCCTATAGGATGTTATGGCAATCTAGGTGCTTGGGTATGTCAGTAACCAGAGATCATGGATATGTTTGTTTCTATTGGTCTGGGTGTAGTAATTATGTATGTTATTATTGTTGAACTACTTAGATTGTACTTCATAGATGCCAATTAATTATTGATATCATCGGCACGAGTGGTTTATGACGTGCACCTCCTTGCTTTTTGAGAACTATACCCGGTGCGGCGAACCTTGATCCCTATGACACTGACAGTAATTTCCACAACACAACCTTGTAGTGCCGTCACCGTTACATAAGAATTGTATATGAGGCGTCTAAAAATTGGCATTTATTTATTTTACGTAGCTATATTACATAAGGTATGATTTAATAAATACCCCACGAAGTAACTTTTGCAGAACGTACCTAAACGTAAAGTGTGATTGAGATAATTTCTTGTCAATGTTATGAATTGTTATAATTCCAACGGAATATCATTGTATTGGAATTTAGCTACGTAAAATAAATAAATGCCATTTTTAGATGTCGCCACGGCTGGTAATCTCCATAGTGTATATTAGCATCAGTCTATGGATATTATCCATGGGCTCACATAATGATATTGACACTTGACTGCTTGAATAGTTTGATTGAATTGAAAGTTTCAATTCGAATTGAACAATCTTTGTAGGGATTGACACAATAACAATCTTTGTGAATTGATGTGAAAATGAATTTAATTATAAATAAATTATAAAAATATTGTATAAGTTGTGAAAATTGTGTTACCCTTATGTGAATTTCCAAGAAAATATACCAAAGGAAGTACCTAACTATAACTCAACAATACCTGAAATATACTGACAGCGAGGACTGAAATTATATACCTATATTGGATTTATAATTGGATTGTCAGAAAAAATTATTTAATCACACCACATTGTCTAGCCTAAATTAAGTCTCATTAAGAACTTGTGCTATGGATACTAGATAACGGATAAATAAACTTAAGAAATATATAAACACATAGATATTTTTTATTTTTTATATAGAAAAACATCCAGACCCATATTTATTTATTTGTAAATTTTATTATTTGGCAAAGGAATTACCTATAGGCATAACATACTAAGAAAGTTCTTGCCATGTCCGTAGAAAAAAAACTGCTACACTCTCTTTGATTGTGTAGAATAACATTTAAAAAAAAACAAGCTGTCAAAATCAATATGTGAGCCTCGTATAGACCGACATCTATGACAAGGGAGTTGTCCGTCTGAACTTGTTCTCCTTATTAGTCTGTGGATGTCGCCAATACGATTCTAATGTAACGGTGACGTCACTACAAGGAAATGACTGTCAGTGTCATAGGGATCAAGGTTCGCCGCGCCGGGTATAGGAGATCGTTAAACACGTCGACAAAGGTGTGGAAACGATTTCTGTACATTGATGACTTTTAGAAGTAATGATTAGCAGCATAAACTTTGAGCAAAAACTATTTCTGCGTATTTAGGATTTAAAATTAGTCCATGAGTTCAATAAAAGGTAAGATTGTTAAAAAAAAAAGACGTGTTGCACTCGGAGAGTGCCGCGGTTAAGCTATTGCATAGCATTTTTTATCATCTTATGCAATTATAATTATTTATTTATTTTATTAATGCAGTAATGTTTGATCTTATATGAAGTTCCACAAGTTCCTAGTAGATGGCGCTGATTGTTTATTAAAGCCCGCATGTAAAGTTATGAAATCAAAGTATCACCGCTGTGCCGGTCGGAGTGAGGGGTGTTAGGTTTTTTTCGTTACGGAATTTCTGGATTCGGTCCCCACGCTCAAGGCCCGCGATAGAAAGAATTAAGCTTACCTTGATGCTGCGGTTGAACACTTATAACTAAGTCCGGTCTTTGACTCCTTCCTTCGTCTGCAAGAATGAAATGACAAGTAAGAAATTAATTTGTGTGCTGTATAAAATTAAATTAGTTTTTTTTTAATCTTTATTTATAAATCTTAAAAAAATTAAGGTATTAATAAATAAGTTATAAGGTTATTAGGTTCCTCTTGTGATATGCAACCACTGCATTGCATTGCAATATTTATTACCCACGACGGAACGACCCCAGACGGATTTTCTTGCTCTTCTCATAAAGTTCATAGGGAGTTGAATACCTATGTTATTGCGACATCTACATCTTCGAGAACCGGTAAGCGTAGGGAAGTGCTATGAAAACGAATAGTATGTTGTTCATAATATGACAGACTCTGTGTGAGATCAAGTGAACTTTTAAAAAAGCTTTTCACGTTAATTATCTCTCGTCGCATAAATCATATCAGTCGGGGGATTTTAAATTATTTTATTCTTTTTCAATTACTTTTTAACCTTCGCGTCGTGGGTTTTTCAAAATTTTTATTTTGTTTTTTATTATCAGTGACTAAACCCTTGTTTGCCCTCAATTTCACCTGACGATGATGATGATCGAAACCACCAAGTTTCAGGACGATGATGAATATTACTTTAACACTTTGTCACCAAAGCGATTATACTTTGCAGCAGAATTTGCGTTTATTGCACACGATTGGTGTGTAGAAATAGCTAACAATTGGAAACAATATTTAACAGATCTCTAGGAGTTTAAAATGTATGATTTCATAAGCAAATTTGTTCCAAATTCCCCTAATTATGATGCATTTTTTATTTGACACGTTTGAAAGAATGTTTGCTTTCCTTATTTATACGTTTTAAAGCATAATTACTATACTATCACATCAAATTGGTCCACTGTTACACTACTACTCAAGCGAGCTTAGAGAAAATAATAATTCCTAAATTGACTCGGCTGGAACTCGAAATATAGACCTTGTTGGCACTGTATTCTGTTCACTTGTTGTTAGGATTTGTCGGAATTTAAAATGTAGCCTTCTTATTCAGTGGAATATGATCAAAATGATCATTGAGCCAACAGCAAGGGTCACTTTACAATAATCCACATAGTTATAAGTATTGGTTCTGTGTGTAATTTAATAGGAAATGCGTTAAAGAAACAACGAAAATTGTGTAAGTATAAATTATTTAGGTAAAGTCTAAATAATAGATACACAATTTTTGTTCAATCATTTTGACTAATGTTTGAAATTGTTTATCAATATTATAATCTAAATATTTCTATTTTTGTAACTAAGTGATTAAAAGTACCCACTTACCGTTTATTACGGCCACATTATCGTATCCATTATCAATTTCAGCATTTCTTTCAGTATCATCCATCTTTTAAAGGCGTTTAAAACAAATGATTCAGAAGTTTTTTGTTGTGTTTTATTTTTTCTTCAAGATGGGACATAGTATAGGACGCGTTGATATCACAATTACATTCATTGGCGAGTGTTTGGCTTATCGGAAGATAAATCTCTATCATTATCAGTGTTCAGCAGTATTGACGATAAGTTTCCTTCGACTCGATTCAATGTTGATTCGATAGCGAATAGTGTCACATAAAAAAAATTGGTTACTGCACTCGCGTTTGACCTCAATAACACCTGATGGTAAGTGAAGGTGAGTTCGAAGATGACAGCACACGGGGTTTCAAAGGACTTGACTCTTCATAAAATATTACCAGAACACGTCACCGCAGGAATGGTGACTTTTGGCGGCAGATTTTATATGAAGGCTGGTCGCTAGAGAGGCACAGGCTGAAGGAGTCCTACAAACAAGCAGGCTCTGATTATTCGTCTTTTACGTCACGCTTATCCAGAGGAGGTAAGGCTATTCTAAGACAACCCTACTCGGCTTTTTTATTGTTGACTTACTCAATGATGATTAAAAAATGGTTCATCATCATCCAAAGCCAGTGGCTGTCTCCACTCCAGGCCTCCCCCAAGGTTTTCCACTTCGCTCGGTCCCGCGCCGTCCTATTCCAGCGTTTACCGGCGAGTTTGATCTACGCTGCGTCTCCCAGTACGCGGCCGCCACTCGAGAACTTTTCTGCCCCAACTGCTATCTGTTCTACGAGCTATGTATCCTATCCATTGCCATTTCAGCTTTGAAATCCTTCTGGCTATGTCAGTGACTTTGGTTCGCCTGCGAATCTCCTCGTTACTGATTCGATCCCGCAGCGAAACTTCGAACATAGCCCTTTCCATTTCCGCTGAGCGACTTTAAGCAATAAGGCCCATTCGGTAATATTTATCTTGTTGATTAACGTACAGTTCAGTGTACATGCAACGTCTAGAAGTAGAATGTAGGTGCTCAAAATCCGCTGATGCGCTACGGCCAGGTCCGTCACTAATGTGCTAAGTAAACGTTTTGCGCTGCGACAAATATGCGCATGCATACCTTAAGAACGTATCGTACCGTATCTTAAAGTTGTTTTAGTCTCGAACAAGTGGACAAAACATAAAAAAAAAATTCGGTTTATGCCGTATACCAACTTAATAAATCTAATATTTGATACCATGGCAATTCTTGTAAAGCGTTTGTGTCGGCACATCTGCTAAATCAGTCGGGTAGATGCAAATGAACGGGGCGGCTGCTTGCCAAAGAAGCACGGTCAATTATGACCTGTCAACTGATTGATTGTTAGCCAGTTAGTTTGAAATATATCACAAAAAATTTTTTTTTACTGATTTTAGTGCAATTAAAACCGTGGTAAGACAGTCTATGAAAAGAAAGAAAACCATTTTTAATATTTACGAGAAATATTGCTTTTTGAATGCAACCACAATAGATTGGTTTAAGTTTTACAGAAAGCAATCTTATGAAGGACCGAAACTAAAATGATATTAGAGCAAAGATCATAAAAGAATAAAAATAGTATTAGGTCAGTACATACATACTCATAATGATACTGACTGAACGAAAATAAGATATGAGATGCGACTCACATACCTCTATCAGACCTCAACGTCAGAATGATATTTATTTTCTTGCCTTATTTATATGTTAATAATTTTAACATTGCAGTAGGACACTTATTATTACGCAAAAAATTCTATTTGAAACTATTCGGCTGCGAAACTAACACAATTGTTATTTTTATTAGTCTCGGTCTAAATTGACGTCTGTTATAGACATGGGATTATGTATTTATTTTATGAAATAATGTTATTTCTGCATCGAATTTTAAATTATTGATTATAGATTAAGATATTTAAAGCAATAAACAACTGTTTAGAGCACCAAAGAATTCAAGACGGGGTCAATTAAAGAATTTAGTGACAGGTTTTTGAATGTATAGACCGTGACCAGTATTCTTTGAGAAACATGAATATTGGTTACAATTTGAAGAGATATCAGCTAAAGTGGAGCTTTAGCATCATTTAGCAACTATTGAGAAAAACGAATACTTGGTTCATGGTAGAAAAATAATCATATTCTGATTATTTAATGGAATATCATGTCTTTTATTTGGTAAAAGAGCTTTTGAAAAAGAATTTTTATTAATGCCATCCATTGTTGATGTCGTGAATTTACAGATGTCGTTAGTAGCTTTGTAAGTCGAGTTATCTCAGTTATATAAAAGTTACTCTATAAACTGTCGACTGATTGGGAGCGTTTACCGTGTAGAATGAATACCAACCCGACCAGTTTATGGTTGGATAATTCGTTTATAACGTGTAGAACGCCTTTTATAATACTATTAGGATAGTTTATTTATGTTGAAACCATGGTAGGTAGTAAACCTACCATGGTTGAAACCGAGTGTTCTGTCATCAACCTGTCATTTAGACAAAATTTAGGTCCAGCTTAAATTCAGTCATGAATAAATAAGAATGCCACACATAGTTAAAAACAAAAAATAATATATTTTTGGGAATAGTGAATATTTGGGAACATTATAAAAGCATTTTTCAAAATTAGTCACCATGCCTGTTATGATAAACAGTTTATAAGTTCAATTAATTTGAAATCTTAACTCAAATGAATTGGCGATGGGGTAACACTGTCTGCCTTAGACGCCAGTGTTTGCGGGTTCGATTCCCGGCTCGGCACAAGAAAAAAAATATTCCGTGTCTGGGTGTTTATCTATTTATGTATTTATATTCTAGGTTCCCCCCTAGTTCGCTCAAAACACTTCCCGTTTGCGTTCGCTCCCGAACGGTCGTGTCTGCGGCCGCTCCCGAGTGTTCGTATTGCGCTGCCCTTGTTCCCTCCCCCGCACTCGTGCGGGTCAGGTGCCAAGTTAAGCTCTTTCGGAAAGTTTTCTCTTGTGGAGGCTGTGTGGTGTCGGGGCTAATTCATCTGCCCTTTTCAGGGCGGACCCGACTGCTGCCGGCCGAAGCATCGCTGGTCAGGTGGATACGTAACCGTGACAACTAAGCCTGATCGTCCGCCGTTCACCGGCAATAGGTCCGTACTAGGTCGTATTCTTTTTCAGCGCAGATTGTGCAGCCGTGCCGCCGTCCAACGGCACTCAGGTCCTAGTCTAGGACAGTTCTTCTTACAGCTCACTCCATTTGCTGGTTCCGATGGATTCCTCCGAGCCTTCGGCGTCCCGATCCCTTCAAGAACAATTCTCGCAGTTGTTTAATATCCAAAACACTATGGGGATTCGTTTCGAACAGTTAATAACTGTGGTCCACACCTTGGCAGAAAAAGTCAATAGTATTTCCTCCGTCGTTTCAGCTCCGATTCCTCCGAGCTTCCCCACTGACTCTCCGGCGTCGCCAGACCCTTCTGAGCAAGCCGGTAGTATGTTGGTAGACTCCTCCGCATGCAAACGGAAAACCACCCCGCCGGGTAGTGATTCCGACTCCTCTCCTTTAGTTCCAGAATCTCCTGCTCCGTTCACCGAGGTTCGCAAAAAGTCCAAGTCTAAGAAGAAGAAGCAAGAGGCTTCTTCGACTTTATCTCCATCCGTTTCAGCTGCTCCAGCCGCTGTTCCTGCTCCGCTAAATGTCGCACCGGCGTCTGCTCCTGCGCCTTTTGTTTCAGCGATCCCGGCGTCCCAGCCTGCGTCGCAATCAGATTCGGCTCCGCCGAAAGTCAAGTCTCCGCCGCCCGTCTTTTTACGGGACAAGAGCCGCTGGACCGAGGTCTCAGCTCTCTGCGGAACGCACTCCCCAAAGATCCAGTATAGTAAGGCATCCAACGTAGGTGACTCTATTAAGGTCGTTGTCTGCTCAATTTCTGATTTCAGGAATTTCACTCGGCTTCTTGCTGACAAGAAGCTCGAGTACCACACTTACGCCCTCCCTGAGGAGCGTAAGATTCGTGCCGTCCTCAGGAACGTGCCGTTCGAGCTCTCGAACGAGCAAATCCAAGAGGACTTGTCTTCTCAAGGCTTCCCCGTCGAATCTGTGCACAAAATGCACAGCCGCCGAGGCAAGCAGTTCCCACTTGCGCTAGTAATCTTAGCGAAGAGCCCGCAAGGGCAGTCCATTTTCAGAGGCAAGCTCACCGTGTGCGGTCTCTCCAACATCAGAGTCGAAGCTCCACACAAACGTGGTTTCCCAGGTCAGTGCCACCGCTGCCAATTGTATGGTCATGCGGCGGCAAATTGTCATGCTTCCCCTAGGTGCGTCAAGTGCCTAGATCCGCATGGGACTAAGGAGTGCTCTCGCACTCCCGAATCGCCCACCGCTCCGTCCTGCGTCTTGTGCGGCCAGTCAGGCCACACAGCAAACTTTCGCGGCTGCCCCAAAGCACCGCGTGCTGCCAGGGCTACCGTGAAGCCCATCGAGAACTGGAGAGAACGACCGCAGCCTAGCTCGGACGCTCCTCCAGTCAGTTCAAAGGTCCCCAAGGCCTTTACTCCTATCGTTTCAGGTCAGCGCAGCCGGGTTGCGACTCAATCGCAACCGGCCGACAAATCGGCTTCCCAGTGCCAGAACGCAAAAGGGTCTCAAGACCGCATGGCGTTCTGGATCCAGCTCGCTCCCATCGACGAGATCCTGGCTTTCGGCGCCGCTCTCGACGCCAGCCCAGAGGGTTTCAACGGTGCTCTTCCGGTCCTAACCAAGTTCGCTCCCCTTATTAGGAAACTCCAGCAAGCTCAACGTTTCTAAACGTAGTCCTTCTTTCCAGCATTCCTATCTCTGAGTGAGTCTGATCACTCAAGATAATATCTTAGTTTCAGCTTTGTCATTTCTGCTAATCTTAGCTTTGTTTTTCTTACTTTCAGTTCCTTTTGGTGGCAGCCGTCTGGATGCCGCTCACTACGCAGCCTCTCGCTCCAATTGGCTGTCGTTCCGACGACGACTAAGGACCTTAATCAAGGTGAGTCAAAAGGGGGATGTTTAGTGGGTATGCTCAGCCTATCTGAGAGAGTCTCCACACTGTCTGGGCATTCTATTTGCCATTAGCCACTTATGGTTAACAGCTTATAGAATGCCCATTCGTCCGTAATAGGATTCATCCTCCTCCCGCTAAAGCTAGCTTTACTGGTTAAAGCTGGTTTTAGTGGGTGCCAAACGACTTTCCTTGGCGGAAAAAAAAAAAAAAAAAAAACCTAGTTCGCTGCATAGTATCCCTTAAAACAAGCTCTGCTTAGTTTGGGGGCATGTAGTTGGTGTGACAGTCTGGGGATTTTATTATTATTATTTTATTAATTATGAAACAATATTAAATAATAACAAATAAAAATTAACAAGGTGACTGGTGGGTCACTTTCAAAATTCGAGGATGTGATAGTTTGAGAACATACATGAAGAGAAACAATAAAATGAAAAATAAAGTTTAAATTATTTACTGAGTAAACTTAAACGAAATTTTAAAGAATTCATTACGCAACGCATGGTTACACTGGTACGGCGCTATCAACACAGAATAGGTAGATAGGTATAGACGGCTTCACGAACGGTCGTCGACCTAGTAAATCTCTTTATTTATTTATAGGGAATTCTTCTGAAAAATTAAGAACCTACCTACTTTTATTACATAATTATGATCAGAATCGACTACAGAGTGCTCTCCTTCGATATGTAAATTTTGTCACCAGTCACCCTGTATAGGTCGCGGGGGCAACTAATTAAAAAGGCCGTTAGCAGTATAAGGTTCAAGGGTGCCCTTGAAGCTCGCTACATTACCACGCAGAATTACAATAGCAATCCTTTGCCCCAGAAACGTCCCAGCCCGAGCAACGCAATCTTTATTCCAAAGTCGACGGCCGATTACATTTACGAACCTCTTAGTCCCCCAACACCCCATGATTTCCACTGCTAGAGGAATAAATGAGTAAATATCTGTGAGAGCTGAGTATTTTAACCATTTTCTATCAGCCCCCAATTCTCTCGCGGCTCCAGGCATTTGCATAGTGTCTGCGATTTGACTAGACGCAAGTAACGTCCCACAACAGACACCTTTCCCACTCCCACGGTACCGTGATCAAACCATCAGGCCTTCTGCCGTCAGTCCGGCTAAGGCCTGGAGGCTCCAAGGAACTCCTGCAGTGACCAACGCTCTACGAATTATATCGTTGAGTGCATGGTGACGAGAAAACCTTCCCAAACACCGCCAACAACTCAGCGAGTGGCGGCTTGTGTCATTTACGGTTGAAACGCATATGCAGGAGTCTACCCGCTAGGAATCATCATCCAGGAAGGTGCCCATTTGACGGGATGGAAGTGCATGCAGCCAAGCTCCTGACTCTATTTGCGCTAATGCCTTCAATTGAGCACACTCTGCGCCTACCGAATTTCTGAGAAGACTACTATACAAATTTTTTGCACTAATTTCATCCCAAGAGCGCTGGATGTGAACAGACTCAGGGATTGCAGCACTTGGATTTTGTAGCTGCAATTCTTCCAACTGGCCGCTAAGGGGATGCAGTCCCTGTCACCGTTAGTCGATACTATTTGAGTGATTAGATCAACCATCCCATGCGCCGAAGCCAAGAAGGCTTGTTAAACATTATGCTTCACTAACCGCACCCCCAAGCCTCCGTGTTGAATTGGTAAAGCCTCTTGATCCCATTGGCTAGAATTCACGGACACATCAAGGATATACTCAGTACTTTTGTGTCGAAGGATTCTACTTGCTTCTGATAAATCCACGTTGGAGCGGTCCTAAACAGATATGTGATCTTTGGGACTGCAAAGCACATTTTATTTTATTTTATTCTATTAGGAAAACTTACTGCTATATTACATTTTTTTTTTTGAATAATATGGTAGAATTACATAAGGCATCTTACAAGTTTCCACGAATGATTACTGCATTAAATGATAAAAGTGCGTTAGAAGACACGCGTAAAAACAATTACCTACATAGTAATAAAAAAAAATAACAACAAAAAAGGTATGAAAAAGTGAGTCCTGTCTTCATGAACTGAATTTAACAATTAAAGTAAAAATGAAATGAAAATTTAACCTAATATTATTTTAAAACAGAGAATAAAACAAGTAATTTAAACTTATTTAAGATAAGGATCCTTGGTTTTGCTTGGTGGTAGGATCCCTTCTGGGTCCGCCTGGCTAGCGACCACCCTTTATATAAAGTCTGCCACCAAATGTTACCGCTCCGGCGGTAATGTGTTCCGGCAATATTGTATAAAGAGCCAGTTCCTTCCTAAACCCGTGTGCTTTCATCTTCGACCTCATCGTCACTTACCATCAGGTGAGATTGAGGTCAAACGCGGGTTTAGTCACTTATAAAAAAAAAAAAAAAAGATTGAGTGAGTTTCGCCCGAACGCTTGGTACACTGGTATGGAAAATATCTAGATCTAAGTGGCTAAGGTGGTTGAAGAGGTTGCTTGCACGCAATAGGAAGGAGTGTTGCCTGTAACTGCTGTTAACAAGTGGCACATGTAGAAGTGTCGGACGCCTGTATGACCTTGTGTGAGTACAAATTCCTAATTTAACCAGGAGTTCAGGACAATCCATTTTATTATTAAAAATTTTAAAAAGTCGTGATATGTCGGTAATATTTCTGCGAATGTTTAGGGGCAAAATGTGATGTCTCTTGCAGCGTGTAAAATAATTGTCGTCATATATCTTAGTCTTAAATTGGAGGTGTCTCAAAAAACGTTTTTGTATACTTTCGATTCTGTTAATGTAAACATTATAGGCTGGACTCCATACTGCGGACGCATATTCAAGGTGACTACGGACGTAGGTGCAATATAATATTTTTAAAGTTTTAATATTATTAAAATCAGAGCAAATCCTTGTTATAAAACCTAAGGCTCTAGAAGCCTTTTTGACAATTGCATCGACGTGTTTATCAAACAGCAACTTGTTGTCAAATATAACTCCTAAATCTCTAATATAATTAACTCGAGTGATTTTAATGTTCATTAACGTGTAATCAAAAATGAGTGGTTTTAATTTTCTAGTAAACGAACAAATGTTGCATTTTGACACATTTAAATCCAACTTATTAAAGACACAGTAACGTTGAAATCGTCCTAGATCCTGCTGAAGGCCGTGGGCATCGCTAATGTTATTGATGGGACACAGGATCTTCATGTCATCCGCGTACAGCAGGATCTTTGAGTTTATGAAGCAAGATTGAACGTCGTTTATAAAAATGTTGAACAACAAGGGTCCCAGCAGTGATACCTAGTGAGTTTTAATAAGAACCTGTCCAGTATGGGCTGAAATTAACTGGAGACGTTCGCATGCGATATGCAGCAGGCGTTTCCTAGTTTCGAACGCTTCAGGGATGCCGTCCTAAAAATATTGGAGACCCGAGTACGCTTAGGAAGGAATTGAACATGATAATTTCATGCTTTGTAGCTGTTATACTAATCAGAAACTTATAGCCAGATTTGAATAAGTTTTGCATTTGATAGTACAACTCGTAGGGAAGATTCTAAATCCACAATCATACCACCCATGCATTATAATACATTATTTTACTTTCTCTACATTAAAATCTTATTTTGGCTGGTGTCAGCGACGCAGCCTAGTTTAAGGTTTCGTAAAACGTACCTAAAATATTATGTAATGTAATAAGATTACTTACAAAGTTTTATTGTAAGTTTGAATCCTCTCTCTTCATTAGGGTTAGTTGCGCTCTATCGCCGTGCGAGAGCGAGAAAGAGACAATACTTCCCTTTCTTATTAGAATTCCTGAAAGTTTGACTGCATGATTGTAGGTATTAGTTGAGCTCTAACGCCGTGTGCGAGCGGGAGAGAGAACATATTTCTATTTCGTTGAATAGCTTAATAGCTGTTTCACAATCTCGCGAGATTCTCACGTGAGATGCACGCGAGAAATGGTGTCTGTCAGGATGGCGTGAGAGATGTCTGAATAGTCCCAAAATTTGCACCAAACAACTCTACCTAAACGCAAGCAATTCAATAAAATTATTAAATAGTGACATACACACGCCGTTCTGACGTCAGCTTGGCGCGCATAGTCATGTATCGTTTGACGTCCGGCTGGTGTAGCGGTAACATACATTGCCTTCTATGCCAGAGGTCCTGGGTTCGAATCCCGGCGGCGGCGGATATTTGTGTGATGAACATAGATATTAGTCGTCAAGTCATGACGTTTATATGTTTATTTAAGTTTATTCTAATAAAAAATATGTATTTATTCAATATGTATGTTTATATATTTCTTAAGTATATCAGTTATCTAGTATCCATAACACAAGTTCTTTAAGAAACTTAATTTGGGCTAGATAATGTTGTGTGAGTGTCAGAAATTATTTATTTATTTACATAGGTACAGTTTAGTACAGTTTAGGTAGATATGTTTTGTGCAAATTTTGGGACTATTTAGACACCTCTCACGCCATCCTGACTCTCGTATTCTTCTCAAGTTCTAGCGTGTTTCTCCACTTTTTGTCGGTTTTTTGCGCGAGACAAAGGAGCGCGAGAACAGGCGAGGTTGAGATTGAGATTCTCGCTAGATTGTGGAAAGAAACTGCGAAAATATTATGTTACATTAATCTATAGGTAAACTATCCACCACCCAGCACTGGGCCAGCTTGGTGGATTATGGCCTATACCTCCTCGTCACCCAGGGGAGAGACTCATGCCCTGCAGTGGGCTCATTACAAAGAGTTGTGATGATGATGATAGGTAAACTAGAATGTCCTTTTAAATTCTAGTTTACTTATCCTTTTAAATTCTAATTGCAGACGCTGGAGCATCGTCGTAAGGTTGCTTGTTTGACAGTATTTTATCGGCTACATTTTGGTGAGTGTGCGAGTGCTCTTTTTGACCAAATTGAACCCACCCCTTTTTACCACCGGACTACCAGACGCAGACAGAACTTCCATCCATATATAGTGGATTTACCAAGAAGTCGAACAAAACGCTTCGATAGTTCCTTTTTGGTACGGATTGCCAAGGAGTGAAACAATCTGCCTGCGTCTGTTTTTCCTGACCACTACAGTTCTGGAACTTTTAAGTGTCGAGTGAATAGGTTTCTCGTGGATGGATGTGTAACACCATAGTCTTCATGCGCACTTTCCATCAGGTGGCATGGAAGACAAACGTCCTATCCTTACAATAAAAAAAAAAAAAAACTTTTGAAGTTTGAGATTGTATAAAATTTCCAGAATCTAATGTTGTACGAACGTACAGGTATAGGTTGTTTTGGCGTTTAATTACGTTCTTTTGAATATTGTTTTGTGAATCTAGCTAGAACTTTCTTTTAGACACTGCATTGAAATATTAGAAGTAGGTATGGAATTAGCATTTATCTTGTTTGTTCTCGAAACAATTTACGATGTATTGATCATTTTGATTTCGAACATTTTTATATACTTCTATGGTAAATTCATGTCTGTAATATTTGAATGTTAGTAACGTATTTATGTATAAAGCAATATAGTAAAATGTCTTATTTAGGTATTAATGGACAAACTTTTATACAAATAAATAAATAATTGTGGAATTCATTACTTCACATTATACGGGAGTCTCAATCTATATCTATTTTCAAGAAAAAAGTAAGAGATCACTACCTTTCTCTATGTTAAAAGTATGTATTTGTGTGTATTTTTATGTATTATATAATATGTAGGTATATATTATATATCTTATGTATGTATTTGTATTTAAAATTTGTTATGTAGGTTTTCAATATATATTTTAATAGTATAAGTCATTTATTCGATTTAATATATTTATACGTACACACTATTATTGCATTTTAACCAAACTCTCCAGTCTCAGGTCTGCTGGAAGAAATTTCTTTAGAAATAAGCTGACCCTTGTAACTATATTCTATGTTTATTTTCAATTGTCTTTTATCCTGTGTACAAAAATTGTTAAATAAATAAATAAAATTCCCAGACAATCACACCAACTCTCTGAAAAAGGAAACTAAGTTCCTTAACTTAGTTCCTTTTTCAGAGCACCAACTACATGGCCCCAAAGTAAGCAATAGCTTGTGTTATGGGATACCATGTAGCAAAATAGGGGGAACCTAGAATATAAATAAATAAATAGATGAACACCCAGTCACGGAACTTTTTTTTTTTCTTGTTCCATGTGGGAATCGAACCCGTAACCACTGGCGTCTGAGGTTTACCCAATCGCCAAAGTGGTCATCATATGGTTTTATATTGTTGGATTATTACGTAATTACGATAGATCTTGTGTTTATTTCATGTTAATTATGTTCGAATAGTGTATTTTTTAAGAAATGTGATAATAATGTGAAAGACAAGTTTGTTACTATGGATATTTTGAGAGAAAATGAATGTCTTGTTTTATACGTTTGGATTTAAATTGATTGAATTGTATTATTTGATAAGAAATATGGTTTATCGTAGTTATATTTCGATCATGTATCTTGTCTAGTATTAGAAATAGTTTAGTTTTCATTAGGAACCGTTTTGCTTTGAATATAATGTCTTAGTTTCTATTCACTTCGCAAACGGCATTATTCAGAAGTTTTTGTTCTAGGAAGTTTTATGAATGAAGATATTTTTAACAATGGTTTTTATATTCAGTAATTTGATGTATCATTCTTGAATAGATGTTAAATAATTTGAAAAATTATCCTTGGACATTTACAGATAATGGAAATTAACATGTAATTCGGTTCGAAAGTTCAAACTAGCCAGCCAATCAGAATGCAGGAATAATTTTGGCTTGGTTTTTGGATAAATAGCGGTGGAGCTACGGATTTCAGTTCGTGTCTACTCAGCGAAAAGTGAAGATCAAGAAAGAAGAAGTCAGCAAGCAAGAAGAAGTCAGCAAGTAAGAAGAAGTCAGCAAGAAAGAAGATTGGACTGTGTACTCAACATTTTCATTAGACTATACAATCGTATGGTTCCTAGATCAGTGTAATTAGGCCTACTTCATATGACTGTCTATACCCACAATAGTATATGCCTACATCACTGTATCTAGAAATAAAAGATACTTAGAGTACACGGCGGTTTCATTGAAGAAAACAACACAACTCTCCCTATCTGCGGCACGTCGGGTCCGCGGGCAGTCTACTGGTGGGAAGCATATTTCCAGCTGGCGCAACATTCATCGAGGAAGCGGACGTCTAGCGGCGTAGCACTAGGTACTTCAGCACGAGCATCGTGTTCGTCGCACTGTGCGACAGCGATTGGCCTAGATCACCCGGTCTCTGGTCACACTACATCGGAGTCCGTCCTCTACACGTCCGAATTATCTTATTTCCGTTGGTAAGCTCGATTGTCAATAATACAAAAATATTTACATCGAAACAAACTTTATTGAAAACCATTTATATAATTTAATGTATGGATACGTTGGTAGCTCAACATATAGAGTATATTTATGGTAGTATGAGATCTAAAGTGATCTTATTATATGTAATTATGATCTAAGATTACATATAGTATAATAGTTATCAATTGAATGATATCATATAAAGCCAGTAGAGGAGAGCTTTAAAGTAATAAACCTAACGTATACAGTCAAGCTTAGTAGAGAAACAAAAGACAATAGTGAACATGCGGATATTCAGGAAGACTTATGGACTCTAAAAATCTCTTTGACTCAGAAATAGCAATTTTCCGACGATGAATCATTAACCGAAGTGTAAATGTAAACAAAATATTTTTATTGTCCTAGTTTAGTCTAAAAGTGCCGCACTAATTCTAAATTGTGCCTTCCGAATCTTGTTAGGTCAAGTATTTCCATCTCATTTGCCTTCTAGCTTTGTTTTTTTTGCAATTTTAAAGCAAGAGATATAGAATTAGAATTACCTATTCTTTTCATCATAAGTTTTTCGTCATTAACCATCCGCTTTTGGTGCCTATATCGCTCCCTTCTATTAATTTACAAAGGTATGAGAAAATATTATTTTATAATCATTTTATATTAAATATATAATAAACATTAAACTTGTAAAAGTAATACATATCAAATTTTATCGATTTAGTAAACATTTAATGTCAAAATTACATTTATTATCATTTAGATCTTAATTTTCAAAGTGATAATTAGGTACACTGAAACATTTAAAATTATGTTTATCATATAATTTAAGTAAACACAGTTAACAACAAGTTAAAATACCGTTTCAATATCTACCATTTCATTCAATCATTGATTTCAATACATTTAAAATGCTTAGTGATTCTAGCATATTAGATTAAAATGTGTAGAACATTATTATGAATTTGTAAATAACAATCTTTCTTCTTGGCAACAAATTAAAGTTTTTGAAACCAAACAATATGAAACAAAAACTGATTATTCTTAAGAGTCTATGGCTGGTTAAACTCGTAAGGATAACCAGTCAAGTAACAATTAATAAGTAAAATACTATTGATCATCAGCTGGAATCGTTACACTATTCATAAAACTTAGTTTTAGTATTCAAAATAAGTATTTAACATTCGATCTTTATGACTAATATTTTTCTTCGAGTTTGTTATGGATAGCCTGTTCAACTTTTGCCATCTATCCTTGTGAATCGTGGCGAGATTCAGCCCAGTGCAGTCGTCTGTAATGTAGGTTGTTCCAATACTTGAGTTCATTTACCGCTGAATTGCGCGTTGCCAGCCATTATTCAGCCTCAAAGTAGCAGGAAGACAAGGACTTGCTTCGCACTCCCCATCTAGATCGTCAGCCAAGGTGTCATGCAGTTCTCGCAAAGCCATAAGCGCAGAACGACCCGCTCGTTGACAACCCATGTCCCCATCACAAATTGTATCAGCCTCCGAAAGGAACACAAGGTCACAAGTTGTCGGCGGTGCATCACCCTAAAAATATAAAATCGGTTTTAATTATGTCACGATGTGAAAGAATACCCACAATTAATTATTTAATAAAAGAGATACGAACACAAAGATAACAAATTTGGTGGAGACTGCACAGAGGCAAGAACAGCTGTCCTCGGTCACCAGCCAACAAATCGACACTTTGGCATCGCTGAATTATTTTAGTCAAAACTGGGCAGGAATCAGGTCCAACAGCTGAAAAATAAGTCGATATTAAATACGTTTCGGATTGCTGTTTAAAATATATTTCTGCATTAAATAATAAAAACGCATACCTGTTGACATAACAGGGCTCCTGTGTCTTCCGCTGCCACCCATGTAGCCTTCAGCAAACTGATTGTTATATTTTCCATTTAAAAAATGACCAGCTCCTTGCTCTTCTTCAAAATCATCAGATTTTCCGTCGACTTTGTTAAAAAGAGGATCATTACTCTCTACATTTTCTTTCTTAATTGATAATCTTTTTTCTTTGTTTTCATCAGTTGATATGGCGGACGTTTTAGAACTTGAATCCATTTTCTGTATCTGAAGACTTTGTTTGAATTCTTTTAGAGCTTTGCGCATCTTTTCCAAGCTGTATGCAGCAGCTAGGCGATTAAGTAGTTTTTCTTTCATTTGCTGTTCCTCTTTAGAATCTATTTCATCACCGATATTCGTAAAATGCAATGCTTCATCGACAATCATGCCCTCCATATTTCTCAACTTTTTGTCGATATTGTCAAGTTTTGATTCGCTACTTGAATCGGAATTTCGTTTTTCATCTTGGGCTGCCAGGATTTTGCCATTGTTGATAATTCTATCACCTTCTTCATTAGGTTTTGTTTTAATAAAATTTCGTTTCACGTTGCTGTGTCGACGAAATGAATTCAAAGGATATAAAACTTCCTTATCAAACGTGTTAAAATATTGTTTTCTGAGTTTATCTTGATTCATAACGACTGTACTTGATTTTTCTAAACGTTTATCAATACCAAAATAATCGGACCAGTCGATTGATTTCTTTTTAATGTGTATGGGTTTCTCATGTTTTGTATGACTACCATCATGATTATGATGAGGATTCTCAATTTCTTGCCCTGTAGTACCAGGATGATGAAGATGCCCATGCTCAGCATGTTCTGCCTCTGTCATCGTTTCATTGTTCTCGTGCGTATGATTTTGATGCACAGCAATATTGGGAGGCTTTATATCATGAGGGCCATGATCTTGATGACTATCACCGTGATTACTAGAGTCACTACTACGTTTTACTGGAGCTTTAATAGTTTCAAGATCCCCGAATATTTTGGACAAATGTTTGACTATTTGGGGGTCTGTGCCAGCACTGCTTCTTTTAGATGTAACACTTTTGTGATCTTGAGTGAATCTTTTGGTCAAACGATACGGACCACTACTTCTCTTTGATACCGGGAAGCGTTTTTCCATTGTATTATAAGAATATTGTTCATCATCCTCAAGGTCTATTGGATTATCGTCCTCCAAAGGTTGAAAAGCGATTGCATACTCCTCTTGGATATCATCTCTGTCGTCATCAACAACATCATATCTATTGTAATTGGGATTAGCTTCATGTCTATGATTTTGTTGCTCATATTGTTCAGAAATTTTCTCCAGATCAGATCCAGAGCTACGTTTCTTTTTAAAAGCAATAGGGCCCCAATTATTAGGGACACGTTTTTTAACAATTTTATCTTTATATAGCTTGACTACACCTTGAGGAGGGACTTCTAGATTCTTGTTGTTTCTGTATTTAGACCAAAGTTGTCCTAGTAGTTCGGCATATTCTTCGTCATTTTCAGTCCGTCGCAAAGGCAAATCACTATTATCTTCTGTTTCTTTCCTGTCAGCGAACAAATCTTGAAGCCTAGCATTTTCGTTTAAATGAGATCTCTCTCGAAACGCAGATTCTTTGCTATTTTGGTTTGTTATTTTATTTTTCTTTTTGATAACTTTATAATCGTAGGCTTCGATAGGTCTTTCTTTGTCTTGTAACAGTTTGACTATATATTTAGGTGTTTCGTCATTGAATTCATCTATATCTGTTACATAGTCCTCTTCTGAAAGTAATTAAATCGGTTAGTGCATATATAAAAAGGAAAGTTTAGTCAATGAAGTTAGTAAAAGGCTATAAATACCTGGATATCCCTGGGGAGGGATGAACTCATAAAGGGAATCGTAATCAGGTTGTGGTGATAAAGTGCTATGCGATCGCCCCCGTTGTCGGCGCTGTAGAGCCTCGAGGGCTCCACGAAGCGAAGACCCACCGCGGTCTGCACTGGCGCAAGTGATAGCCAGCGCCACCAGAGCCCATAGCCAAGGGGTACCCATTGTAAGAGTACTGATCACCCTGAGAATCAAGTAATCGTTTAGAAAAAGAAAATCAATTGGGTTTTTTACATCATTAACTATCATTAATATGCGATCATCTTTAAACAAAAAAAAAGTAATAAAACCTAAACCAAAATGAAAGCAAACTAATTATTTATTTTTAACAAAAAGTGAACCGCATTCAAAAAACTAATCCACTGAAAATGTTTAAATATTTTTTATATACGCCATCCTAGTCCTGTTCCTATTCCTACTCTATTACTATCACGGATAGAAAATTTCTGCCAAAAATGAATTAATAATTAATATGTAATAAGAACATAACTAATTTACCCGAGTAGGTATTTTTAGAAGTCGGTGCCAAACCATCAAAAGCAGACTGCTGCCATACAGAGAAAATGATAAGACAAACGTAGAAAGCCAATAAAGTACAACACAAAATTTCATCCACTCGCAACGAGGCGACGTGTGTGTGGCCCTCAAGTGTATGCCTTTCGACATATTTTTCCGCCAAAGAAAGCTTAGCACCCAAGTGAAGTGTCTGGCCCCTAAACCAGACATTTCAATTTCCTAAAAATATGAACATTTAATTTATAACTATACAAAACATTTGACTATGTACTTCTTATGCACTGTCCTTTGTTGTCCTTATAATTTGGTTTGGCACCGATTTCAAAAATTATGAAAATACCTACCCAGGTAAATTATTAATATTCTTATTAGATACATTATTAATTATTAATTCATTTTTGGCTGAAATTTTACTAGTATTCTGCTAGTAACAGCTAGTATTCGGCAGATCAACGAAACATTCGGCTGAAAACGAATGTTAAAATAAAATGCCGAATGATCGGCCGAACATTCGGCTCATCTCTTATACAAAATATACAGAGAAATTGATAACGTTCTTTTTTATGAAGTCGGTTAATATATTAAAACCTTTTCCTAAACGTGAAAAATCTTTTTCTGAAAACCGCATCCGAATCGGTTCAGCCAAACGCGAGAAAATCGCGGACAAAAATACATACATACTTACAGGTGTAACTGAGAACCTCCTTTTTTTTAATTCGGTTAAAAATATTTGTTATTACAATAATCAACATAATAATTCCTAATGAATGTGTAACTTATGTGGCAAAACCAGGGAAAATTCTTTACCGTGAAAAGGTGTCTTTTTATAATTCTTATGATTGGCATGCGATATATGCATTAAGATTGTGACATTTGTGACTCAATTTTTATTTAACACTATTTTTTAATATATTTTACTTTTAAGCTGTGGCAGTTTTAAAAGTGATAGTACAAACCTAATTTTGCGTATAGTAATTAAAGCGAAAACGGAGAAAAGTGTCTGCAATCTCATAATTTATCACTTTACTTTCGTTCTTTCACTAGATACCTATAACAAAAGTCGATCACTACTACGCCTCGCTGTATTTTTTCCTAAGTGTAGAGATTTTAGAAAAACTACGATTTCGTACTTTCTCGTATTTTTTACGTTTTCATTTAACACGACAAAAAACTTTTACCTACTTAGTTTTATTCTCCTTGTTCCTCGAGTCACGGAACGCATTTGAAATCCTATTCGTTGGCTGTAAAATGATTCAGTTCAACTCATATAATAACCACAGCTTCAGAAACATCCAGTTTCAGGCAGTTGTTCGACCGGAAACGATGAACGAGTAGCGAGTGAGCGAGCATCGATGAGCCAGTATATTTTCTTTGATAGCTCTCGTCGCTCAACTACGAACTAGTTTAGCGAGTAATCGTCGGCGGTGGTGTGGTGCGGCAATGTGAGCAGCCAACGATCAGCTTTTCAACCGAATTCCAAAAAAGGAGGAGGTTCTCAATTCTACTGTGTGTTATTTTTTTGTGTCTTTTTTACACTATATTTCGGACAATTATGAATGGATTTTGAAATTTTTTATTTCATATTATAGAGGATACTTCATAATTAGTTCTATATAAATTTCATCGAAATCGGTAGAGTAGGTACTTCATTGAAATTTCAAATAAAAAAAAAATATTATTATTATTATTTGTGTTTTGAACATACACTCTCGAGTTTTTTCGTTCTCGGTTTTCATGAGTTTCACGGGCTACGCCAAGTGAAAATCATTGTTTGGGTTAAAGGTGGGATCGTCCTGTAGGAATTTTCGTACAATTCGGCACGTATTCAAAATGGCTGCTTTTTGCATTGTGATATATATATTTTGAGGTAAATTTAAAATTTTAATGGAGTTGAATAAACTTTTAGGTATAACACCTGTACTAGAGAGCACCATTGGCACAATATAAACTTGATTCATTTTCCAAATCCGGGTAATTTCCTCTTTTAATTCAGTATATTTGTTGATTTTTTCATTTATTGTTTTCTGCAAATTATGGGTATTTGGTACTGCTATGTCAATTATATAGGCTATTTTGTGTTTCTTGTCTATGAGTGTTATATCTGGTCGATTATTATGTATAGTTTTTATTATTATTATTTATTATTATTATGTGTTCGGAGAGAATGTTTACGGGGATGACATTATAATTCAGCCAAAGTTTTGACGTGAAGTCGGTTTTTTTAATGCTCTGCATTCGTTGAGTATAATAATACATTCGTCTCTTTTGCATATATCTATTGTACGTTTCTGGGCCGATAGTTACTCGTTTTCTCGCCGGTGTCAGTGGGGCAGACTTCCAAAGATTATGGAATTAATGGAAACTAGGCACTCCTACGAAATTTCGGTAGGAGAGATATGATTTGGCTAATGTCCATTAAAAAAATATGTATTTCCTGAAAATAAATCATTTAACTAGTTCAATAATTCTACTTACGCATTTGAAAAACTACTCGGCACCTATAAATTACTTTAGTTCAACTCGTAAAAGTTCAGAGAGGTACATAGAAGCCGAATACTTTACTACTTTTTTATGTGGCAGCTAAACCGAATTGACCTTTACCTCACCTAGTTACAAGTGAATATAATGTGAATATGCAGGCTTCGACTAGAAGGAACTGCGTTCACGAACAACTATTAGTCCCGTAGAATAATCGGACCGGCTTTATAAAGTCGGATTATATTCATCATCATCACAACTCCGTGTAATGAGCCCACTGCAGGGCTATGAGTCTCTCTTCTGGGTGACGAGGAGGTTTAGGCTTTAATCCACCAAGCTGGCCCAGTGCTGGTTGGTGGATGTCAGATATTTCAGGGTGCCGAAATGGCTTCTGACAAACCCTAACGACTACTGTAGGTATACAAGTATACAGCACCCGGGACCGACTTCTTAACGTGCTCTCCGAAGCACGGAAGTCATCGTGAGAAATGAATGATCGGCAGTCACCCATCCTAATACCGACCGCACCGAGCGCGTTTTACCTGCGATATCGTTTGATATGCACAGTAACCACGGCGCCACTACGACTTCCGTCGGATTATATTATACACGATTAACTAGTAGCATAAAATACCGGAAATTAAAATTCCTTGAAGGAAAATAATTGTATGCCTATGTTAAATGAGGGGTCGCATATCTGAATACGTCGTTTAAAGTCCTTTGGTTTGATTGTTTTGTAAAGATAATTGTTGTAGAACCACATCTCGAGGGATCGACTTTCTGAGCCAGAGATTCCAAAACATTTAAATTTTTGTTAATTTTTTACTCCTGTGCAGCGTCTTAACTCACGGATCTCTACATTTTGCAAGAAGTATCTATTATTATTGTTACGGTTAAAGGAACATAAACTTAACATTAGCCGACTAAACCTAAGTTTATGCAGGCTCTTGGCTAAAAATGTAGAAGGAAATGAAAAAGGAAACAATGTAATAATGTTAAATATTTTGATAAGAAAACTTTTATTAAAAAATACACACTCTCATTACACATTCTTTTATGTAATTATTCATTATATTTTTACTATCAACGAAGCTCCTAACAGTTTGTGATCATAATTTTTCATTAATATGTACTTTTTACGACCAAGAACCACTTGAAATTCACAATTTCCTTTTTCAGATCATTTTGCTTCACAACATTTTAATGATTACATTGCTTAATCAATAATGTTGTTACTAAGAACACAATCAGCTCATAGCGTCGTTATTCAGAATGGTTTGCTTTATAACAGACAATATTATAATATTTATTGTCTTGATGAGTCATCGCTTGACTATTGACCATGTCGGGGTTGTGGTGACCGACCTCACACTTTAGGGACTATGGCGCTTCGCCGGCCGATGCCGCGACACCGCTCGCTTCGCTCGCTCGGCTAGCGCACGTGTGGCCTATATACAACCTAACTGTCCCTCCTCGCTACGCTCGTCGTCGCACCTACCTACCGTACCGACTACGTCTTTCGGTTTCGGATTTCTGATTATAGGAGTTGAAAAGTTATGTGAAGCAATGCGCACCCCATCGAATACATTTTTAGCCGTATCATTTCGGTTAATGTGCACATTAGCCGGCTAAAGTTGGAATATCATGACGCAAACTAACATGATAACGAACTTTAGCTGCTTCTCGAACCTAAGTTTAGCCGGCTAATCTTAGTTTATGTTCACAACCACCTAAAGCCGTAACATTATTATGAAGCGATATTTTACTACGCAAGGTGCGTGGCATACCTACGCTCAGAGTAAATAGAGTTACGCCTCTAAACAGAGGCTATAAATATTTTTTGTATGGGAAAACTAAAATTATAAAAACTATTAATTTTCAAAAGTTGTAGAACAAAAGTTGTTGGGACTGATGTGGAGAGGCTGCCTGTAAGAGGTGATGTGCTAATTAATTATAAAAAAGCGAAGTTATAGCAAAAGGGGAAGTAAATTGTTAAAGTAACTTTTCTCGATATTACATCTTATCATTCAACTTTAACTTTATTTTTAGATGCAGAACCAGAGTTATATTAAATCGTAATATATTAAGTTACAAATTATAAATATCATGGAAAGATATTAGTTTCTTAAATGATGTAGGAAAACTAAGTGTGACAAACTATTCGGTTTACTTAAAGTTTTTGTAACTATCCTTAATTTAGGTAACGCAGTGGGAGAGCACTCGTCCGGCAAACGTGGGACCTCTCGTTTGCCGGACGAGTGCTCTCCCACTCGAGTCCGGCTCGAGTCCTGTAGGCCTATTACGGTTCTTTCATGAAATGACATGATAAACAAGATTTCTATGATACAATAATCAACAATTATGACATAAAGAATAAACGAATTCCCTATACATTGCATGCAAGCGGCGTTGCATTACCTTTTGAAATGACAGTTTCAATCATCATCTATGACTTAAAAACGTCAATTGAAAAAGGTGAGATCGCACCCACCTCTATGATATGTTGGTTTCTTGATTTCATTTGTGATCTTCCATTTCGTTTGCTTTCATAAATAAATACTTTCTTATTATATATGGGGGTTATTGTATTCAATTTACAGGGTATAACAAATAATGTTCGCATGATATGTTTTAAGGCCGATCCACAGTCTCGCGAGAATCTCGCGAGTCGTAATAATCTGCATACATAGAATATAAAGCCTTGAGATCAATATGTTTTCATCACAATTTATCTTTATTTGTTAGTAAATAAAACATATTAGATATTAATTTTTATCTTCCTGGACCATTATCAATACTATTTCAAAAAATAACAAAAACTCTTAAAATCCATTACGAGTTACTTCAAAACTCTCTCTCTCTCTCTAAAGGGAGTACCTAATGCGGGTGAAACAGCGGACACAAGCTGCCTGTCAATGCATTCAGTCATTCAACTAACCATTCGAATGCTTTCTTTCAAGGTCATTCGGCCATATTGAGGTTAACCATCGTTAGTAATTACGAATATTAGAAGTGTCATTCGACTCAGGGCGTTTGTATATTACTATCGTTCAAGTCGAATATTCAAGTTAGTATTAGTAGTTTATTCAACTGATATGATAATTCGTAGACGCGCATCGCTCAGATATACTCTGCGATATAACCGTTCAAATCGGCGGCTCCTACGCAAAACTCCAAACTCCCCTCATACCCCAAAACCCACAAAAAGTAGAGAAAAATGAGAGAAATTGAGTAGAATACGAGAATGGCTTTCTCGCGTTGAGCGGCCTTAATGTCAAAACTATTTCATATCATCGCATGGTTTTGAGATCCATAATAGGCCTGCTGGTCGGGTGATTTTTATTTAACACATTTTTTCATTTATTTATCCTGAACTTGATGAGTAGTTTTAATTTGTTTGTAAATGAACTACTAGTATTGTTTATGTAAGTAAACCGAATCATTTTTGAAGAAGCTGATAACTGGTGATGAAAAGTGGATCACGTACGACAAGAACGTGCGAAAAAGGTCGTGGTCAAAGGCCGGTCAGGCTTCACAGACTGTGGCGAAACCCGGGTTAACTCGCAATAAGGTGATGTTGTGTGTGTGGTGGGATTGGAAGGGCATTATTCATTATAAGCTGTTACCACCAGGCAGGACTATCGATTCTGAACCCTACTGCGAACAACTTATGAGATTAAAACAAGAAGTTGAGAGAAAGCGGCCGGAATTGATCAACAGAAGGGGTGTGGTGTTTCATCATGATAACGCTAGACCTCACACATCTATAGCCACCCAGCAAAAATTAAGAGAGTTTGGCTGGGAGGTGTTAATGCATCCGCCGTATAGTCCTGACCTTCAGATTTTCACCTGTTTCAGTCTCTTCAGAATTCTTTAGGCAGTGTTAGGTTAACATCACGAGAGGACTGCCAATCCACTTGTCGCGGTATTTTGATGAAAGGTCCCGATTTTTTTATAGCAATGGGATCATGTCCCTACCTACAAGATGGCAAAAGGTTATCGAACAAAATGGTACATACATACTTTAGTTAAATGTCAATATACTATATTAAGAAATGTATTGAATTTTCTTAAAAAATGCGAAGAAACTTTTTCCCCAACCCAATATTTATATGGTTGTCATTTAAAATCTTTCAATTTGAATTTGTATTTTATTATTTGATTTAAATTTTGAGTTTAATTTATAAAAAATAAAGTTCTGAATTGAATTTTGATATTTAAGTATTTACTTAAGATTTGAATTCTAATTTTATTATAGCCTTGATACTTTATCTAATTTAATTTATTACGTTTTTGAAAATAAAAGCTTGTCTCTTGGATAAGTATTTTTTTTATATTCAAAAATTATTAATTTGTTAGTTGAGTAATTATTAAAGAACCACCCCATTGTTATTTATTAAGCATGATGTGTTTACCTTAATATGAATGTTCATTAAAATTTTATGTTGTTAAGATTGTTTCGTTTTGTAACAATAAAGGAAAAAAAGTACTGTAAAAGTCAGTAAAGGGACAGAGGCTTTGTTGGTGTTTTTGCGGGCGATATGCCGACCCCCCGTCACTGCAATAGTCTCTCTCCATCATTATAATACCTTCCAATTAGTCAAACGTGACATCAGATGGTTTTATAGCCTCTGGTGTTCTGCTTACCCTATAAGGGATACAGGCGTGAAGTTATGTATGTATGTATGTATCTATAAATAAATTCAGTTGTTTATTAGCTGTTCTTTAAATATAAACATGTGTTACGATATCAATATATTTGCATGCCATGTAGTTGTGATTATAATTACGTTGCCAGAAAATAGGCAGGTAATACCAAGCAGGTATCCTGAGTATGAAATCGTAAGCTGGATAATTGGCACGTATATAATAGTAAACAGAATATCCATTATTAAGAAACTACCTGTGTGGCTATAAGTGAACTAACAGGAAGGGGTAAATTACATTAAGCATCCTACGGGACTCTCAAGCGATCACCAATTAGCATATTAGTCGATCGATACAATAAAATTCGTCGACTTATCTAAGAAATTTTGTAAAACAAAGATGCGAAATATAAATACAATATCGACGCATTCGATAAATTGTTATTTTGTCCAAAATTTGACGAAATGATTTAGATTTTTTCTCTTGTAACTTTCTTAGCTTACCTAAATATTGACAATCCGATAAAATAATTGTAAAGTCACGATATACTGCCTTATTATCGCGATCATGTAAGCCGTATTTAGCCTTGCTGTTAACCCGGTTAACAATAAACACCGTTAATAAGGAAATAAAGACAGCATCTGAATTAATAGACTGATAGCTACCTCGATAATAAAGCGCTAATGCTTTGGAACGAAACGCGATAAAAAAACTCGAAACTTATTTATATTACTGTCTTTTAACTAATTTATTTAGGTCACTCTTCTTTTGTTTCAAAGTTAAAGCGAATCAACTAATTTAAAACAACACCTTTGACATGAGCTCTATCGTAGACAAAAGACGAATATTATTCAACACAATCTCGTTCAGCTCACAAACAAACTCTTATCACAAACAATCGCTCTGTATATCCAACATCACTTACCCTTTAAAACATTTAGTCAGCAACGAAGCTAACACGATAGTATTTAAGAAAGACTCTCGGGGTCTCAGCGCGAGGTGACAGTGCGAATGACAACAATTTTTCAGGCTCAGCGCTGGCACCCGACTTATGAATGATATGCCAGCGTTCTGAAGCGAGGAATGGAACCTCAGAGGGACGCGGGGGCTGAGGTTACATAACGCCCTCGATCGATACCAGGGAGGCAGCTTACCCCCCAACTCCCCCCAGCCTGCGTACATAACCGAGTTTTTCTTTTATCTGGACCTATTAGTCGCTTATAACACATTGTTTTGCGATTTAGATCTTAATTGAGATGATGGCTTGACCTTTAAATGGATATAGCTTCTTTAAGTGTAGTTTTAGTTTAGTATTTTAATAGCTGCCGTCCGCGTCTGTGTTTTGCTGAAATTTAAATTCAAAACTAGCGAAACGATTAAAAAATATTTCACCATTATTGTTGAAATAGACCATAAATTCGTGCGTCACTGATAAAAGGATGTGATAATGCAAGATACGGTATAGGTTTACCGATAAACAAAATTTCATCAAAATCAGTGTATTACACGTAATAATTATCAAATTTATCAAATATGCTATTGGTGACTTTAGACACGTTAATAGTTATGTAGGTTGTTAGTTGACTATGCGACTGTCTGTAGTCCTGTTGGTTTTCGTTCAATTTCATGCAGAGGCAGTAAGATACCACATTGGATAAATAAATAAAATCCCCAGACAATCACACAAACTACATGGCCTCAAAGTAAGCGAAGCTTGTGTTATGAGATTCCATGTAGCGAACTAGGGGTTCCCCCCTTAGAATATAAATAAATAAATAGATAAACACCCAGACACGGTTTTTTTTTCATGTTCCGTGCGGGAATCGATCCCACAACCACTGGCGTCTGAGGCAGACTGGTTCAACCACCCCAAAGTGGTTGCCATAGTCAATAACAATTACACTGGTCATCACAAAAATCGGCCCACCTACTTTTTGTACGAAAACTCATGTAATATTAAATAATTAAAATATATTAAAAATCTTACTGTTTTTAAAGCAACGTCATTATTTTTAAACAAATTAGTCAAAAAAATTATCAATCTTAATGGTAATTTTTCTACATTTTGCAAAAAAAACAGAAATCGCCGTTTGAACCCTATTTTAGGTATTTGTTGAACACTCTGTAACTTTTTATTCTTTATCGTTATTGGTACGAAACTTTTTTTCAATATTCTGTGTTCCTTTCTCTTACTCTAACCTAACCTGCATACGCTATATCATTGAGGGATTCGGTGGTTCTTCTCTTATAGCGGTTTTATCAAAACGGCACTGAGCAGCCTTCAATTTAAAATTTCATCAAGTACCCTTATATGCGTTTGGATTTATGAGAATAAAATGTCAAACATCTTCTCCGACCCTAGGCATGAATAAAACGTACTTATAAATACTTATCTTTGAAATCATAAGAGCAATAGTGCAAAAAACAGGGTGGGCCGATTTTTGTGATGACCAGTGTATAAGAATATACTAACTGCGATTACACAAAACATAAAAAGCAACTTTCACGAATTCGTTCAGCGCACACAAGAAAATATCAGTTTCGTTTAGAGATGTCAATAGTTATGTTGTTAGTTGATTATGCGACTGTCTGTAGTCCTGTTGGTTTTTGTTCAATTTCAAGCTGAGGCAGTAAGATACAACATTTGACAAACAGCCACAGGCGTGGATGTATACAGTCTATACTGTAATCCACAAGTGTCTTCATTACAAATTCGTAAGCTTACTATAAGGTTTAGGGATAGTTGCTGTGACACAGAAACTTTTGAGGTTGATACCGTAAAGGGAAAGACGCTAAGTCCATTAAAACTTCGTTTAACTTGAAGACTGTCGATCTCAAGTTCCAATTAGTGTACAGCTCTAAGTTATCAGATAACTTTTACAACTTTAACTTTGGATTCGTGTTTGAAACATCAAACATAGGATATTATCTAAACGAGTGTCTCCGTGGGGCAGTGGTCTAGACGCTGCTAATCCAATCATGAGGTTGCGAGTAAGAAACGTTAATTTTTTTTTCAAAATTTAAATTCGAAATTCAAAAAATTCTAAAAAAATAGAGTCCGCCTAGTTCGCTACATAGTATCTCATAACACAAGCTTTGCTTTCTTAGAGGCCATATAGTTGTTGTGATTGTCTGGGGATTAAAAAAAAGTGTTTTAGTGCAGTGTGTTAATAGTCGGCTAGAAGGAGAGAGACGCGGCGGAGCTGTTGAAAATAAACATTAAAAAAAAACAAAATTGGACATCTGTTATATCTGTTTTTTTGCGTTTTTAATTTTTACCCGACTACGGCGAAGCAAAAAGGAGGGTTATGATTTTGACTTGAGTGTATTTATGTAAGTATGTATGTGGGTATGGATGTTCCCTCCTAACTTCTAAACTAGTTATCATAATTGGACAAATGAGGTGTCGTTAGAAGCCTCTTCACTGTCCGCTGGTTATAGGCATACAAACTTACGTTAAATTTACTACAGCGCCCTCTAGGGGACTTAAAGTGAAGAATTAAAAAATGATTTTCTTTATAGTTTTGTGTGGGGTATCAAATGAAAGAGCTTTGTGAGCAGAGCTCAAATCTGTAAAAAATATTACTCAAAAATACGTGAAATAATAGGTAGTTATTGTAAAGAATTTAATAGCATTTTTTTACTGTTTCGTGTCGGGTTTTAAAATAAAGTTCTTCGCTAGCACATTTCAAATATGTAAAAATAAAAATAATAAAAAAAAAAGTTTAAAAACACGCTCTAAAAAGTATGAAACAAGAAAATGGTCTCCGCTGAAATATTTATGTATTTATAGCCGTGGTCGTATGCCACCTTTTAAAGCTTTACAGATTCATTTTTATTATAAAATAAAATCAAAATGGCATACGATCACGGCTAAACCTTTGAACATATCTCTATCGATATGACGTAAATACATCAATATTTCAGAGGAGACTATTTTCTTGTTCCATACTTTTTATAGCGTGTTTTGGTAGTCGGTTTTAAGTTTTTAATTTTTTTTTTTAAGTTTAAAAACTTAACGAAAGAAAAACATCGAATGTACCAGCTGCTTCTCATCCCGGGCATACTGTAAGTCAGTTAAGGGACCGAGGTTTTATGAGCGTTTTTTCGGGCGATGGGCTGACTCCCTGTCACTACAATAGTCTCTCTCCATCATTATAATACCTCCAAATTTGTCAAATGTGACATCAAATGGGTTTAAAGCCTATGTTGTTCTGCCTACCCGATATGGGAAAAAGGCGTGAAGATATGTATGTATGTATGTATTTTTTTAAAATTTATTATAAAAAATATTACTATTTATTAAAAAATCATATTTAAAGAATTTAATTTGATTTTCAACGCTTTGCTTAATTTATTGCTAGACGAAAAAAAATTATATGAAAGGAAAAATATTTTATTTTCCTATATTATTGAATATGAAACATTAGCAATAGTAAGTATGTTAATTCAATATGTTAAGTAATCAAGTTAATAGAAATTCCAAGACAATTTCGTATTCAAGAGTAGAACTATTCCAATTTAAGTTTTCTTCTCGCTTGCTCTCTAGAGAAATTAAAGTTAATCTTATTTCAAGTAATGTCACGGGATGCTAAAGTAGCACAATGCAGTAATAGTCCACCCACCGTCTTCCCTAAATGTTATTCGCCGTGACTGGACCAAATCATTATTATTAAAAAAATGAAAGAGGCATTTTATAAAAGACTAGCTGTTTTGCGCGGTTTTACCCGCGCAATTTCGAATCCCATGGGAATATCGGGATAAAAATTAGCCTATGTGCTATTCCAGACTCTACACTATAACTATGCTCAATTTCATCGAAATCCGTTGGGCCGTTCTGCCGGATTGAAGAACAAACATCCATACAAAACTTTCACATTTTAATATTTAATTGCACCCAGATTTAAATGTAATGTAATACGTAAGTATTTGGATTATATCTGATCAGATTGTTTATCAATATTATTTAGATGTATGTACTTTGCTTTTTTTTTTAAAACTGAGCCCCCGTTTTCCCTCAACCGCACCTGATGGTAAGTGAAGATGAGTTCGATGATGTAAGCACACGGGCATAGGAAAGAACTGGCTCTTCATTAAATATTGCCGGAACACATCTCCGCTGTAGCGGTAACATTTAGCGAGAGATTTTATCAACCGACTTCAAAAAAAGGAGGAGGCTCTCAAATCGTCTATATTTTTTTTATGTGTTTTTGTTACACGATGTTTCGGACGATTATAGATCGATTTTGAATTCTTGTTTCATATGATAGAAACTACTTCATAGTTGGTCCCATATAAATTTCATCGAAATCGGTTGAGCACTTCATTGAAAATTTTAAAGTTTTGAAAAAATATGTATGAGTTCGGAGTATGTTTACGTGGATGACATCAAGGCTCAGCCAAAGTTTTGACGTGAAGTCGGATTTTTAATGCTCTGCATTCGTTGATTATATGAAGGGTGGTCGCCAGCCAGTCGGGATCTGACGGGATCCTACCACCAAGCGGGGGTCACTCGGACACCCTTATCCAGGGCCAGAAGGACTATCCTAAGACGATCTAACACGGACATCTAAGCCGTCCTTAGACATTCGTATGTATACAGACATACATACATAACTTCACGCCTGTGTCCCGTATGGGGTAGGCTGAGGCCAGACCACCAGAGGCTGTAAAACCATCTGATGTCACGTTTGACAAATTTGGAGGTATTATAATGATGGACATTGACTATTGCAGTGACAGAGGTTCAGCCTACCAACCACAAAAACGCCAATAAAACCTCTGACCCATAACTGACTTTTAAAATATGCCCAGGAAGAGAAGCAGCTGGCACATTCAATGTTTTTCTTTCGCTCCCAGTCCAGCATGGAAGCATATATGTAACACTAATGTGAAGCGAGCATATTTATCCTTAAAATAAATTGGATCGTACGTATTTCAATTACTTAGCATATTGTGTCATTTGATTAAATTTGTAAGCTGATGAATTGTTGATTATTAAAGTCGTAGGCTTAGGGTGTGAAATCTAATTGCTTTGGAAACACGTGCTGTTACATCGAATTTAGTTCTTTGATTTAAGATTTCATTCGCTGTAATCAATATGGGTAATTTCTCTACTTTAGTTTATAGCGTCTTTTTTATAAGTGAGCAAATCATTTGATCTCACTCTCATTTGATGACAAGTGAGTGTGAGGTAGAAAAAGATTGCATACTAGGAAGGACCTGGGACATTCCTGGACATTACTGGAATACATTTGGCGGTAGACTTTATACCAAGCGTGGTTGTCATCCAGGCGATCCCTCTTACCCTGAAGCGAGAACCACTTGGATTTGAAGCCTGTTATTTTGATTTAATATTACGAAATTGCGAACGCTTAGGACAATATAGTGATTTTAACGTTGTGACACAAATAAGGCACAATAAATTACTGAATGGTTCGAGGTTTTTAATTTCCATAGGAAAGTCGTTCCACAATCCAATATTAATGATTATTTTAAACCTCTGTGTACTCGTACAACAAGGCGCCTTCACCACTGTGCCACTGACGCAGCGTGGGACTGCGAGATGGCCCGGACGGTACGGAGCCAGCAGCTCTACGTAATGTTGTAAAAATGAGCGTTTTGAGTCGAACGTTGAGCGCCGAGTCGACGCATTTGAGCGTTAAGGCTCACGAGCGTTGAATACTAGGGCTTCGACGCTCGAGTTGCGCGCCCGAGCGTCGAAGCGTTATCATTTTGAATGAGGGTATATAAATATTTTTTACAGGGGGATATTTTTTATAAGGGGTAATTCTGCATTTATTAGGATGTGTGACATGTTCATATACTTTCTTGTCGCTCACGCTCGAGCTGAGTCGAGCGTCGAGTTTGGCGCTATTATTGAGCTTCTTTATCTAAACGCTCAAGCCAGAGCTCGAGCATTTTTGACCTGACTCTAGCCCGTCTCGATCATTTTTACAACACTAGCTCTACGGCATCGAACAAATCGAAAAATATTTGACTATGACCTTCCTCAGAGACCACCACATTGACACATTTTATATTACTAAGTAACTTTAAAATGGGAATAATTTATACAGTCCCCTATTATTAATCTTCAACCCTAGCTATAACTTTATACACAAATAATGTACATACCTACTCGGGATCGACTTATTTCTAGCTCTCCGAAGAATAATAACTTGTAGCATAGTTATAGCAAAGCTTCAACAATCGCTGCATGTTCTCATGCTTGCAAGTGCTTCATAATTAGTTCGTGCAGATTTACTTACTTAAATATTCTTATTGCGATCAATGGGCTAGAAGTTGAAATTTCGTACACGTATTCCTCTTATGACGAAGGCATCCACTAAGAAAGGATTTTTTTAAATTCAACCCCCTAGGGGGTGAAATAGGGGATGAAAGTTTGCATGAAACTTTTTATTCCTTGGACATATTTGCATGAAATTTCGTATTGATCGAGTACGGCAAAAATAATGAGTTACTTATGTCAGCGATTTCCAAAATTCAACCCCTAAAAGGGTGAAATAGGGGATGAAAGTTTAAATTAGCTTGCAGAACGGCAAAAATAATGATTTTTGTATTTCAGCGTTTTCTAAAATTCAACCCCAAAGAAAGGAAAGTTAAGTATGTTTTCATCTCGACTCAACACCGCTCCGCGCCACAGTATTGCCGTTTTAGCCGCTTTGTGGCTAGATCAAACCAATTTTCAACGGTTTTAGCAAAAAAATAAATCGTTTTAGCCACCAAAAGCTACTTCTAGATTATTAGGTACTGTAAAAGTCTTTCGAGTAAGTTATGTTAAAGAAATCTGTGGTTAATTTTTTAGAAATATATTTTTTGCTTAAAATTCAATAGTAGATAAGTTAAAGAAAGGTTAAAGAAGCTCTAAAGTAAACGGGCGCGAGCGAAGCCGCGGGTAAGAGCTAGTAGGTATAGTACATATTAAGGCAATCACCAGCCAAATTTAAATGTAATTTGGTATTTATAAGTATTTTTAAGGTATTAGATACAATATAGTACCTGCATATTTATTTTAATAACGCTCAATAAAAAATATGACACCACAAGCTATTTTACAAATAGTCGCTGTTGACGACCACAGCTACTTCGATGCGGCATTTCATTGATAATACTACGACGTAGTACTACAAGATGTTTTGTAGTAGCGCGTAGAAGTCTTTGTTTTAATGGTATTCATCCTTAATTTAGAGTGACCATGCTTTGCTTGCTAATATGTTGTTGACCTTGTTTTTGCAGAAATCGTTTCTGTATAGGCTTAATTCTTGGATAGCATCGAGAATCTTCGCCATACAATTTTCGAGAAAGTATTTTGTAACAACAAATGTAGGTAAAGCATTAAATACCCAGTTCACCAACATTTTCAAGTCCTTATTCAATATTTTAGTGAAGGCAACGTTTATGGCAGGCACACTGTCCACGGAGGCGTAGCTTTATAGACGCTTCAAAATACGGAAGCAGCCCAGCGTACTGATCTATGTCCACGAGGCGTAGCGGAAGTGTACGTTTCCAATCAGTTTTGAGAATGGAGCAGCCTTTGCCGGCATTTTTCTACGTAAATACACGTGCGTGCACTCGATGTACGCCCCGGCGTACGACATGCAGTACGGCCGCCGTGACGCTTGCATGCAGCGAGACGAGCGCGACGCTGCCGCTCCGTCGAAAGAGTATCATAGTTTTGTATGAAAGCTGCAAGCAGGCTTACACAAAGCGTATAATTACGAACACGCGTCTATGAATGCCTCCGTGGAAAGTATGCCTTATTATTATTACTGTAATCTTAGACAAAGTAGTTGGTTTTATAGTCCAGATTTGTAGAAATTTGTAGATAGGTTAACACTTACCTATGCATAGTTTAAACTTGATGTTATTATACCTGCTTATTGTAGATACTCAAAAATTACTCGCCTTTTGTAAAGTTCTTCGTAATGAGATAAATTAAGGCTATGGGAACTAAACAAATGCTTGCAAACAAATCATTATAAAGGGAAAAGTTTTATAATTGACAAGCAGTCCTGCGTTATTTTCGCTGCGTAACTTAATCCAATTGGAGCTTCTTCGTACAATAGAAGCTGTGTTTTTCATGCCAATTTTCGAGATTACCGATACAAATTAACAAATTAATTTTTAGGTGGTACAGATAAACTTGAGATAAATCTACTGTTGTCTGAAATAATAGGTCTTTACCTATGAAACTGCCGCTTTGCCGTACTTCAAATGAAAAAAATTATTTTTTTGGTTGATAATTCTAATTTCAAATTAATTTTATTTGACAAACATGGAATTCTTTTTCTAAAATTGTCATTTGTTTAATAGTTAGTGTTTTGTTTTCAACGCATTTGAACATTTTTCGTCATCATGGATAAGTTATAAATTCGAGTAATTATGGAGTGCGAGTACCGTCGTGGCAGCAAAGCGGCACAAGCGGCACGCAGCATCAACGACGTTTACGGAGCGAACACTACAAACGAACGCACCACCCGTTATTGGTTTACCCGCTTCCGTTCTGTAAATTTTGACCTGAAAAATGAACCCCGAGGTCGTCCGAAAACTTTGGTCGACAATGACGAATTAAAGGCAATTGTGGAAGCTGATGAAACTCATTTAGAATTAGCAGCAGCTTTCGACGTTAGCATCAAAACAATATTGGTCCATTTGCGTCAAATTGGTAAGGTAAAAAAGCTTGACAAATGGGTACCCCACGAACTCAATGACCGCCAGCGCGAAGTACGCGTGGAGACGTGCCTTGCACTGCTCAGCAGGCATACAAATGAAGGAATTCTGAACCGCATTGTTACTTGTGACGAGAAATGGATCCTGTTTGACAATCGTAAGCGCTCAGCAAGTTGGTTGGACCCTGGTTCAGCACCCAAACAATGCCCTAAACGAAAACTTACCCCTAGAAAAGTGATGGTCACTGTTTGGTGGTCTAACGCGGGTGTAATTCATCACAGCTTCTTGCCAAACAGGACAAGCATTACTGCAGATGTGTACTGTGAAGAACTGAACACAATGATGGAGAAGCTCACACGTCTCCAACCAGCTTTGGTTAATCGTGCGGCTCCACTGCTCCTGCACGACAACGCGCGACCTCATACTGCACAGCAGACGGTCTCCAAGCTACAAGAGTTGGGGTTGGAAGTTCTCCGTCATCCGCGGTACTCACCAGACCTTGCGCCTACAGACTTCTACTTTTTCCAGAACTTGGATAACTTCTTGGCGGTAAAAAAAATTCAATACCCGAGAGGCAATTCAAAATGCCTTTGAAGAATTTGTTGCCTCCCGTCCAGCTGATTTCTTCAAGAAAGGCATCAATAAGCTACCAATGCGTTGGCAAAGATGCATTGATTTCATGGGTGATTACTTTGATTAATAGAAATAATAAGTAATAAAAAATATATAAAAAATTACGCTTCATTTATTTCGTGAAAAACGGCAATTTCATAGGTAAAGACCAATATTATTCGCTGTTATTAAATTTCCCTTTGGCTCATCTGGCAATAATGGTACTGAAATTCCTATAAGTCCTTTGAAAGTCTTAATCTTCAAAGCTTTGTATCAGCAGACGGGGTGACCTTAATAAAGATTTGTTAGCGTCGGCGGGCAGCGCGGTGTAGCGACGTCGATACTTTCACATCTAATCTATCACAGCGGTTGGTCACTATGTAGGTGAAGCTTTTCTTTGGAATATTGGAGTTCTTTCACACATAGTCTGGTAATAAAACGGCGTTAATATTTCGACGTTAACGATTTCCCCACCGTTCAGCACCGATTGGTCGCACAATTCGACGCTTATTGCCACACGCCTTGAAGCAACTGGCTCAACATTGGATAGACCCAAGTCTGGGAGACCAAGAACAGGCCGTTCAGCTGAAAATATCGATGCTGTGTGCGAAGATGTGGAAGAGTGTCCAGAAACATCAACGTGGCGACGTGCCACGCATTTGGGCATTTTCAGACGGACCCTGCAGCGTATTTTGGTAAAAGACTTAAAGATGTTCCCGTATAAAACTCAAATGACTCTTCAGCTGCTGCCTTCTGACCACCGAGCTCGTCTAGAATATAGCCAGCGCGTCATAAACCTCAACCTTGAAGAGGATGATTTTTCTTCAAAATTGGTTATGAGTGACGAAGCGCATTTCCATCTCTCAGGGCATGTCAATATGCAGAATACTCGGTTCTGGGGCACTGATAATCCGCGCATTATTCAAGAAACACTTTTACATCCACCAAAAGTTACTGTATGGTGTGGCATCTGTGTTGACAGAGTGATCGGACCCTATTTTTTCGAAGACTCTGGAGGCAATGCGATAACTTTAACTGGAGAACGCTACAGAACCATGTTACGTGAGTTTTTGATACCCAGTTTGGACGAATTAGGGCTGGAGCACATCTGGTTTCAACAAGACGGTGCTACGGCACATACAGCGCGCGACACTATTGACTTAGTGAGGGATGCTTTTCCAGGCCGAGTTATCTCTCGTTTTGGCGATTTGCCTTGGCCTGCAAGATCACCTCTGACCAGTCCAGACTTCTTTATTTTGGGATTTTGAAATCTCGGGTGTATGTGAACAAGCCACAGACTCTCGCAGCTCTAAAAGAAAATATTCATCAAGAAATAAGGAACATATCGCAGGAACTGTTACGGCAAGTTATGCAAAATGTCATAAATTGGGCTCAAATGTGCATCAACTCTGGAGGTCACCATTTAAAGACACCATCTTTAAATCCTAATGGTATGAAATTTAATGGCACAAATATACATTTAAAAGAACCTAAATCTAGTTTTCTAATTTAGAAAAAATGTTATAGCTGAACCAAATAGGGTCTTTATTTTTGCGCCACCCAGGATAAGCAGGTTCTAAAACAGCCTCAATTCATATACAATAACAGCTTTATTCATGAAAGCATAGATACAAGTATGGCATTGTGTAACGTAATTATGTGTACAGACTACAAATGCCTTTCTTCTTTTGGGATTAATTACGTGAAAATGTGCACAAGGCTTGTCATCCATGAAACATGTTATAAAAAGTGTTTTTTTACTATACAGAGATCATTCGATATAAGAACAAAGGGTCGGCTAAGAATATACTGTATAAGGGTCTTATAGGTCGTGACAAGTCAAAAGTCTTCAATTCGTGGAAGAATCTCTTAAGGACCGACCCATTATTATTGTTTAGGGCATAATCGCACCTTCAGAATAGTAGTGACGTACCTATTTAAAAATTCGTGTTTTTGGCAAATCAAGAATGAAGTTTTAAAACTGCAAACTTTCAACTTTAAACTGATTTAATTTATTAATAATTTATGAAACATGTTAGTTATTTAGTTTCTTTATAAAGTTAAGTTTACCTTTCGTGAAATAACAGCAAAAAAAAAAACTCCTGTAATGGTAACTCGAATTCTTGGATTTTTGAATTGAGTCTGTACAATTCTGAAGGTGCTATTATATTTCATAGAGATTAAGTTCTCCCTAGATACTGTGTGCTCCATATTTCACCCATTGAAACGCTGTTTCGGCTGTCAATGATACAAAACATTCTAACAAATCACGATAACATTTAAAGTGAAGGTCCTCTTTTGGGATCAGCTTGTGGAATCTGATGTCAACAGGCCTTGATTTAAAATTTGCAGAAATTTTCGAATTTTCCTGTTTATTTCCCGTTGTATATTTCCAAAAATTTGTTACATCTCAAAGGTTCAAAAAAACTCTTCCATCACTTTCACTGTTGAGAAATAAAATACCTTTAACTGTCAAGACTACGAAAAATAAAGGAGATTACCCAAGTTTCATACATGATTGATCAAATTATACATGAGTTGACTGTGACCTTTCTTGATCAAATTATACACCTGACATATGACCTTTCTTGTTACATCTTCTCATAGGGGACAGATTTGTTACTCGACGACGGATATTTTGTGTAAAAGCTTTCGGTCGTGCTATCTTATGGAACCTATTTAAAAATTTCGTAATGGAAACAGCCTTGTTATGTTCGTATCTTTATTATTGTCTTTACTTGTACTAGTAAATATTTATTAATTTATTTTTACATCGAAATATATGAATATTTTTTTCGATGTAAATGTTTTTATGCCGGATTGTTGTTACTTCGAAATCGGTTTATTGTTTCCTTTTGAGTTTTCTTATAATTAAAAATGTTTCTGTATATTTTCCATGAAATAATTAAACTCTTATTAAATCACCAAAGTACTTGTACAGTAATATGGTTGTAGAATCTTCTACAAGACTTATAGTTAAATTCTCCGATCTCATAAATAATAAATCTTATATTTTAATGAAATAAATAAAACACACCACTTAATTTTCATATTTATTAACACATAATTGTGCTTATCACGTTTTAACAATGAAATATTCTAGACAAAACGAATTTGTTATGATAATCCAACGAATCGAGTCTGTAAACCTTGTTAATTCTATAATACTTTTACTCTCACGTTCCTGCGAGCTTTGCACAAATAGAACGTAGCAAATCCCCACATACATGGAGATTATAGACCCATTACAGAATAAAGGACTATCAATTCAATAGAATGCACTGAAACCTACTTTCAAACGCATTTAAAATAAAAAAGCTTTTCGATTTCGAATTGAATTGAGACCAATCTAAAATTGAAATATTTACTCTTTAATAACGGCATATAAAATAAATTACTCAGTACTTAAACCTAATAATGTTAGTAGGTACTTAAATAATATCAATGGCATAACAACAGATCTGGATGATTTTTTTATAAAATACGAACAATAATAATATGTTATTACAATATTAGTAATAATATAAAACGATTATACAAAATTATTGTCGTTAAATGAAAATATCCTAAAATTTAACAGACAAGGTTGAAATGCTACTTAGTTTCCTACTGGGTACGATTCGACTATTAAATAAGTTAAGTTGAAATAAATTTGTATAATTTCAGAAAACCGGTAAATGTTAAGCTTCAATTATGGAAGCTCGATGATGGAACGACAATTTTCGTTACTAGAATAGAACTAGATAAGAAAAAAAAAATTAAACATACTATGATCAAATTACTGATTTAACCTAGCGTTAATGTGGCGAGTTATATCAAACTAAATCAATCGAATAATTTCAACCTGCGTATACAGAAAGCGTTGAACGGTCACGCTAATTAAAGAATATAAAATTGACAGTCTAAAAACTACAAATCTTAATAGATTTTCAAAAACTAATGGCACTTGGTTGACTTAGCGTATTTTTTGTACACATACCTACTATACAAATCAAAATGAAATGTTTACGTTGTAAAATAATTGTTATAGAAAAAATAGCAAATACAACAAAGGCAAGTCATATCTAGACATAGATACTTAAATCGAAATATTAAATTATTAATAATAAAATTTTACGATCGCTAACAATAACTAATGCCCGTTTATAATATCCAATTTTACAAAGTAACTATTCATAGATTTAATGTAAACAATTTCCCAAACCGATGTAGATAAACACCTATATATTTTATTTCAAAGCTTTTTTTTATCTTCATTTAAAAAGCTTTACCCCCATAAGGTTAAGTCAGCATATTTGAAAGCTTGTACAACAGCAAAGTTTTATTTCCAAAAAAAAAAACTAGTAGCTGGCTCAAAACAGTAATCACAGTCACAATTTAAAAAAATAGGTCGAATTGGATATTACAACTGGCCGTAACACAGATAAAGAAACAACACGAAAAAAAAACTTAAAACTCTTCTTCGGGATCCTCCGCGTCAGCCAGTTTGACAAGGCCAATGAAGCTCTTCTCAGGCTGCATGAGAGAGTGCCTATCACCTCCAGTGTTTCTGACAGCAAGGCGATCCCCAGCCTTGAGGAATAAGGCTGATGCAGAGAAACAGGAGTTCGGGCGTTCAGATCCTTCGACGGAGTGCGAAGATTGGGCACACTGGAGCAATGTGTCACGGAGGTCTGATTCGGGGTTCGTTCGGTGGAGTACCCAGGAGATTATGTCGTGGGTATCGAGGTAATAGATCTGAAATATTAAAGTTTTGTTGTTTATGGTTTAATATAGACTATTTTTTAACTCCTTCTTTGTTAGTTGGGTAAATGTAATGTTTTTCCATTTTTTTATTCTAGAGATTGAAACTGGCTTTGTGCGTCTAGCAGAGTATGTATAAAAGTTCCACTGTCTTTTTTAACTTTAACGTTTTTAGATAGACGTAAAGGGGACATTTTCGTTACCTCCGCACAGAAGACATCCCAATTTAAACCCTATTCCTGTTTCTTATAGATTAAATCTCAAACTCTATAGTATTGGAACTCTAAGATAATCGTTGTAACAACATCGTGGATATTTTTTATAGCTAATTCAATTATATTATTCAATACTATTCAAGCGTTTTAGCACAGTACAGATAACTATACAGTAATTCAACTCGGCCGCATCTTTGAAACAAATGTCTACAGTGTCGCGGTATGTTCACATTTGACTACTTTGTGTTTACTTCCATTTAGTTTTTTGACTGCAAATATACTTTTTTCTATATAAACACATAAAATACTTTGTAAATTGAATAGGAAGTGTTTAACAAAAATACGTTTTGTGTCAAAAAACCATGATTACGTTTGAATAACAAATCGATCTTATAAATTAGCGACCGAAAAATACTTGCACCTCGACTGAGACGCACGAAAAGATGTATTATTAAATTTTAAAGTATAAACAATCCGCATATTGACTTAAAGTTCCATTAAAAATTGTTTCGGTATGCAGACACTCGCGACTGGCTGCATGCCGAGCGCATGCCGAGATGGAGCCGCGAGGTATAGCTCGCGTTTGGTCTGTTGGTATGAAGTTGAATTACTGTAGTCTATATCTGTACTGTGGTTTTAGGTATCAGAAAATGGAAAAGCTAAAATACTGTGACTTGTATTACATCGGTGTTTATCTCTATTAAGGGTACAGTCAGCTTCAGATAATCTGGACCCGTGACTTAAGAATTAAGTTGTATCAATAAGCTCATAAGACATTGTTATGAAATTAGGATCAGACATCATGGTTTATTAAATTCTGAAAATCAGTAAAAAATTAGGCTGCAAAGCTGGCAATTTAAAAATTGATCTTTATTCATAATAATTAATTATATTCATATTGATGTCTAAAAGAATTTTCAAACATTTTTTCAAAGTCATTCAATTGGTTAAAAAATGCGGCCCTTCTACACATACATACATACATAACGCCACGCCTGTATCCCTTATGGGGTAGGCAGAACACCAGAGGTTACAAGACCATCTGATGTCACGTTTGACAAATTTGGAGGTATTAAAAAGATGGAGAGAGACTATTGTAGTGAAAGCGGGTCAGCCTATCGCCCACAAAAACGCCTTTAAAACCTTCTCTATTGAGTAAATAATATTAATTTTTCTTATAAGCTAATTTCTTTAATACTTAGATATTTTTGTTCATTAAAATGAAAGGAGTGGAACAAAAAAAGCAATGATTAAAAGTAATGTCAACCAATCGTTGTTCGCATGCAGTTGTTTGTAACCACTTTTGCAGGATATAATTAAAGTGTATTTTCTCCTGTATCTCTTTCCGCGTCTGATATGTGTTTAATTACCTACCACAAGAAAGTTCCGAATTCACAGAAGCTAACTGTACGTTAATATTTCAGGGACCGTTTCAATCGGGGCCCGAGAAGTTCATTACCATTAATGGCGGTATTTAAATTCTACGATCAATTCCTTTAATTGGATATTCGGGCTTTTGGAATCGTTTTATAGGAAACTAGGTTGCGGTTAAGTTTTGTTTGTGTGCTAATACTACGGTTTTTAGTGTTTTTTTATTTTATTTTAGTTTGAGTGTAGCGTATTAGCTATGTTCATCAACAGCGATTTTTTATCTAAAAGTTTGTGGTGCCATATTTTTATTTTGTATTAAACAATACTAAAATAAATATGCAGGTAAGTTTTTAAAACAATTAGTACCTACGTTTAGTATATAGGGTCTTTTTTATGAAGATCAAAATATTTTAGGAGAAGGTTAAGAATGACGTGTGGATTCAACTTATGAAATAAAAAAAAAATTTTGTTAGGTAAATTGATATTTTATAATCTCATAAGTTAACAACATTTAAGTTTAATCTGTTATTTACAACTAAATAGCAAGAAATAAAAGCGTTTTTCCAACTATTTCTAAGAAATACGTTAAGCCCCCGATTTTTCAACAGTCACAAAAATTTTGTCACTTAAAAGAATTGTAAAATTTCAATTAAAAAAATATATATAATTTTTTTTTGTTATAAATTGAATCCACACATCATTCTTAACCTTCTCTTAAAATATTTAATCTTCATAAAAAAGACCCTGTATAGTGTCAAAGAAAATAAATTTAAATTTGGCTGGTGACTAAAAAACAATCCTGTATAATAAAAAAAGTCACTTCCACTTGGTACTAGGACTCTTTCAGGGTTCTCTGGCTAGCTTTATAAAGATTTCTTGCTTCACTGGCCAAGTATAATTAATATTGTCTTAAGTTTTCGCGATTCAAACTATTAAATAAAAAACCGGATTTAACGCGTACATATTTACATTTTAAATTTTGACTCGACGTTTCGGTGTCTTTGCAGACCCCGTGGTCACGAGCGACTCTTGACATCGATACGTCACCGCAAAGACACCGAAACGTCGAGTCAAAATTTAAAATGTAAATCATCATCAGCATCACAACTCCGTGTAATGAGCCCACTGCAGGGCATGAGTCTCTCCTCTGGGTGACGAGGAGGTTTAGGCCATAATCCACCGAGCTGGCCCAGTGCTGGGTGGTGGATGTCAGAATTTTCAGGGTGCCGATATGGCTTCTGACAAACCCTAACGACTACTGTATAAAAGTATACAGCAACCGGGACCGACAGCTTAACGTGCCCTCCGAAGCACGGAAGTCGCCGTGAGAAACGAATGGTCGGCGGTCACCCATCCAAGTACCGACCGCGCCGAACGTTGCTTAACCTGTGATATCGTAGGATACACACAGTAACCACGACGCCACGACGACTTCTGCGCCACGACGACGAAAATGTAAATATACGCGATAAATCCGGTTAAAAAGTGTTTTATTTAACAAGTATAATTACCTGCACATAAACAAGATAGACCCCCGTATGATGCACGTGCACATGTCCGCCGCGGGTGAGCGTGGGGCGCGGGTGCGGCGACGCGGCGGTCCACGGCGACGGGTACCACACATCGTGGGGCGCTCCGTGCGACACGCGCACTAGGCCGTTGCCTGGAAGTAACAACATTTTCATTAGAAATTTATTTCAAACTAGCTTTTGCCCATGACTTCGTACGCGCATAAACATTGTTTATATTTAACACGACCAGTCACTCATTGATGAACCTTTACGCCAAGTATCATATTATCCGTGCACTCAAGGAATAAGATTTTGCATTCAAACTAATAATTCCAACCCCTTCCCGTAGGGATTTCGGGAATTCCTTCCATAATATAAACAGACACTTGTTGAAGAACCTTTATACCAAGTATCACATCCGTGCACTCAAGGAATAAGATTTTTCCAATAATTCCCATTCCCGTAAGAATTTCGGAAATTTCTTTCTTAGTGCTTCTCCACAACCTCTAAGCATTGTATGTTCCAAATATCAGCTCTCTACGGCCCGTAGTTTTGGCTGTGCGTTGTCTGTCAGTCACTCAGTCAGTAACGGAAGAGTTTTATATATTAAGATGAAATGAAATTAATTAGGTACCTAAACTGATATGTCAGCCATTAGGCCCCAAAGTAAGCTTTTGTTATGAAAACAGCTAAGGGATAACTAAGACCCGAGCCAGTTTACAAAATTGGCCTGGCTTGGACCAGTGCCCAGGACCTCTCAAACCATTGGCGAACGCTCCATATTCGATAAGGTGTCTTAGTTTTTACATTGGATTTATTTATTTATTTCAGAACCAACAGCACTTATGAGTGACTATTACAACAGAAAGAATTAGGTTAAATACATATTGACAATATCAGGTTCACAATTTTTACACAGTAAACTTTTTAGAGTAGGTAGAATTAAACAAACAATTGTACACCAAAGAAATAAATTAAACATACAAAATTAAGCATACAAAAATAATTAATTGTTGAATTATAAATTCATAACATATCTGTCAAAAATAAGCATTAATTAAAAATATTTTTTTATTTTAAAACAGAACACAACTTATTAATATCTATACAATAATGATCAATAAATACGCCGTTTTGGTACCTATTCGACTAGAGAAGTGAACAAGTACAAACTACAAACAAGTGTGCGAGTGTATGTGTGCGCGTGTGTGAGAGTTTGTTTGTTGTTGCGCATTTGAGCATGTGTGTTTTTTGAATAAACATGAATAACAATCAGGCTTATAAGTTTTACACAAGCAGATAAATACAAAAATTCCAAAGAATATAGAAAATACATACCTAGGTATAATACAGTCAGATAGTTTAATTAATTCAGTTTTAACGTTATATTAATTGTGACTTGATTTTTAAAAGATTGCTTTGTGTAATGAAAAAGGTCTAAAGATTGGAAATGCTCGTTATAACATCTAAGTATTCGGCTGATAACTGAGTGTTTCCCATAATTAGAGCGACTAAGCGGGACGTGAAATAATGTGCAATGACTAGTACGTCTAACGGGTGTTCTTAAATGCATAGCTAAGAAATTTAATTCAATGCTATTTATATTATTGTTGCAAATATCATGTAAAAAATATCTGTAGCAAGGATTGTCTTTCTTTCAAGGAAAGCAAATTATAATTACTGCATAACGCGTAGTAGTTACTATCTCCTATCACAAGCATACGGTAATTAAGAGCGTTTAAGAAAGCTTGAATACTTTACAATTTATCAATATAAGTTATGTAGTGAGGACTCCAAACAACGCAGCAATATTCAAGCATGCTACGAACATAGGCGTTGTATAACATTTTCAAGCATTCGGGGTCAGAAAAAGGCTTACTTACGCGAAGGACAAATCCCAGACTTTTGTAGGCCTTTGAGACCGTGGCTAATATGTGTTCTTACATCGTCATTTCAAAATCAAGGTGCACCCCAAGGTCCTTTACAGTATTTGTAGCAATCAGTCCTTTACTTTCCAAAACATACTGATGTACTATCTTTGCTTTCTTCCGCGTAAAAGATATTTGTTGACATTTTGCAATATTTACAGTTATACGATTGTCCTTGTAATACTGATAAAGATTATCGAGATCAGTTTGAAGTTTAGCAGTGTCTTTGACAGATTTTATGTGGACATAAATTTTAGTGTCATCATCAACATTATAAAGGTAAGCTACATACAATAGGGTCCCAAAATTCAACCTTGAGGTACTCCTGATGGGGCAGTTAGGAATTCAGAACGATGACCCGCTAAAATAACAGCCTGTGACCGGTTCAAAGTAGCAAGGTTATTCGTTTAATATCAACAGATGGAATAGAAAATTTTTCAGTAGGTATTACTTCGAAAGTGCCATTTATTACAGGGTGGATGTCTTGTAGCGCTGCTCTGTTATATCTCCCTGTTGTTATACTCCCGATCCCTCGTTTTGATTTCATCTGTGTAAATTCCGGACTTATGCGGAATCAGGATACAAACGCTTTGTTTTAACTGAGAAAAACAGCAAATATGTCGTACTAGATTTAAGTTGTATAAATACTGTTACCATATTTATGCGAATTAATTATATTCTATTCTTAAACTCTTCCATGTTTTGTCGTTTCAACGTCAAAAATTCACTACCATCCATTTTCCTCATGAACTTTTATATTATTAGTAGAATTAAGTTACGTCATCAACGTGACAAAAATGTATCTTTGCTTTCTCTTTATTCTCGACCGTGTATGACATAACCTAAATTATATTTCACAGCTTCTTTCTTTGCGATTGAGGTTTACTTTATGTAGTAGCGCCACCTACTGCTAGCCTTTGCACGGATTTTAGAGTCTATGATAAGGGTTCTTTTCTTTTTTTTTTTTTAACAACTGTCACGTTTCGCTCCCTATGTCAGCATCCAGTCTACAGAACTCATTCTGCGTTTCCGTGCTGTAGCCTGCGCACGTCGACTAAAATATATTAATTAGCTAGTTAAATTTTAAAAGTTTAAATGGTAAAAATTGTGCATCGAAGGAAGAGAAAATTCTCAAGAAAATAATTCGAGGAGGTTGAGACATCAAATTACAAATTCCGAAGAACCCAACGGTGTTGGGACTTATTAGAAAAAATGTCGTTGACACAAAAACTACCCACATTGTATGTGCGTGTAGTCATCGAGGTTCGATGCATACAATTAATTCTCCTATTTAGTCCGTTACTCGATAATAATATCGTCGTTGGCGATTAATCTGATGTACGGTGGAGAATCTCTAATATAATTTTAATAAATATTAGAAAAAATGTCGTTGACACAAAAACTACCCACATTGTATGTGCGTGTAGTCATCGAGGTTCGATGCATACAATTAATTCTCCTATTTAGTCCGTTACTCGATAATAATATCGTCGTTGGCGATTAATCTGATGTACGGTGGAGAATCTCTAATATAATTTTAGTAAATATTAGAAAAAATGTCGTTGACACAAAAACTACCCACATTGTATGTGCGTGTAGTCATCGAGGTTCGATGCATACAATTAATTCTCCTATTTAGTCCGTTACTCGATAATAATATCGCCGTTGGCGATTAATCTGATGTACGGTGGAGAATCTCTAATATAATTTTAATAAATATTAGAAAAAATGTCGTTGACACAAAACTACCCACATGGTATGTGCGTGTAGTCATCGAGTTTCGATGCATATAATTAATTCTTTTGATTAGTCAGTTACCAGATAATATCGCCGTTGGCGATTAATCTGATTTGCGGTGGAGACGATCTTGCACGCCGAATCCAAGATTTGAAGTGCCCGAGCTACCTCCGTCATTATCAGCCTTTTTTTTGATACGATTAATGTCCCGGAAGAGGTCTAAAAACCAGCAGTTGTCGGCTGAAGATCTAAAGAATCTAAAGATAAGCCTGTTGAGGACTATCTTGTACCCGCAATTTGCAAATATTTACTTGCTCCCTTTATTAAATTTAGAAGCAAAAGCAGCATTGGCTGAAACTCTTACCAAACGAGATTCTATACATCAACAAAAAAAAAAAAAAAGGGCAAATTGGAATCGCCTTGGCAGCTTTATCGCAAGCGATGGTAATCATTTTCAATGAAACTTTGAAGCAAAAACTTTTAAAACTGCTGAGTTACGCTTGTCGCGATAGCCAGAATAGGGAAACTAAAACTCATCGTAACATAATAATGAGTTCCATAAACGTATGCCTGCGTGACACGCTGACCAATACAAGTTGCGATGATTATCTATTGGGAGGAGATGTTGCTGAAACGCTGCAAATTGCAAAAAACGACGACGTCATCTCCGCAGCCATAGCTGCCGGCTCGAGCTCCACAGCAGAGCTACACGTACCCGCCACGTAGGACCTACCACGAACGGTCGTGGAACACTAGCAACCAGCGGAAATAAACCACCAGGTGCAGTGCGATGGACGTTTACGATATTTTCATCAAAAATGGGCTTAGATAACGAGTGATCCATTAATATTATCGTGAATAGCTGGTTACTAAAGACCTTTTAAATATCTGCCCGCTAAACAAAGTAGCTCTTGAATACATGGCCATAAAGATTATATTTTAGCGTTGGATAAACTATTAAAAATAAATGCTATATTCGTATGAAAATGAAAATGAAAATGAAAATGAAAACTTTTTATTCGTAGTAGGTAATTTTATACACTTTACGAACGTCAAATGCTGGATGAGGGCGGCGCGGGTCCGGACGACATGAAGAATCCTGGGGAAGGCCTCCGTCGAGAAGTGTGCGTCTCTCAGCTTATAAAGATAATGATCGCGCCCATTATCCACCAATGTCTTGGTGATGTCTACTACTACTTCTTCTTCGGCTTTAAAAAACGAAATGAAAGTAGTACCCTAGGTAGACCGAGAGGAAAAAAGCCGGCGGAAAAAAAACTCTCGGCACTCTTTTGTAAAAAGTGCTTATTATAGGTACAATTTGGCAGAAATACAGCTCTGCTATGACATGAACAAACAAACAGAAGACAGCTATTCGTGCTTGCCAATATCATGTCGCAGCCAAGCTGCTTACATAGTGATTAATGTTTAATATTTGGAAATAACCTGTGGAGACATCAATCCCACGCTCTTTTGTCATCTAAATAATCTTTGAGTTTATAGTAGCCTTTTTTGCATAATGTTTCTTTGATAGTTCTTTTAAATTTATTAAACGTTAGAGATTGAATTGACTGTGGTATTTTATTATAAATACGTATTGACATTCCCATAAATGATTTGGTGCTTTTAGCCAGCCTTAATTTGGGAAACGCTAATTTATGGTCGTTCCTTGTCATTACAGAATAATTTTTATCATGCTTATCTTTCATGGTTTTAAATTTACTACTATTCTTATAAATATACATAATGTTTTCATATATATATTGTGATGCAAAGGTCAAGATACCAATCTCTTTAAACTTTTCTCTTAGAGATTCTCTACTTCCAAGTTTATACATTCCACGAATAGCCCTTTTCTGCAGTGTAAATATCGTGTCAATGTCTGCGGCATTGCCCCAAAGTAGGATGCCGTAGGACATTATACTATGAAAATAACTAAAATAAACCAGCTTCGCCGTATTGACATCAGTCAATGAGCGAATTTTCTTTACCGCGAACGCTGCAGAACTAAGTCTACTCGCTAGCTGTGAGATATGGGCGCCCCATTGCAATTTAGAATCTAAGGTAATTCCAAGAAAAACAGTGTTATCTACTAGATTCAACCTGTTCCCATTAAGCCGCAGATCAGACTCAACTTGTTTTACATTTGGTGCGGAGAATTTTATACATTTAGTTTTTTTATCATTGAAAGCTAAATTATTTACATTAAACCACTGTACTACATTAGAGAGAGCATTGTTTACATCGTCGTAGTTGGTTTTCTGCCTTATCATTTTAAAAATTAATGATGTGTCATCAGCAAACAATACAATATCGTGATTATTGCCTACCATATAGGGTAGATCATTTATATAGACTAAAAATAAAAATGGGCCCAGAATTGAACCTTGAGGCACTCCCATTCTCACAACCGACCCAGCTGACCTTTTCCGGTTAACCTCAACCTTCTGGATTCTATCACTCAGGTAAGAATTCAAAAGTTTGAGGTCAGTGCCTTTGATGCCGTAGTGGTGGAGTTTCCTGATGAGAGTGTCATGCTGAACACAGTCAAATGCCTTGGATAGGTCACAAAATACACCTAGAGCATCCTGTGACCCCTCCCAGGCACCAGCTATTACTTCAAACAGTTCAACACCAGCATCAGTTGTCGAACGACCCCTTGTGAATCCAAATTGTTTGTTATGAAGTAAATTGTTTTTTGTGAAGTGAGCTAATAGCTGGTTGAGAATAATTTTTTCATAAATTTTGCTACATGTTGGTAAAATCGAAATTGGTCTAAAATTAGTAGGGTCCGTAGAGCTACCCGATTTAAATAAAGGAATAACCTTACTATGCTTCATTAAATCAGGAAACTCCCCACTTATAATACAGTTGTTAAATATTTCAACAAGGCAAGGAGCTATTACATCTATGATAGAACTTAAGATTTCAACAGATATGCCCCACAAATCAGTTGTCTTTTTAACATCAATTGTCTTAAATGTTTTAAAAATGTCCCCGGTGTCTATGGGTTGGAACTTGAAAGACTCCTTGCACTCACTTACATGATTTTTCAGCAATGATTCAGCCACCACAGGTGAAGAATTTAACAATTTAGTAGTTGAAACTGGAATGTCAGCAAAACAATTTTCGAATGCTGTCGCAACATTTTCATCTACATTAATGGTTTTATCGTCAATTACAAGTTTAAACTCAGTATTGCGATCCTTAACTTTTCCAGTTTCCTTATTTATTATGTTCCATGTTGTTTTAGTCTTATTAGAACTATTTTTTATCTTATTACTTAGATATATAGATTTGGCTGCGGCACTTACTCTTTTAAATAATTTTGAGTAAATTCTAACGTAGTTGCAAAAACTTTCACTTTTGTTATATGATTTCTCATGATAGAGATCATATAGGTGCTTTCTACTTATATGTATACCTGTGGTAGCCCAATCACTGAAGGATTTACAATTGTTTGGAGAGACTTTTTTCGGAATAAATACACTCTCATGTTGTTTATTTATTATACTACTTAAATTACTGTATTGTAAATTTACATTGTTGGAGTGGGCTATATGGGGCATATTTTTAATAATACTACATCTAAATCTCTCCAAACGCTTTTTATTGACCGGAACAACCATCATATTCTTATTAACCTGTTTTTTCTTTGAGTATTTAAAAGTAACCAACTGACCGCTGTGATCAGAACTTAGTTTATTTATAACTGATGAACTTACCGGAGTTACATTAGAAAACACATTATCTAGGCAAGTTGCACTGGTCCTTGTTATTCTAGTTGGTTCTAGGAACAGGTTACTAAGATTATTACATTTAAACAAATTTATTAGCTTTTTACTCAATGATGAATTTTCTAATAAATTAACATTAAAGTCCCCGCAAACAAATATTTTCTTAGTTTTATTACATAATTTATCCAATACTTGTTCTAAAACAAGTTCAAAACTATCATAGTGGGATTTAGGGGGTCTATATATACAAACAATTATGCAGTTTGTCAATTCTACACAGGATATTTCAATAGTTTGTTCAATAGATAGGCTCACTATGTCGGTACGTTCTCTAAATTTTAAAGATTTATTTAATATTATTAAAGAGCCCCCATGTATTGCTGTCTGTCTATTGAACGAACTAGCAACTTGGTGCTGAGAAAAATTTACAATTAACTGGTGGTCTAACAAAAAATGTTCAGTTATACAAAGAATGTCTATATGTTCGGCATTCAAAAACAATTCAATTTCAAAGACTTTCTCTGAGATGCCTTGTATATTTTGATGTACCAGGTTTAAACAATTTTTATTATATAAAGCACTTGAAATATTGCTAGATGCTTTAGCATCTGTTGTCTTATTTACTAATTTAAAGAATTTGGACAACCCAAACTTGTCAGCGTAGTGGAACAACATGTTTCACTATGACATGTCAATATACAAGACTGCTCAATAAAAGCAGAATCAGTAGCTAAATACTTAGCTGGTTTAAAAAATAAAAAGTTTAATAGCACTTGTGCTATCTGTTTTAAAAAATAAGTAGATATATTATATATATCTTTTGTCAAGTTAAATTTAAAATTACAAATTGAGTTAATGTCAATGACATTAATCAACATGCTTGAGGTTTCACTTAAACATATGTTATTAGACCCCATGTAGCCATGCATTAATAAATTAAATTTATATCTTATTCTATTCTCTCTGGCGGCTCCTCCTATGTAAGGAAATGTAAACAAAACAATTTTTTTTACCGTAAGGGCCTGTAACTTATCTAAATATATTAATAATTGACTTTGTCTCACATTTCCCCTTCTCCCAAATAATAATATTAAAGTTGTATCAGGACTGTACCTGCCCTTCAGAGCCTTTTCAATTATACATTCTGGCGATGCTCTAGGCATACAATAATTTAGTACATCCTCTTGGTTGTTCAACAATTTACTGCCCATGTTTTTACCTATTTCATCACAATACATGATTATTGGGCTTTTACTACTTACATATGTATGTATGTATATATGTATGTTCTCATGAGCCAGGTAAATTTTATCACAATTTTTTTCTTGTGCTCAAGCTATACGGTGAAAATCGCTTCATACATAATTTAAAATCTTTGAATTAATTTACTACAAAACACTTCAAAATGGAAGATTACAGAACCGCTGATAAGTTAACAAAACAATGCTACATGTTATTTTTTCATCAATGTTGATAAGTCTTTCCGAAAGTACCTTCGATTTGAATATAACAACGTTTTATATGAATTCAAATATTAAACGTTTGACTTATGCACCGCTCTTTATATAAGTATTTACTAAAATATTAAAACCAGTCATGGAATTTTTACGTCGGGATAATTTTTTCATCCATAATATATCTAGATAATATATTTTACATTGGCAAAGATTGTGATGATTGTAATGAGAATGTTTGGATTACAAAACATATTTTAATAAATTTAGGTTTCATAATGCATACGAAAAAAGGTTGCTTTGTTCCTAGAACACAATGTAAATTCCTTGGGTTTATTTTTGATTCAGAGAAAATTATTTTAAAACTACCCACAAAAAAAAATAAAAAAAAAAAAGTTCTTAAAATAGAAAAAATAATACACAAAGTTATTCGAGCAATTTAAAATATTGTCACCAAATAAAAATCCTACTTATGATCAGGTAGTGAATTTACCCAGATATAATAAAGATGATTTTACTTGGTGGTTAAATTATCTAGAAGAGGGCTTTTCTCCTCTTAGAACAGGCCAATACACTAAAACTATCTATCCTGACGCATCATATACTGGCTAGGGCGGGTTTTGTGATGGAAAAGAGGCAGCGGGTCATTGGAAGGAAAGCGAGTCGTCGCTACACATTAATACTCTGGAATTAAAAGCAGTTTTTTCGGACTTAAAACATTCGCATAATTATGGTAGTTACGATTGTGATATATTGTTAAGAATAGATATTACCATTACCTGTATAAATAGAATGGGTAGTGTTCAGTTTTCACATATGGATCATATTACCCGAGACCAATGGAAATAGCGTGAAATGCGTAAGATCAATATCTTTACATCTTATATTACTTCAAAAGATAATATAGAAGCTGAGAGTTTGTCACGAAAACAGTTTAATGACACTGAATGGGATCTAAGTGACTATACCTTTAATAATATAACAAATAGGTTTGGAATACTATCGGTTGATCTTTTTGCAAACAGATGCAACTTATAATGTCCTATTTATGTAACCTGGAAAAATGACCCAGATGCAAAAACTCTTCAGAAAATTGTTAGTGAAAAGTCTGTGGGTATTGTGGTAGTACCATACTGGCCCACGCAACTATGGTTGCCATTGTTTAAAAGGTTGTGTTGTGATTGTATTTACTAAATACTAATTCGCTGAAATCTCCTTTCAGATCTGCGCACAACCTTCATTAAACATTAACCTTGGTTGCCGCGAAATTGTTCAGAAAGCGTTGGTAAAAAGATCACTGTCTTCAAAGTCCGTTGAAATTATGTTGGCATCTTTGTTGGATAATTCTTACCGAGACAGTGTGAAGGAGGTATCAAGGCGTGGATTGAATATTGCAAAAATAATAATTTTAGTTTTACTCAAACTTCTAAACCAATAATTGTTCATTTTCTAACTGAAATTTTCGAAAAAGGTGCTAAGTACGGTACTATTAATAGCTATAGATCTGCATTATCATTAATATTAAACATAAATTCCCAATATGACAGGTTAAAAAGTTTCATGAAAGGAGTCGTTATGTGAAGACCAACCACATCAAGTATGGTCTTACCTGGGATCCAGCAGTTGTATTGAGCTACTTACCTACAAAATTTCCTAATGAAGACCTTGACTTAAAGACTCTTTTCCAAGAAAACTGTTACACTAATAGCTCTTGTAACGGAACATCGTGTTCAAATTTTATCCGTGACAAAGATTAAAAATATTTTAATAACTAAAAAAGGTACTTATAAAAGGGTTTATAAAAACCTCTAAATTTAATAGTAAACAGACCTTGGTAAAGTTTCCGTTTTTTAATATTCGTCCAGAAATTTGTCCAGCAAAAACCTTACAGATGTAGGTATATAAATAAAACGAAAATTTAAGGAAACCTGATAATTTGTTTATTAGTTTTAAGAAACATATAGGTTTCCAAACTTTAAGTCACTGGGTTAAAAACACTTTAACTCTCAGTGGTATTGATGAAAATATTTTTAGTGCACATAGTACATGACATGCTGCTACATCAAGAGCTATTTATTTAGGAGTTTCTATTGACCTATCAAAAAGACTGCAGGATGGTCGGATTCTTCCTCAGTCCTTGCTAGAAATTATAACAAACTTTGTAACGAAAATTTGCCTAATCATTGTTGAATTGTTTTCAATAAGTATGTTTATTTACTATTGAAGAGTTTTACCTTACTACTCTGCCAATTCATTTCACTATAACTAATCTTTAAACATCCTACATAAAGTAAACCTCAATCGCAAAGAAAGAAGCTGTGAAATATAATTGAGGATCAAACGAACTTCTAAAGTGAAGTTCGATCCTAATTATGTGAACAGCTTCTTTCGAAGCGATTTAATATAAACCCACCCGTTATTATGCTTTGAAATAAGCATAATATGAATATGTTTCAACATGGAGTAATTTCAATTTATATTTGTATTTTACCCAACCCCAATATAGTGAAATGAACAAACAGGAATAAGACAGATTGACTTTAAACAAAATGAGTTCTGTAGACTGGATGCTGACATAGGGAGCGAAACGTGACAGTTGTTAAAAAAAAAAAAAAGAAAAGAACCCTTATCATAGACTCTAAAATCCGTGCAAAGGCTAGCAGTAGGTGGCGCTACTACATAAAGTAAACCTCAATCGCTTCGAAAGAAGCTGTTCACATAATTAGGATCGAACTTCACTTTAGAAGTTCGTTTGATCCTCAAATATAATACGTATCTACTCCAACCTTAATACCAGTAACTGTGACACGTGTTTAATAGGGAGCTTCTGAGAACACGAGATACTTTTATAAAGATATGTTACACGTTTAAACCGAGATATTAATTTTATTTAAATAGCAGCAGCTCCGCGTGGTTTTGTCTTCTTATCTTCCGATTCCATACAAAAATTCTTAATAAGTTTTATAGGACTAGCAGAGAGATAAGTCTGTCCAAAAACAAATAAATATATTGAGTATAGGTATTCGTTTCAACTATTTCACTAAGGCCTGATTTTTCATTGGTCAGATAAAAGTTATCTAATGATGAAAGTGATGAAAAATGATTAAGTAATTCTATGACATTATCATACAATTAATAAAAACACTTTATTCTTCAGATAACTTTTATGCGACGATTGATAAATCGGGCCTTAGAATGACAACAAAAAAGTCGTAAAACAACTCTGTTCTGTCGAGTGACACATTGTTCGTTAGATAAATTTTATCCTGCGATTGAAAGGTCAGGCCTAAAATACTTAACGTGCAACTGTGTTATCTACAAAAGATTGCAGGAATCATTCCAACAACAAAATAAAAGTCTTGGATCATTGTTTCTAATTTATCGTATACGTAAGTTAGTCAGAAAATACAGGGAAAAAAAAAGCAATTTAAGATTCAAACAAAATGATGTGTTAAGCAACTTTACAGTCTTAAAGTGAACACAATGAACCTAGAATATACTTTAAATTCATATCTTCTCATACTTCAAAGCTTTCTTATTGCTAAAAATAAATAATTTCTCCAAAGGATCATGTTCCTTACCTTTATAGTGCTCATGTACGTCGGTGTTAAGATGTGAGGTGTTCCCATGGAAATGAGCTGCGATGAAAGGCCGCCTGTGCCCATTCTCCTTTAACAAAAATAATGGTATAATGGAATAATAAGGCTTGGAGCTTGTAAAAGGGTTTTGACTTAACTATTGTGTTGAGGTTTCTTTGTTACCTTGTCAATTATGTTTTCGGGGAATAAAGCTTAGGGCTTCGAAGAAGGTCGTCTCATATCGTATGTGGGCGTAACTAAACAAACATGTTTATCTTGAAATGTTATTACGTAAAAGAGGTTGAAACTGGAGACGAAATGTATTATTAACATACCTAAGGAACAACAAACAAGTCCAGCAAAAATAAACACAGTCAGTTTTACCGTCAAAAGGGTTAAAAAGTAAGAAGAAATAGAATTAAAAGAAATAAATTCAAAATTCAATTTCATAACTGGCCACAAAGATATTTTTATGTTTAGTGTTAACTATCACATCCATGGAGAGACCACGGCTTTTAAACAGCCCGAAAAATCCAATGCCATTTAAAAATAATACTTTTTTTGCTTTTATTAGATTCCAAACCGGGGAAACTAACGCAAATGTCCCGTTCATTTCCTGCTGACCATGGTAGAAACTTTACTTATTTTGAGCAAAGGGTTTGCATAAAAAATACATTTTATTTACAAGATAGTTACCTCATAGTCACTATTGCGAGCAGTTCTGGAAACTACTGCTGACGGCACCTTGGTCGTGGAAGACAGACCACCGTTGTTATATTTCTTTGTCTTTCTCCTGCAAATAGAATTATATAGATTAGATTATTTACTGTGATTTCTAATCTCACTTGATGATCATAGACTGAAGATCTATGATGCAGAGACTGAAGAATGTAGGAAGTTTAAGAGAAGTTTGATGGGGATCGTGGGCCAAAAAAAAACGAAACTCTCATAAAACAATGGAATCTTTGCCGGAGCTATTTACTTCGATGGTAGAATGTCCAACTAAAAAATCTTTATACAAATTGAGGAATCTCTAAAAGGTATTCTGTCCAACACTGTTAGAGAAGATAAGTAAATTACGATGACGAAGATAAATTGACGACTTTAGACATTATTATTTATAAGAGCATCGTTGTTTACTAATATACAGGCTTTACAATTAAGTTATTCAATCAACGAAGCACTCAGCATAATTCTACTTTGAGTGAGTCCCTTCGCTGGTAATTTAATGATTGCTACTGATACGTAGGTGTCACTAAGAATAGACTCGAAAGCTATCACGTAAGGTCTATTAATGAGTTTATAACAATATGCACTTAAGCAAGCCAGCTATTGCCTAGGTAGAGGTTCACAGCTCTATATCAGGTATTCTGCGCAGGTAAGATGATCCCCTTGCGGTCAGGTGCTTGTCGTTACCTAACATTCCGCTTGTTTGTTTACTGCATAGGAATGCTTAGACGTTAGTTTAGCTATACTTCTATAAATACTGTACTACAAATGATTTGCCTACATCAATTGTAAGAAACATAATATTGTGTTAATTTTCACATTTCTTTTTAAGCCTGATTTTTCTTGATATTTTTGACTTTTTCGTGACCAGTTTTATGATGCCGAAGCATCGAGTTGAAATGCTATACGCAATAATTCAGGCATAAAAAAACGAGGTAAAAAAGCAATATTTAAAAATAATCTATACTAATCTATAAAGCTGAAGAGCTTGATTTTTGTTTGTTTGCTTGAACGCGCTAATTTCAGAAACTACAAGTGGGATTTGAAAAATTCTTTTTGCATTTGATAGCCCAACTCTTGAGGAAGGTTATAGGCTATATTTTATCCCGAAATTCCCACGGGATCAAAAGTTACGCGGGTAAAACCGCGCGCGGTGGCTAGTATTGTTATATATGTACAGTATAGGTATAAAAATAATATTTAAACCGTCACAAACAATTTCATTATTCATTTCGATGCTCTGTCGAATATATGATCAAACCACCCGGTATGGAAAGATATTAAAACCGCGCCGCCAAATCCAATTTATTACTGATTGGGATTTTTACTAATGGACGTGATTAATTTGATTATTTTAATGTGTTTTTCTCCTTGTCCGAAGTGTTAAAAAGAGTATGCAAGAGTATAGGTAAGAGTTAAGGAAATATTTATTTTATGGCTACCTATGTCTATTTCTGTGGTCTTTTATGGTTTGCATAAAATACCACAGTAATAAACGAAGTTATTTTATTTATTTAACTTTTTATGTACACACTACAAATAATGATATAAATATAATGAAATGGTACAAATATACTGCTTATTTCTAGCGAAATCTCTTCCAGCAGTCCTGGAAGTTGTATGTAAAATAGAAAAATTTAAATTTGCAACCGACTTCATACTATACGAACATTCGTAAAAACACAAAGTTCTGTGCTCGCACTGCAGACCCCAATCATATTTAATATTTTTTAATTTATTTTTTCTTTTCATGTATGATCTCAAACTATTACATCCTTGAATTTCGAATTTTTTTTACATTATTTATGCATTCAAATAAAGATGTGAAAAAAAATTGTCTTTTATGAAATTCATACTTTATTCTAGAACATATTTTGTGTGTTCTCACCATAGATGAATATAAGTACTAAAGTATAGATGACCGTCTCGCGGTTTTTGCACTTAAGCGCCATACAGTAGCCACTCTAGGAACCTTTTTGACCAAAACAACCATAGAATGCAGCCCGCCCGTACCGCCACTTTCAAATTTTCAGAAATTCCTAGTACCAGTTATTACTATTGCGCAATTATAATTTGATTCGAGTAACGAGTCAAATTTAAACTGCACAATACTAATAAGTTGAAATAAACTGCACAAAACATGATGCTATGCGAGTTGGGAGTAGTAAAAGAAATATGCATCTCAGACAATTATTTATTTTTTCTTAATTATTTGTGTTTGATACAATAATTATAGGCCATAGGTTTTTTCGGGTCGTTTTCGTCAAACTCAATGCTTTTGCCACACAAATTGTTCACCTCCTTGCACCAGTCATTCAAAATCAATGCTATTCCTTTTCTTAACTCACTATCTCTCTAGAAAGTCAGCATCCTATGTAAAAATATCACTTCACAAAAGTAAAATCTTCGATTTGAGATCGTAAAAACGCGAGGAATGAACACTCTACTCAACGTACTTTGTAGAAAACACTAAAAAAAGAATTCAGCTACAAAAAATACACAGAAAAATAAGCAAATGCAACGAGCGCAAAAACATTGGTTGACTATACTATAGATACGCTGCCTGGTTCTATAGATATATCGATATCCAACGCAGCAAAAAATACGAAAAGTTCCAGTAGTGCCCGGCGCGTAGCGCTAGTAGTAATAGAATTTTGGTATTTGTATGGAAGACAAACTAGCATGGTTCTCACTCAACATTAAGGTATGTTTAGATCGCGATCGGTTTTTGTAAGTAAAACACCTGCGCTAACGCCTTGCAACAACTTCAGAGAGAACTAGAAGTTTGTCTACTTACCTTCCTAAATATTGTGCTGGATAAATTGGAATCAGATATTAATGAATCTACGTAATGTTAACAACAATCAGTCCTAGTAGATACCTAGTCCATCTGACATCTAAAACAAGGGATTTTCAACCTAGAAATAGATGCAGTGCAGTCACTTTTCGAATTTATAGCATGATATCCTCAGTCAAGGTTCAGACCCTTTTGCCTTTAGGCATTCTGATTAGAGGAAATAATTAGACCCGACTTAACGCTCTCCGTGCCGAGCCACAAAGACCTTCGAAATTTAAAAAGCCTTTTAGAAACATAATCGTACCGTTCATCTGGTTTGGCCACGACATTGGGCGAGGTGAAATCATCAGGGAACACACTACGTTTGTTCCGTTGGTTCTCAGGGGTGGCCGTTGATGAGGGCATTTGGAAATCTGAAAGTAAACCAACAAATTTAAAGAGAGAATTTATCCTAGCTGTTTTTCTGAATTAACAAATTATATAATCATTTTTTTTGGTCTTTAGTTAAATCAGGTTGGTTTGGAACGGGGACAAATAGGTCAAATTAAAGGGAATCAAGATGGATGCTTGTACTTGTATATAGTAATAGCAAAGGTTTGTAGAAGTTGGTGACTTGGGAACTCTGATATCTACGAATCAGCTTTTGAGCTAGCTTTGTGGATTAGTCGAATCCTGGGTTTGCTATCAGGGGTTGCGATCATGAGAGCTGCTGTTAGTTGATGGCTTGCATTCGATAAACTAAGTTGACTGGGTGGTAAAATAAAATGCTTTACTAAAATATGAATATGTACACTCTGATCTTGACTTTTTTTAAAAGAATACAGAAAAGATATTTTGAAACAACTCAAACAATGAAAATCTAATTATTACAAAAGCGACAAAAGTTAGTTGATAGCAGGTTATGTTATTATTAACCACCATTATTTTAGAAATTTACATGATTTGTTATTACTCTGAAACGAATTTGTTAATATTTTCCTAGCTTTGACCTACCTTTTGTGAAAATAGGTATATCATTTTTATTACTTTGACTTTGACCTGAATGGAATTATCTACCTGAATTCTTTAAAATAAAAATAAAATAATAAAAATAAAATCCCCAGACAATCACACCAACTATATGGCCCCAAAGTAAGCATAGCTTGTGTTATGGGATACCATATAGCGAACTAGGGGGGAACCTAGAATATAAATACATAAATAGATAAACACCCAGACACGGAACATTTTTTTTTCTTGTTCCGTGCGGGGATCGAACCCGCTACCACTGGCGTCTGAGGCAGATAGGTTTACCCCATCGCCAAAGTGGTCGTCAATGTTATAATATGTTAATATGAACTCACCAATGTTGGGATTCTCCGGATTCTCGTTCAGCAATCGTTTGATCTTCCTGATGTTGGAGATTACTGACTCCTTTTCCTTATCAAAAACGACGGCATCTGTGAAGTCTTCTGGCTTCAAGCGCACCATGCTCGTCCGACCATTCTGAAAGATACAAAGATATTGAGAAAATTATCTCTCAAAAAAATCAAAGATGCACAGTATAAAATCTGTAAAACATAATAAAACAAAAAATAATATAAATCTTTATTTTTCTCTTCACAACATTCAAAATAAACAATGTTCAAAGAATTAAAACAATAATACAAAAGAAAAAGAAGTCAAATGTGAAGACTGGGACCTGAACTAGGCAGAGCATGTTCTTCAGGTTACCAGCATCCCGAGGTGTTATTTCCTAATGCCTAGATGTATATTTAATTATGGTTGCGAACAAAGAGACAAAGTGTACAGTTATAAAAGTAAAGTAGTAAAACTATATCAAAGTATTAAGAAACAGATTTACATAAAGAATAGGTAGAGATGGTGTCATGTGTGACTTTGAAAGTGGTGTTAGATATATTATTGGTTTAATAGATAACTTATATAATAGAGGTGATAAGGGTTTTAAATTTAATTTATTTTTTAATTTTATGTCCACCTAAAGAGAAAATATTCTTGAACTGAGAGTATCTAGCCGCTGCTTGGTGGGAGTTGGATATTAGCCACTTTTTCTATTGAGGTAGCCTCTAAGAATGAGTCTTTAACCCGTGGTTAGTTTGGAAGAGCCAAAAATCACCCAAGCTGGTTATCAATGATAGAATACATATGATCGTAACAGACGATGGCTTGTTTCCTTCTCCGTAAATTTGATTATCTCGGTACAAAGTCTTAAGTTCTGAATTAAAATGAATTATTTTGCCTTTGTCAGTAGTGTCACAAATAAATATGAACCAACCGTATTAAATAGCTAGCTAGCATAATTTGGGAACATACCGTACACCACAATGGCTCCGATTATAGAATTATTTCGTTCCATGCAGAAACATGAAAATATACATTCACAATTGAATTTCTCAAGGCGTGATGCCAACGAAGCTAATCTATTATGTTTATTGACGAAAATATGTTTTTCGAGGACACAGGGGAATATAATCAAATAAATTGAATACACAGGTAAAATGTCGCATGAAAAAGTAGATAGAATAATATTATTATAGAAGGTGATTCGATAACAAGATAATGCTCCGCATTATGTTATTATGGCATGAAAAAGTAGGTAAGTACTTGGCAAAACTTAGTCTCACAGGTACTTAGCAGTAGAAATATGACTCATATTTTCCAATATATAGAAGGGTTTTTATAATTAAATTTAAAAAGACCGGTAAAAAAATTCAATGGAACTTTCCCTTGAATTTTTTCATTCAATTATGGTGCAATACTTTTGAAACTTACCGTTAAAAAGTTGCTTAATAACTCTTAAATAAATGAAAAAAAAAATGTGTTAAATAAATAAAATTATTAAAAACATTGAAATGCTTCACTTTAACTGAGATTCACAATTTCTGTAAAGAAATTGGTCTCGGGTGGTGTTAGCTGCAAATCTACACCATTAAATGGAGCTATGTTAGCAATATAACGTAAAAAAAAAATGTGTTAAGTAATTTCGAGGCGTGCCGCCAGGCCCCGGTAGCTCAGTGGGAGAGCACTCGTTTGGTCCTGGTCGGGTGATTTTTATTTAACACATTTTTTCATTTATTTTCCGTTAAAAAGTTTATAAAATCTTAGTCACGAATAAAATATTAGAAGGATTTTTGTAAATACTTCCTATATTTTATTTTAAAGCTTTTTCGTATTTTCCCACCCTATCTTTAACTATATAGACGTGTGCTTTAATATTTAGCAGCTTAATTTTTATAGACTTCCAGGTATAGTTCATTAAATTAGTGAGTAACTGCTGAACACTTGCCATTATGGCTTGTTGCATAAAGTCATTATTTGGCAGGAATCATTTTAAAATGGTCCTACCTTTTCCCAGTCCATTATATTGCTGATAGCACTATGACTGTTTAATTCCATTCTTGTTTAAATAATCTGGTCCCAGTTTGTCATGTTCGTGTTGGGCATCCATAGCGCAATGCACCTACTATGTAAGCAATTTGGTAGTGGCATGACATTGACTCTCACAATTAGCTGTCTTGTGTTTGTTTTTTCATCTCACGGTCAATTTGTACTGTACCTATTTGTATTAATTCGTATAATTCAGACTGAAAAAGTACCAAGAGTGCTTTTCAGCCGGCTTTTTTTGTCTCTTGGTCTACTGTAATATCTTATTCAACAACTATCAACCACTACTTAAAGCCTAAGATGAAAAAAAAAAATAGTTATCATTTTAATAATAAGATATACTTATTACATCTTTAGATAGAGGTCCATTGCTGTTTTTATTTAAAAAGGAATTGAAAATAAGTAGAGGGTGAATTAAATAGTGGCATTATATTTTTTCGCGAAGCAAACATCTTCAGTCAGTTTATTTTTATTTTAGAAAACAAAGCCTAAAATAAATTTAGTCTATATAAATATGCATATGTAACCTGAGTTCTTGAACATTTTATTGTTCTTATTAGTGGGCCAAATTCGATATTCATATTCGCCTAATTTGTCAATAGAGTCTGGCTAACGAAAGTAGGCAATGGGGGTTTTTACAAACTTTTTATATGGCATTACTAGCATAAATGTCAAAGTCGTTCTTCTGGTGTCACTGTTGTCAATCGAACAGCTGTTGGTGGTTTTGGTAATTGAGATTTTGGATTTTTCATATTTGAAAATGAATAATAAAATAAAAATTTAGTACATACATACATACATAACCTCACGCCTGTCTCCCTTTGGGGTAGGCAGAGACAAGGGAACACCAATTGCTGCGATCCAGACATACCTCTTTCGCTTTTTCCATAAAAAATTAAATAGATTCATAATCAATGTAGGAAACAGCGATACCAGTGACTCTGACGGTTCATTCCGTACAGAATTGCTGGATTCAGACTTTGATTGCAATGAATAAAAATAATTGTATTTTGTGGTTTTATTTTTAAACATGATTAATCCTAGTTGCCTATCGTTTTAATAATATACTTCTCATCAAAAAGTGGGACAGTACCAAATTTGTTATTTTTTACGATTCTTTGATAAAAATATAATCAAAGATCAAGTTTGTTTAATCGATATGTGTCATACTATAGTCGGTGTTACCATGATGGGATTTTTTTTAAATTCGCCAGATTTTTTCATTCTCTACTTTAACTAGCCAGACTATAGTGAGAATTATTAGCGATTCTAATGTCAAATCAAGCCTATTGTGTCAGAAGACAGCATTCTAAATAAAGGATTCTCTTTCTAGAATATACCTACATGTGCAGATTTTATGAATAAGTCACCTTGTGAGGACGGCGGCGGCGAACAGCTGTCTCGAACCACTTAGAGTCAAATCAAACCCAATAAGTAAGCTTTGGTGTACTATTAGTAATGGATTTTCAGAAAATAACCTAAACTTGTCGTTATTAAGTACTTATTCCACTCGACACTGCATACCCTTTTAGGGTAAGAGCTGGAAAACCATTTTCTAAGCAAGAAAATATAACTATTTAGTTAGAATTTGAGTTTGATGTTTTTTTTTACAATAAAAACACATTGCTATAAGATTTAGAAATGTTGTTAATTCTTTCTTTTAGGTAAGTTTAAAGGATTTTTGTTCAAAACTAAAAAACGATTCTAAAATCTCTTTTAAATATAATTTATTACTTTACCGTTACCGTAGCGTTACCGTGTCATTTGGGTATATGTATCATGATACATATTATTATATGCCACTCATACTATTGAAAAAATAAAAACCCTTGAGCTACTCACCCTCTCCCGCTTGTCATAGTCAGGGTACCAGTCCCCGCTCTCAGCGTCGTCATCATCATCATCGTACATGTCTTCATCATCAGCGAGGTTGTCATCTTCCAGCACGGTGAGGCCGTGCAGCTTCGACAGGCTGTCCTCTGACTCCTTGTCCTTCTTCTCTTCTACAGACAACGTGCGCTCCTGGTCTTCGTCAGCGTAGATCTAGAGAAGATTGAGAAATATTAATATTCATAGACTTTTGGCTGTAAATGAAGTTTGTTTTCAATCGACTTCTAAAAAAGGAGGAGGTTCTCAATTCGTCTGTATTTTTTGTTTGTGTCTTTGTTACACGATATTTTGGACAATTATGAATTGATTTTAAAAATTGTTGTTTCATATGATAGAAACAACAATTTTTAAAATCAATTAATACTTCATAGTTGGTCCCATTTAAATTTCATCGAAACCGGTTGACTACTTCATTGAATGATTTCGGAGAATGTTTACGTTGATGACATTCTCAACTCAGCCAAAGTTTTGACGTGAAGTCGGTTTATTAATGCTCTGTTACGTTGATTATTTTATTGAAGACTAAGCCCCCATTTGACCTCAATCTCACCTGATGGTAAGTGAAGATGAGGTCGAAGATGACAGCACACGGGTCTAGGAAAGAACTGGCTCTTCATAAAATATTGCCGGAACACATCACCGGTCGGAGCGGTAATTTTTGGTGGGAAAATATATTTAAAGGGTGGTCACTAGGCAGTCGAACCCTGACGAGATCCTATCACCAAGCGGGATTACGCCTTTTAGGACAAGCGTATTCAGAGGCTATTCTGAACCAACCGTACATGGACAAAAAAGGGATGTAAAATGTAACTAAAAGTATGCTGTATTTATTTTACAAGACCCACCTTAGACGCAAAACTGATAGAGGCTACAGAGAGTCGTCACACAAACTGACATAAATGCTACACTTACGACCCTTATCAACTGGCTGACTTTAAATAACCTCACACTCAATTTGAAAAATACACAGTATATTAATTTTAAACAAAGGAATAATGATTCAACAAATCTGAAAATTAATTACGCAGGCAATATAATAAAAGAAATACAATCTACTAAGTTTTTGGCATTAATTATTGATAAAAACTGACATGGAAACTTCACATTAACAATTTAATTAATAAATTAAACCAATTCTGCTATGCCCTTTATAAATCAAAAGATGTTGCCAATATAAAGACACTGTTAACATCTTATTATGGATATGTTGCATCAGCTTTAAGATATGGAACAATGTTTTGGGGCAATAGTACTGAAAAACATAGCATCTTTATAGCCCAGAAGAAGTGTATTAGGTCCATGTTCGGTATACAACAAAACGAATCATGCAGACCTTACTTTCGTAGGTATAAAATTCTTACACTGCCGTCAATGTACATTAGTGAAATCTCGAATTTTGTTAGAAATAACCCAAACTATTTTGAGGCACATCCACCTGGAACACGTCGTGAGGGCAATCTAAAAGTTACACAAACATGCAAAACTCTTTTGTACAGAATGAGCATAAACAGCATGGCACCCTCAATCTATAATAAAATTCCAGCATCTATTAGGGAAATAAGTAATCGCGCACTATTTAAATCTGCACTTAATGGCTTCCTTGCTGAAAAAGCGTATTATGACCTCAATGATTTTTTGACCGACAGTGAATGTAAATAAATAATGTTTTTTAATTTAATTTTCTATTTTTTGTATTCTTTAATTTTTATTTTTTGTATCTGTTTAATATATTGTTATTTCCTGACATTTATGTTATTATGAATTGACAAATATGTTCATATGCCACTAAGGCGAATCATGGCTGTACCTATTATTAAATATCTATATAATAAAATCCATCTCTGTAACATTACATTTACCTGTGATTATGAATAAACGAATTGAATTGAAACTTTACCATTACTCCACCTTATAGTATAATAAAAAACAAGCAAAAAATTCGCAACGTAAAAAAATATATATTTGAACGAAGTAAATAAAAATACAAATAGCCATTATCAACGAACGCAGAGCATTAAAAAAGCGACTTAACCTCTACATTTTTTTTAAATATAGGTACTTAATCGATTTGATTAAATTCATATGGGACACACTCCAGAGGATCTTCTATTATATGAAATATAAAAATTGAAAATCGGTTCATAATTGTCCAAAAAAGTCGCGTAACAATGATAGAAAAAAAAACACACATGAATTGAGAACCTCCTTTTTGACGTCGGTTGAAAAATAGAACGTAACTCAGCATGATGCTAGTTAATAAATGTCTACCGGTAGCCATAAAAAACAGACGTAGGCACCAACGTAATTTTAAATAAATGTTATGCAGGTTGCAGAATTTATTAGAACAGATAACTCAAGAGACAAATAATAAGAAGAATACTACCATAAATTCATAGCTCGCATAAACCCACAATAATCTATGTTACAAACATTTATTAGAAAATGGAATTAAGAAAGAAAATGTAACTGTAAGGTACGCGCACACTATGCCGGGACGCATCGCAGCGCAATAATCCGCCTGCGTCATTCTCAAACGTTTAATATGAAATGCGGCCGGCCGCGCCCCGGCACAGTATGCGATAGTTCATACAAAATTTATCAGAGGCTCGCACGCGGATTTTTGCGCTGCGATGCGACCCGACAAAGTGTGCGTATAAGCGGTACATTATTTTGGTCTTTAGAATTGTTTAGTCGAATACAATGTTGACGTTAATGAGTCTCTCATCATTACAAAGCCCTTGAACCTAATACCAAATTGAGTATTTTTTTAAGATACTTCACGTCTTAGTGCTTCGGTAACTACTCCTAAATAAATTAGAAACATACTGATTTCGGATGTGAAACGGATTAGAACGAATTTTTTCCTGAATTTGCTTTTATTCCGGCATTGGGTCTCCTGGCAAGTCATTTTCAATAAGGAAGAAATTGACATAATACATAAGTATGGTAAATAAATAAATGAATATTTCTGACACTCGCACCATATTATCTAGCCCAAATTAGTTTTTTAAAGAACTTGTACTTTGAACTTGTTATAAATACTTACATATTTTTTATTAAAATAAACTTAAATAAACATATAAACATCCATGACCTGACGGCTAATATCTGTGTTCATCACACCGATATCCGCCACCGCCGGGATTCGAACCCAGGACCTCTGGCATAGAAGGCAATGTATGTTACCACTATTGTCCGTTCATCGTAAGATGTCCCCTGCCGTTATATTTATGCATATTCGTGGAACTAAATTTGACGATGATGATGCGGTTATGACCGCAGAGGAGTTTTTTAATAGTCGAGAAAATGATTTTTTGCGTAAGGAATAAGAAAGTTGGAGATGCGGTATTCTAAGTGTATTAGATTAGAAGGAGATTACGTAGAAAAATAAAATATTCTTGATTTTTTTTTTTTTTTTTATTCATTCTAAGAATTTTTTGATTCGCCCTCGTATAATATAAATTGTGTCGTCATTCAACACCTTCCTAGTCTTATAGTTGTTTATTATTTACAAATCAGAAAATTAAACATATATTTATTCGTGGTAGGTATAAACAAAGTTAGATTACGGGGTTAAAATGGACACATATTATTGGTAACACTGTTGCCACAATGCTGCCAACATCAGCAGGCAGGGGACATCTTATAGTGAACGGTCTGTACACCTGCCAGTCGTCATAAGCGTTAAATACTTAATTGTTAATAATAAATTGTTACATTGTATGTTACATAAAATAAAAGTTACTTACAATGCAACACTAATTTACCAAGCAGTGTTCGAAAAAGTATATTTTGTAGCATAAACTCATGATTATTATGAATTAAAATGACGAGTTATATTTATTTAAAGTGTTCTCAGGAGTTTCGTCATTGAATAGTAGGTACCAAAGTGTCAATTATTAATATAGTGTACTAGTCACCGCGCGCGGTTTTAGCCGCGTAACTTTTGATCCCGTGGGAATTTCGGGATAAAATATAGCCTACCTATAACCTTCCTCAAGAGTTGGGCTATCAAATGCAAAAAGAATTTTCCAAATCCCACTTGTAATTTCTGAGATTAGCGCGTTCAAAAAAATAAACAAACAAAAAAACAAACTCTTCAGCTTTATATATAAGTATAGAAGTAGGTATCGATTTAAAACTTGAAGAATGACAAGATTGTGGGAATATCTTAGACTTTGCCTAAAACAATAGTTATGGCTATTAATTTGCCTCTTACCTTGGCAACTAATTGACTAGTACAGTCACGTCTAATGATATGTATGCATTTTCATTGTAATTTGAACCATATCACAACCGAGTAAGTTGCGAAGTGTGTACATATTAATGCTCGTGACTGTACCTACTTACTGACTGATTATATTGGAATTCCACAGACTAATGATTTAAAGCAGGCAGTGGTTTGTTCACAGTATCACAGTATTGAAATACAAAAAAAAATCTTACGAAAAACGTACGATATATTTTAAAAATATTAAAGTACATACATACACGCTATGGCCATGTTATATAATTTTCTCAATCTATACTACTCGTAATATACAAAAGCTGAAGAGTTTGTTTTTTGTTTGTTTGTTTGAACGCGCTAATCTCAGAAACTGCATTTGGGATTTCAAATATTTTTTTTGCATTTGGTAGCCCAACTCTTGAGGAAGGTTATGGGCTATATTTTATCACGAAATTCTTACGGGATAAAAAGTTGCTAGTTGTTAATAAAAATCTAATAATATCGTGCTAGCGAAACTCATCTTCTGAGATCTGCCGACGATGTATGCCACTTATCTGCGATTGCCTGTTATATTTATTTTCCTGTATTTCCTAAAAAAGATCTCTTATTCATGAAATTCAATTATAATTTCCCTAACTTGGTAAATATTTTTTGTAGGTTTCCCTTTTATCGCAGTTGAACTCAACGGTATTTACAAACACTTTTCGCAGCTCGATTCTACTTTGAAGTGTTTTCTGATTTAAATAAGTTTTCCTTTCCTTTAGCATTTCATTTATAATTCAAATATCAAACGGTTTCGAATACCTACACTTTTGATTAATTGCAAATTAATTGGAACTTTCACTTAACTCTCCCGATTCCGGGTACTGTATCTTTGTGCGAAGGCTTCCACAATTATTAAATAATACCATTTAATAAATTCAATTTAAACGAAGTTGTTTAAATAGAGTAAACTATTTTAAAACCCGATTGTTGTTGAGTTTCTTGCCACTTCTTCTTCACGGAAAACTTCGGTTTTCAATTTTTACATAATGTGACTCATTTCAAGTTTATATAAAAATACCTAAGAAATAAAAATATTTATACTTCGACTTTTTGTATACGGTTTGTATCTTCGACCAAACAATAATATTATTATTAGTATATTGTTTGGTCGAAGGTTTGTATAGCGTCCTGAATAATTTGTTCACGAATCGCCACTCGGTAAGTTTAGTGATTTGTAGCCTTCCTCTCCTCGTCACCTAGTATAAAGAGTGTGACTGAGTGATAAATTAGGGCCTATATTAGTACTTTAGGGACTATAGGACCATAGGGACTATATTATATGAAGTATCTTTAAATTATGTATCTTACTAATATTATAAATGTGAAAGTTTGGATGTATGGATGTTTGTTTCTCAATCACGGGAGAACGGCTCAACGGATTTGGATGTAATTTGGCATAGTGATAGTGTTCAGTCTGGAATAGCACGTAGGCTACTTTTTATCCCGAAATTCCCGCGGGATTCGAAATTGCGCGGGTAAAACCGCACGCAACAGCTAGTGTGTACGCTTGGTGGTAGGATCCCTTCTGGGTCCGCCTGGCTAGCGACCACCCTTTATATAAAGTCTGCCGCCAAATGTTACCGCTCCGGCGGTAATGTGTTCCGGCAATATTGTATAAAGAGCCAGTTCCTTCCTAAACCCGTGTGCTTTCATCTTCGACCTCATCGTCACTTACCATCAGGTGAGATTGAGGTCAAACGCGGGTTTAGCCACTTATAAAAAAAAAAAAAAAATTAGTTGAGGACTATCCATTAATAACTTAACTCGGTCTCGTTCCTCAATATGGCAACAACAAGTGTTTTTTTTATTTTTTGGATATGAATCATAAATGGAAATCTATAATAAAGGACATTTCAATGTTTTCCGCACATTCATTTAAAAATACGACGCAATTTCTAACAAAACCTTTTCATAACAACCTTCCGAAAACAACAACAACAGTTTAAGAAGGCACTTACTTAAATAAATTCACAACAGCTGAGTAGGTAAACAAGCTAAGCTTATAAGACCCTGAAATCCCAAAGCCTTATAAATCCCCTTTGATTTCAAGCCAGCGATTTAATCTGCGAGGAGATTTATGCTTTAAACATTATCTTTAAATACATACAGATGTTTCATTCGTCTAATACTGGAGCTCTCGAAACATGACCGAGTGCCCTATAACCAGACACATCATTGAGGGAACAAATAACAGGTGGCCCAGATCATAACGCCTTCAATATCTGTTCAGCGTCATCGTTAATGTCATTGCGCAAAAATATATAGCTCTAACGCGAGTGGTTGAAAATTTATTAGCACTTAGCCCTTTGTCAAGGCTGGCGCCAATGGGTTGTCAGGTGGACGGTTTTGTTATTCCTGCGAGATCGAAATATGCTATTTAATGGTTTTGTGGTTCAAGAATAAGTAGATTTTATGAATGCTGTAATTGTGAACTTGACTACAAAACCAATTGTTACAATACATTTCGTGTTAAATTATCTAAATTAGGCATTTCACTCCTGATTTCACGCGCATTTCATTTGAATCTCATGAAAACCAATTAATTAATTAACCGGAGTTGATTTTAAATCGATTTAACCATTTAAAAAATTGTATGATTAAGTACATCTTGACGATATCAATATTAATTGCGCATTAGATCTGATGTCATAAAATATACATATGTATCATTTAAAATAATGTTTGTATAATATCCATATTTTTATCATAGAACTTATCCTAGCCCTCCCCTTATACTTTAGTCTGTAAAGAAGCAACTGTTATAAAAATCCCACCGCTAAACTTCTAGATAATAACCACAGTTAAGGCTTATTACGAATGGTAAGCTTTATGCTGAAGAGGCTAAAGAAAGTCGTTGCCACTAAGCACTTTCGTCAAATGGTTAATGCATAAAACTTATTGCAACTTATGTGTATCTCGCGCACACGTGCCTTCCTACGCATTATAACTTTCTTTACAGAAAAGAGCACACTCTTAGGTGAATATTACCAACTAACGCACTAGACCATTGGCTTTGGAAGTTGATAACTGATATCAATCAGAATAAGAATTTGCCACATAGTTTTTAGGGTCACAATTCTCAGAAATACACTAAGTAATAACACAAACTTAAGTACATAATTATAGCTCTTAATTAACAAAATCGGTCCGTATGTCTGTGGTTGATGAGAATGCTTCGAGATATGTGGTAATGACCTTAATCCGAATTGGACCAGGGCACCAAAACATCAAAAAACAAATTGACTTCATTAAGCAAATTGTCTGTAAGAAAAAACTTACCAATTTACCGCGTATCGCGTTACCTACATCAAAGGCACACACATGTTAAATTTCAACAATAATGGCTTGTTTTTGCGGCCTGTGTACAATTTATAAATAAGTTTTTTTTTTGGATTTTGACTGTCATGAGGTTGAGTGATGGGTTGAATTATTGTTTATATGAGGTATTAGAAATATAAAGTTCGTCTATAAATATTTTCGTGGTCTTTGTCAGTTGTGCCGAAGCTGATACGTGTGCCCGAGCAATTACTGAACTTTGTAGTTAATTTAGTATTGTAGTTTGAATACGGTTTATTGTGTACGGTTAAGGGTAACCAAAGTTAATCAATATCGCCTTTTTCTTTTAAGTTTCGAGACAAAGGGCGTAGATAGACGTATAATATCTTTAATTTTATCTTCACTCGGCATCCGATGAATTTGAGTTTAATTGAGTAGTTAAAAACGTGGGGTTGACCACATTTTTTTTCTTTGGCCTGTGGGACTTAAGGCCTCTCTATGAGGTTCATAAAATCAGGAATGGTACGCCAAAGCTGAATATTTTCTTACGTGTAAGTGTAGTCAAGTGGAAGCAAGTACTATTAAAGTTTGTCGTAATCTCGACGTCCACTGAGAAAAGTCAACACCCCAACAGGCGTCTGTTATCATCTATGTCAAGGTCGATAATGCCTTGACATTACACTACATCGAACTTGCAATTGTGTTGCCTTGCGATAAGTAACACATAGAATGAACGCGTTATTTAGTCAAATATGTGTATTATAAATATTGCTCATCCAAAAATAATTATCTATAAGAAACACTATGAAATTCAAAATTCGTATTTTTTTTTCAAGTTATTTCAAAAACATAACTCAAGAAAATAATACATTAAAATAAAATCTGAATGTCAACATCAAATTCAAAATGCTTAATATTCAAAAAATCTTGGCCACTGGTCCTCGTTACCCGTGTAATATATTTGAGGTTATTAGTTGAGTTCAGCCTGTGTATTTTTAATACAGCGATAAGTTATTTTAAGGCACGCTAGGGTAAAATGCTTAATAATACCAACAAGTCAAAAAATCAATCAATGTCGTGTGAGACTCTCAAAACTCTTGCCCGTAAACTCGCATTCGTGACAACTACAGTAAACATATAAAATCCTTTCTTTGTTACAGAATTATAAATTACGGTTTTATATCAGTATCAGAATATACAAATACAGTCACGTATGTTTACAGCGTCGCAAAGCTCCGTTTTCAGAGCGTGTATATTTTATGTCAGAGCAACGAACGAGGAGAGCCATGACGTAGATTTTAATAATATGTTAGTGCAAGCATGGCTGTTTTAAACTGATATTGCAGCCGTAAAATTGGAGTGCATGAATTGGGGAGGATGTAAAAAATTGATACCAACATAATAAAGCTCAATGTATGGTTCGTTGAACGCGCTAATCTCGAACTGACTTTAAGTTAGGTAACCTAACTGAAAGTCAGTCAGGTTAGTCAAATCAGTTAGAACCTAACTTAGGTTCCGTGCTTCAAGCTGATATATTTTTACATAAAATACTCAGTTCTTAACCCTGAAATTTCGGGGAGGATAAGTTCATTAAACATTACAAGAACACCATCACCTGGAGCGATGTTTATTTGGCATTAAACTTATAATATAAAAGAATATATACAAATACATATATGTATTTATATAAAAATATAAAAGAAAACAGTCTCTGATCTGTCAAACTACTTTTTGGTATGTACAGTCCGACAAGGCGTGAAATAAGGTTACCATTCAGTATAATTTCCCTATTAGGGAAAAATATGAATACATAAACTTTTAGTTTTTTCATGTTTGAAAACAGAAATTTTTATTTCAATTTTACATACATCAAAAAGGCAAGTCGCGTAAACTTTCTGAAAAACGTTAGTGGTATAAAAACACAGGATTGAAGATATAAATAGAAGATTAAGCAAGAAAATATACGTATTAAAAATAGAGTACCATGAAAATAATATCATGTTTTTATGACAAATTGTTTTCCTCGTCATCCTCGTCACCACTACTTTCTTTATAAGGTACCATCGAACCAAATGAAACATGACCCACTTTGCTGAAAATTCGTTTGAAACTGTCAAACTTGTAAGATCAGTTCAAGACAAGTTCTTCACCAAGGAAACCTATCTTCAAGCGAATTTCAACCTACAAGCATGTAGACGATTTGCCAAAATGGGCTTGTTGTGGGTCATGATTTAGTTGGTTCGATAGTACCTACTCGTATCTAGAAATACTCGTATTTTAAAAGGTTTATAAAAAATCTGCTAATCTTTCTTCACGTTTCATTCAGTCTTTCTAAAGAGACAATTCTCCTGAAATCGTAATTTTAATTGAGATTTAAAAATTAAAAAAAAAGGCAAAATATGTATTTAAACATTGCAGAGTGCAAATAATAGCTCATGTTCGGTTAATTCCAAATCATTTACTTGTATTAGAAACCGCAGCAAGGATTTTATTATTTCACCCTCTCAAGTTACTCAATGGACTACACGTATGATCCACTTAAAATGAAAATCCCGATATCGTTTCTAAGAAATTAAATCAGGTCTACACCAATAGTTTAGATAAAAACAAGCAGCATATCAATGACAATGTCATCTTTATAGTCCGACAAGGATCTTTCGGCGCGTGGCAAAAATTGGAGCTAGCCACCGTCTTGGGAAATGTCACTTCATGACTTTTACCGCTCATATTTGTTAATTTATTTTTAAATTCAATATTAAGATATGAAATACGCCAAAATTTACAAAATGTGGGCTTACTTAATGTAGTTATAAAATTGAAGAAGTTGTTTTCAGAAAGAAAAACAATTTAACGTCTCAATAAATCCCTTTTTTAGAGTAAAGAAGTATGTTGTTTTAATACATTTCATGAGTTGTCAAAAATCTGACAGGTCAGCTATGAACATTACAGCCCGTTCACACATGATCCGTTTTACTGGATACCTACGTTTTACCGGATACGTTTTTTTTATCGATGGCGCATGGAGTTGTATGAGCGACTTCACATATGGCACAGTTTTACCATACAAAAACGTATCCAGTAAAACTTATCCAGTAAAACGGACCATGTGTGAACGGGCTGTTACTCTTTCAAATCAGTAATAAAAATTAGCACGTTCATACAAACAAGTTTATTAGTAAAGATAAGCTAGTAATAAGCATGTCGTATAAGCGGAGTAAGCCGAGTAGCTGAAGCGCTTAAATTAAAGTACTTTATTTATATTGTTTGATTATAATCAACAAACTAAGTAGGTACTACTAATATCACACCGCCATATTTTAAAAGATGTTTAAACAGTGATTAGCAATATTTATCGCTCGTGTAAAGATTCTCGTTTAAAAGACTGACTGATAATATTTGGATAGATACCTAAAATAACATTTAAAAAGTACTTCAAATCATTAGAAAAATAAAAAAATTGTATTCCACATGGCTATTTGGTAACGGACTTCATCGTATGATGCCCACAACCACCACACATACATACTTAGAACACCAACTTTAATCATATATCATAACTAGCTTTATCCCGCAACTTCGTATGCGCTTAACTACCCTTCTCGTGGAAATTTCAGAAACTATACAACCAGACACCCACTGAAAGAACCTTTATACCAAGTATCACACCCATGCACTCAAGGAATAAGTTTTTTTCATACAAACTAAAAATCATATATTTCCCGTGCCCGTGGGAATTTTGGGAATTTTTTTCGTAGCACAACCAGTCACTCTTTGAAGAACCTTCATGCCAAGTATCACATCCGTACACTCAAGGAATAAGATTTTTCATACAAACTAAAAAGTCCAACCCCTTCCCATGGGAATTTCGGGAATTCCTTCCATAATACAAACAGACACTTATTGAGGAACCTTTACACCAAGTTTCACATCGGTGCACTCAAGGAATAAGATTTTTCATACAAAGTAAAAAGTTCTATATTTCCCGTTCCCGTGGGAATTTCGGGAATTCCTTCCTTAGTGCACCCCTACATCCCCTAAAGAATGTATGTTCCAAATTAGAGGTCTGCGCCCAGTAGTTACGGCTGTACGTTGTCTCTCAGTCACTCAGTACCACAGTCACTCAGTCAGTAACGGAACAGTTTTATATATATTGATGATTATCTTGTTTTATTTTATTATTAATTATTAATTGTATCTGCTGTTATCCTGTTGAGTTTTATTATTTATGCAGTTTCCATATTTTATTTTGGCATTTTACTATACGTTTATTATTATTGTAGCTATAATATAATTATCTAATACATTATTTATATTCCTTTCAACGTTCCTTGGCTATGACAGAATATCAGTGATTTGTTCGCAAGAGCAATAAGTCTTACTAAGCTATGGCCTTTTTGTACTGCTGCTGCAACACACCCTTTTCATTATGTCTTAGAAATGTGTTAAAAAAATAAAAATTTTACCTATTCTGTTTTTTTAATATTGTATGTTTTTTCTTTTTTATTAATTTATTAACCGTAATTTGTGTGTTTCTTTGAGAACAAATATATAGGGATGGGCCGAAATTATTATTATTATTTATATTTAAAGCTACACGCCTTTAGGCGGAAAGATCCGACAATTTGACCAGTCGGTCGGGGATCAGGGCAAGAGTTACAGAAACCGCTTTTGCATGTGTCGCTGGAAGCGAACCACCGCCGAATCCCATCTGTCGCCAGATATCACCGCCACTGCTGTGATGTGCTCTGGATTTTTTTTATGAAATGCCAGTTCTTTCAAAAGCCTGACAAGCTTTCATTGTCATCTTCACTTTTAAACACTTTGGCGATGGGGTAAACCTGTCTGCCTCACACGCCTGTGGTTGCGGGTTTGATTCCGAAGGAAAGGAAATGCCATAATTACAGTGACGTACTCCTTCTACTGTTTTGGCTACTCGCTAACATAATAAACATTTTTTTTAACTGTTAAAACGAAAAACAGTCAGTGCAATATTAGGAACAAAGACCATTTAAAATAAACCGAGGGTGTTGGACGTTCATGCATTGGATTTGTGATGTAAATGAGCTCAGGTAGGTCAGCAGTATACCAAGGTTTTAACCGCGAGGCTAGCTATTCATCCTGTAGGATTTTCTTGATAAAATATAGAGGGTGTCGCAGTAATGGTGGTCAAGCCAGCATGTGTGCGTGGGGGGGGGGGGTAGGAGGTCTTGATCCACTTGTAATTTTTTTATACCTATTAGTTTACGCTCTACGCCATGTTTTGGTAAATTTCGAAACTTCCTACTTTTCTTCATATTCGTAGGCATCACATCCGCTTTAAACACAAGACTAGATTTTTATTTATTTTTTGTTTAATGTGTTCCGTGATACCTATTGCACAGTACAGATATCTACAGTAATTCAACTCGGCCGCATCTTTGAAATAAATGCCTACAGCGCCGCGGTCCGTCACATGTGACAGGGCTGCCCGCCTTCAGCGTTTTAATTACATTTGCCTACTTCGTGTTTACTTCCATTTAGTTTTGTGACTGCAAATATATTTTTTTTATATAAAGAAATAAAATACTATGTAAATTGAATAGGAAGTGTTCAACAAAAATTTTGTGTCAAAACACCATGTTTACGTTTGAATAACAAATCGGTTTTATAAATTAGCGATCGAAAAATACTTACGCCTCGACCGAGAAGCACGAAAAGATGTATTATTAAATTTTAAAGTTTAAATAAGCCGCATATTAACGTAAAGCTCAATCAATAATTGTTTCGGCATGCAGACACTCGCGACTGGCCGCATGCCGAGATCGAGCCGCGTAGTTATAGCTCTCGTTTCGTCAGTTTGTATGAAGTTGAATTACTGTTATAGATGTCTGTACTATGCCTATTGGTTCTACTAAATCACAGTTCAAAAATATCATCTATTTTATTTTTAAACTTTATTGAACTTGAAAGTTTGAGCACCTATAAAGTTTGCCTAGATCATGAGAAAAGTAGCATGCCATGCACTTAATTTTATTGTTTACTACGCTATAGCCGCTAATGTGCAACAGTAACCATTTTATTACAAAATTTCAAAATTATTTGCTGGTAGTGTTTTTTAAGCATAACATGTAGTTTTTAGATAGGACATCTGGTGACCTTCAAAACTTTTACTTTACTACCTGCCCAGCTATTTCAGACTTATTCTAAGCTGAGTGAGCGAGAACTATGGGCGCTAACTATGGGCCTTATAAACAAGCTTAAACTTGCTCAGCGGGCAATGGAAAGGACTATGCTCCGAGTTACCCTGCGAGATCGAATCAGGAATGAGGAGATTTGCACTCGAAAAAAGTCACCGACATAGCCAGAAGGATTGCAATTCTGAAGTGGCAATGCGCAGGGCACATAGCTCGCAGACCAGATGGCCGTTGGGTTGGGGCAGAAAAGTTCTCAAAGCGTAGGCACGCCCCCCGCAAGATGGACCGACGGACGATCTGGTCAAAGTCGCCGGCAAACGCTGGATGAGGGCGGCGCAGGACCGAGTGACGTGAAAAACCTCGGGGGAGGCCTACGTTCAGCAGTGGACGTCTACTGGCTGATGATGATGATGAAGAAGTACGAATAAAACACTTAAGTCATAAAATTTTGTGAAAAGGAATGTATGATTGATGTAAGTTTAAATAACTTTTAACGTGACATTACAAAGAAATCTGAATTTGCCAAATTGAAACCGTGGAAAATAGCATGTACAACATTCGTTTATATATCGTATTTTTCATAAAATCTTATCGTTCTTTCCCAGATTTTCCAGTGATTTCTCGTCAAGGAGGTTAAAGGTAAGATTAAAAATAAGTTTCCGACCTTGACCTTTTGAGTAATCTCAGTAGCTTTCATTTAATTTTCGCTAGATTACACAGAAAATGGAGGTTTCAACTGGAAAATTGGTTCCGCATTTTGATTTCTCTGCGCTTTTTATTTACATTCCTGCTTTGTAAACGATCCTGTTGGAAATTAAATTTTATGATATGAAAGGTTTTCCCAAGAAGACTTTAATTAATCTTGTTTCCCTTCCTCCTTATTATGAAATATTTTAAATTAATTGGAGAAAGATTTTCATTTGTATTCGTAAACTCGATCGAAAGTTTTATGATATAAAGCATACTTACCTATTTCATAAAAAAAATTGTTCTGTGTATAAAACAAAACAATATTCTCTTTATAATTTTGCTTCTATGCTGGACTGGGAGCGAAATAAAAACATAGAATGTGCCAGCTGCTTCTCTTCCCGGGCATACTGTAAACGTCAGTTAAGGGACCGAGGTGTTATGGGAGGCTTTTCTGTGGGCGATAGGCTGACCCCCTGTCACTGCAATAGTCTCTCTTCACTATTATAATGCCTCCAAATTTGTCAAACGTGACATCAGATGGTTTTATTACCTCTGGTGTTCTGCCTACACCATAAGGGATACAGGCGTGAAGTTATGTATGTATGTAATTTTGAAGTATACCTATTAATATTGTCTTAAGGTTTCGCGCTTCATGTTAGGTATTAAATAAAACCATTTTCAGCCGGATTTTTCGCGTATAATTACATTTTAAATTTTAGCTCGACGTTTCGGTGTCTTTGCAGCCCCCATGGTCACGAGAACTGACTGGACCTTGATCTCACCTGATGATAAGTGAAGATGAGGTCAAATATGACAGCACCATGGCTTCGGAAGGAACTGCCTGCTCATATAAAATATTGCCGAAACCCATCACGCTGAAGCGGTGATATTTATCACCTAAATAATCAATAACTCACGGTGAATAAACAAAAAAATACTATGTTAGGCTCTACATTTAAATTAACAAAATGATAAAACAAAACAAAATATTTCAAACCCAAAACAAAAACAAAATAACAACCCGTGAAAGCTCCATAGCTATCATAATAGCTACGTACGTAAATCTGAACGTAAACATTTTAGTTCACCGAAATGGAAAATATCAACAGTCGAAATAAATCGATCGTCAGAATTAATGGAAGGCGACACTTAGATGCCGAATGTTTTTGACAGCTGTCATAAGTGCGCCGGCGCTGCTGTCCGGGCGTATAAATAAATAAAGAGTTACTGTTGAGTTGTCGTCTCGTACTGAATGCGATGCTATTGATATGCAAATGGTTTTTAGGAGCTTTTAAGTACCAGACGGTGAGCTCAAACTTGCAAACGGCATTTGAAGTTTTATATTAGCTTAGAATAGTATATTCGTGAAAATTCTATCTATTCCGTTTTATATTTGAAACACTTATCATTATACGATGAATTGTTTTCAGGAACTAGTTATTGAAAGTAAAATTACAAAATATCTTTTTTCTTTGAGAACAGTAAACAATTTTGGAACAAGCAATCGTATATTTCAAGCCCCTTTAAAAAATACCCTGAACCGATGGATGGAAACAAACGAACACCATAGCTTTATATCTCTGTATTTTTTTTCTTTTAGAAAGTCCAAATGATAATGTTAAAACCGAAAAAAATTGTTCAACTTTCTTAGAATTAAATTAATAGCACTTTGTATACCTTTTTAAGATTTTTATAATATCTAACCGAAAAATTGCCGCTTGAATTATAGATTTAATTACCGCTTTTACTGGAATTTTTCATTAAGATATTATTACATAAAGATTCCTTCTTCCTGAGAATTAACCGTTTTTTCCTTGTTGCCGGATTTAAAAATTATTGCACCCATTAAAAATCGTTGGACCTGTAGTTGAAATGTACTGTTTTACTTCATTTTGATCATGTCTTGATAATGTTTTTTTTTATTGTAGCTATATTTGCTTATTATTTTTTTTTCGGTCTCTATATTTTTTATATGGATTTTACATGTGTTGGTTACTAATAAATGTTATGTTATTCTGTTCTAATTAATAAATAGTACCTGGATATTAAAGCGAGCTGTAAAGGCGATAAATCCGAGCGACACGAAAAAAATACGAAATTAGAGAGAATAAAATGTACTTTGTAACAAAACAAAATCCAGCACAAAACACGGAGGAAAGCAACCTTATTTTGAGAATAAATAAAATGAAACCATGTAGAGTTATTCCCGGTATCAAACAATCGAAATGGGCTCAACACATTTGTACTCAGTAAGATGCCTGGGTAAATAACAAGTAATGTAAGGAATAACAACGTAAATTTCACAAATTCCTGGAAATAATATTTCGTAAACAAAATTAATTGCTGTTCATTCGTGTATGAAGTATGTCCCTCCTACACGTGTTATATAGCCATCGAATTAAATTTACCGGCTTTGTGCGGAGTTAACATGGACGTATGAATAGTGTATTAAGCACAGGCGGTGCGTCGCGCGGGGCGGCGTTAGTTTTTACTACATCGCCCGCTTTACTATGGAACCATCCGCTAGTTTAGAGTAAAGCCGGCAATGTAACAAAAACTGTGCTTAAACGTGCCCTTACGCGTGTGAATTTGATCACGTTAGTTAATTATATAATAATTATAATAATAATATTTTTTTTTTATTAAGACTCACCAAATAATATTTTTTACAGCATAAATATTTTTATCAAAAACATAGTTCAGATCACAATTTCAATTGCCACTATACATTACTATAATAAACACCAATGTTGTTTTTGACACTCACTAACTTCACAAACACAGATTTACCTTAACTTAATTTAGTGTATACATAATTACTTATTTCACTGCTCTTTTTAAGATTAAATTGCATAATACCACAGAATACTACAAGTAAAAGTCAAAATACCTTCGATCAACACAAAAATTAAAATATTATGTTTTGTAAGGTGGGTATTTCAAAATTGATGTGTGGTACAAGTTACAAAATATCGTCTATATTGTATCGTGTTAGCTTCAATATGTATGTATAGCGGCAATATGCTCTCAATATTTTGACGGTCTCCGTGGAGCCGCGGTATAGACGCAACTGCGCCAATTGTGAGGTCACACGGAACAAAAAAAAAAGTTCAAAAACTAAAACCTGACTACTAAAACACGCTCTAAAAAGTAGGAAAGAAGTAATAGTAATTTTATTTTATTATTAAAATGAATCTGTTTTGATATAAAAGGTGGCATACGACCACGGCTATCCTTTAAACATATTTCTATCAATATGACGTAATATAATATCTACGTAATATAATAACAGGGTTGATTTGTAGTCACCGGCCAATTTTTTTTTACACAATAAGTATTATTCATAGAAACGATTTTTGAAAAAAAAAATGTATTTTTTTACCATAGAAATAAATATATCCGCTAACATATTAAGTAAACCATGGTCACTCTAAATTACCATTTAAATAAAGGCAATTACGCGCTACTACAACACATCTTGTAGTAGGTACTACGTCGTAGTATTATCCATGAAATGCCGCTTCGTAGTAGGTATGTTCATCAAGAGCGACAATTTTTTTTAAGTTTGTGGTTCCATATTTCTACTTTTATGTATTGAGCGACGCTAAAATAAATATGCAGGTACGTTTTTATCGTATCAAAGAAACTAACATTTAAATTTGGCTGGTGACTAAAAATCAAACCTGTATACTTATGTATTTATATTCTAGGTTCCCCCTGTTCACTACATGGCATAGGTATACTACATCACGAGCTATGCTTACTTAGAGGCCGTGTGGTGGTGTGGTGATTGTCTAGGGATTTTATTTAAATTCATTTATTTTTAATTTTAATTATAATTGAACAATAAAAACCCCACAAAAAGGGTTATTTTAATACTTGCAAGTTTAGTTATAAAACCATTTTTTTAAAATTTTTGTTCTATTTACACGTATTTTTTTTATTCTACAGTTTCCGATTATTACTGTTCCATGAAGTAACTTACAAACATCATAAAATATCAAATAAAGCTGAAATAGAAGCCTTAATGTTAGATTTACAAGGCAAATAAGGTAAAAAACTCATGAATATTAATAATTAATTTTTCGAAGGGAACAATCCTTTATACCCATAATTAATTAAAATTCTCATCTTCGGAAGCAATCTGGTACCTAAACGGGCATAATTTATGTTGGTTTTCGTTTATTTAGGTCCAATAAATAAATTATTAATGGCATATATTTTCATATAGTGCGTTAATAATTTATTTTTAAGCGGATCGTACATGTTTCTTTTTGTTTTGAAAAATTTTTGTTCATTCATTGAAGATAGTGCTGAAATAGGACTGCAACGTATGCATACGATTTTCATTTACGCATAGACAGTAAAATTCACCCTATCACAACGTCATACCTATGCTGTGTTGGAATATAAAACCGTTATCCATATATTTTTATATTTTTATGTTATACATTTATGTGACCAGAAGCCATAAATAAAAATGAACAGTCCTATATTAACTACCCAGAACAACCATTATTGTTTAAAAATACTTTAAATTTTTTGTGTTCCTGTGAATATGGTAAATTTAAAGCATTGTAAATATTTAGAATAGGCTGACCATTAGCTTTGATTTGATACCCATAATGTTGAAATCAGAAATTATTTGTTTTTATGCCCCCCAAAATGTTTATTTTTAGACGCCATCATCAAATTTGTATTACTCGCGCAGTTAATACGAATCTATTGATACCTCATTCGTTTAAATCCGTTCAGCAGTTCAGTAGAAATCAGGGAACAAGAAAAAAATATATACATACATAGGTACGCGTTAAAAACATAACTCTCCTTTGCGTGCCGCAGTCGGGTCCGGCTCCAATTGAATCAAAAACCCTTCAGCATTACCATGATAAAGACGGGCTTCGAGTCGGTAAGCAGGCCACGTCCGTTTGACGACCTTTCCGCTCCATTACGCCGGAGCTTCCATTGTGTGACCCGAAAACAATGTGAAGGCATCCTTATATTGGGTCGCGACAGACTTGGAGATAGAGACTTGTGCCTTTATAATATTCCCGAGGTTGGGGTTCTTGGATTTAAAATGGAGGTTATTGTTATTACATTATAATATTTATATTAGTTTATACACAATGGGAGACTATTATAATTTTTAACCATAAGATTTTCTTAATAATTTTGCACAAAATAAACGAATCAGAATCAATTTTCAAATAAACCATACATACAAAATAACTGACTTATAAATCAGTGGGTTTGACCCTAGCTGATTTTGAAAGATCTGCAGGGTCTAAATTCATAATTATAGTCGTATAATTTTCTCATTATTATTCTATCGATTATTTCGTTTCCATTCAACAAAATTACCTTATTTGAAGTCTGATTACGATGGGGTTTAAAAATAATATCGTGCATAAAAAGACGTCGTGATGAAAATATTTTAGCAAAAGCGATCAACAATAGTACAAAAAAGATGAACAATTCAAGTTATTAAACAGCCATTTGTAGCACAACCCGCACCAATAAAAAATACCCGAAATAAAACCATTTATCCTTTTTACATAAAAAAATTCTATTTCGAAATATCTAACAATACCTAGCCCCGTCTACTACGCCCAATACTTAACGCGTGGAATGCCCGCAATATTCCAAAGTACCGCAGAAATTGTGTGACGCAGGTATCGCTGGGTCTGCTGTAAACATCTCACCTACGCACTGTCAGCTACGTCAATCCTGTAGGAAGCTCTATGTGTGCTATAGGATCTGTCGGGGGCTGTAACTGATATTATTAACGTGTAACGTGATAATGGGTGAATGGGTATTTGTTTATAATAGAAACAGTTGGGTGGATTCATTTGTTTTCCATACGAAGGAAAGCCTAAAATAACATTTAGAACTTTTATCCTGATATTTTACGGACACGAGGAAAAACCCGAGCCAGAGAACTAAAATACATGTTATTTTTTGCTATTACATAAGTGGAACGATAATGGAACGTTTTTATTCTTTCACGTAGCAGTGGGTTAAACTTTGGGAATATTTAAAAGAAAAAATCCGCTCGAGCAGTTTTTTATTGAAATAGTCTTCTGCTTCATGTAAAGTTCCCTTTTTTTAATCTAGCACTGTAAGCACGTTCATATATGTGTGATAAAAATTATTTAAGATGCAAGATGCAATTTTACTGATGGGAAAAAAATATTTTGCGGTAGCCTGTTAAAGTCCTGCACAAATGGCTGTGGCCAATTCCTTTCTGGGCTTTTATCTTACTAATACTATAAATGTGGATGTATGGATGTGTGGATGTATGGATGTTTGTTCCTCAATCACGGCAAAACGGCCCAACGGATTTTAATGAAATTTGGCATAGTGCTAGAGTGTAATCTGGAATAGCACATAGGCTTTTTATCCCGAAATTCCCGCGGGAATCGAAATTGCGCGGGTAAAACCGCGCGCTAGTCTTACTAATATTTTAAATGTGAAAGTTTGGATTTTTGTTCCTCAATCATGGGAGAACAGCTGAACGGATTTGCATGAACTTTGGTATAGTGATAAAGTACATTCTGGAATAGCACATAGGCTACTTTTTATCCCGAAATTCCCGCGGGATTCGAACGGGTAAAACCGCGCACAACAGCTAGTAAAGTATAAAACTTAAGTACCAAGCTTTCAGGTTGCGCAGCCTTTTTAAACCAACTGCTTCGTTCTCGACCAATATGTTCTAACAAGTCTATGATCAGAAAAGCTAGTGTTCAGTGAATATACTCCTCTCAGGTTTAACACACTCTCAGGACAGGTTGCTCTCTTGTGCGTAAACAGCATTCACCATAACAACTTGAGGTTACTTATTTTGGGTGTGTAAAATCTTCTTTGGAAGGAAAAAAAGTCTATGGATAGATTTAAGTTTTTTGTGACAAAAAAGTGGTACATTTGACGACCACTTTGGCGATGGGGTAAATCTGTCTGCCTCAGACGCCAGTGGTTGCGGGTTCGATTCCCGTACGGAACAAGAAATAAGAAATGTCCTGTGTCTGGGTGTTTATTTATTTATGTATTTATATTCTAGGTTCCCCCTAGTTCGCTATATGGTATCCCATAATACAAGCTATGCTTAGTTTGGGGCCATGTAGTTGTCTGGGGATTTTATTTTATTTATTTATTTATAGTAAATTCAATGTAAATCTTGAGATAATTAAGTTCTATTATTACGATCATCAAACCTATTTTCAGTTTGACATTGAATTAATTCCAAACAGGCAATAAAATCGAAATGGCGCAGCTTAAATGCACGTAACTTTGCAGGAAGTACCAGCTATTGCCAGCTCGAAAAACGTACAGCTATTCTCAAGGACAGAGTATTTTCGTACTAACTGTTCTTGATGTGTTTACTTTGTTTGTTAGTAAGATTAATTTCTGTTTGAGAAGCACATAGTAGGCATTAAGCTAGTAGAAGTGCTAATTAAACGCTTAGATATTACGAGGTGGTAAATTAAAAAGATATCAATTCAGAAACACTTAACACATTCTTTGGTATTTTTTAATATGGGACTTAATGTCCGTATGGATTGACGAGCCACTTGGCAGATTTGAAGCAAATATTGCTCATATTAAGTAGGGAAACAAATAACTGGGATATATTAAATAAGCTAATGGCTAAATGCGCTTAAGTCTCAATTACTAAAATGTGTCCGAATTGTTCATGTTTAAAAACTTTTGTAACATTTTTATTTTATGCTAAACTGTATTTCTCGACAGACATTGTGAAAAGGGTGGTTTCTAGCCAGAAGGTCGCTGCGATCCCGTTTACAGGTATTAGGCCGTAAACAGAAAGAAAGCTGGAAACTTATAAGCGCTTACCAGTGACTGACAGCGCTGGTGACCCGCGCAGGAAAATATATGAACGCGCACCGATAAACACTGAACGGTGCCGACAAGTTCCGACAAGCTTCAACACGCGCTGGTCAGCGCTGGGAAATCATCGTCCGATGAGTCGACTTATAAGCGCGGTAAGCGCTTATAAGCTTCCAGCGTTCTTTCTGTATACGGCCTTACGTTTTTATATATAGATAGTTTATCACCTATCTATATCTCATTGAAATGCATAGATGCAAAGGGGTGAACATAGCTATTTCAAATGTTTGCCAACAATACTTAATAAAAATAGACTCGAAAAGGGTAATCGAAACGGAACATAATACATATTACTAAAATAGGCAAAATCTTTATTTTATTGCGGATTTTCGAAACATTTCTATAATTAACTCAATTTATTCATGTTAATAGAAATAAGAATGCAGTATGTAGGTATACTTTACATTCTTTAAATTTTTGGCTAAGTAACTACAATGTATTTTTATAATCTATCTTAATGTACTCTGTACTTCTCAACCTATTTATTTCTATGTTGATTTTCATTTTGTTAGTTTTTCTTTGTTATGCCGAATAAATGTGTTTCTTTCTTTCTTCTTTCTTTCTAATTGCTACAAATATGGCTGAAAATACAATTATTTCAAGACGTGCACACCCTTGATGTTATATTAGATTGCAATCAGGCAGCTTATTATTAATTGGTCTGTATAAAGGTAATTAAACGATGAAACTCCATCGTGCGACATGAAGCCCTCTTTGATTAACTGAGCCCTGTTGAAGCTTATTAGTTAGGGAACTTTGCTAATTATATTTCTATAAGTAAGTACATATATGACGTACTCATTAAACTAAGTAATTAATGCTTTAGCATGTAAGAAACAAGGCTTTTAAGAGTCTCAATCGCATTTTGAATAAAATTTTGTCTGTAGGTGTTGTTATTCAATTAGTCTTGAGTTTTTATACTTTTCTTATGACTTTAAAGTTTTGCGTGATATTTCGCCTTTGTGAGTATATTGTTCCCCTCTTTTGTACGTCACTTAAAGACCCCTAGACGGCAGTTACCTATATATTCATTCTCCGTCAGTCAGCGACGTACACTTCCCGTTTGCGTTCGCTCCCGAACGGTCGTGTCTGTGGCCGCTCCCGAGTGTTCGTATTGCGCTGCCCTTGTTCCCTCCCCCGCACTCGTGCGGGTCAGGTGCCAAGTTAAGCTCTTTCGGAAAGTTTCTCTTGTGGAGGCTGTGTGGTGTCGGGGCTAATTCATCTGCCCTTTTCAGGGCGGACCCGACTGCTGCCGGCCGAAGCATCGCTGTTCAGGTGGATACGTAACCGTGCCAACGAAGCCTGATCGTCCGCCGTTCACCGGCAATAGGTCCGTGTTAGGTTGATCTTTCTTTCAGCGCAGTTTGTGTAGTCCTTTCGCCGTTCACCGGCAAGTAGGTTCCTTGTTAGGAATAGGGTTCCTTTCAGAACAGTTCAGGTTCCCAGGGTTCGATGGAAGCCCCCATCGAATCCCCGGTTAGGTCCGGAGGAAAACAAGAACTCCGGGATCTGGCAAATCAGGAATTGCAATCCCAATTTTAATCAATTCCAAACCGAAATTCGGGATAGTGTGCAACATATGTTCGCGTTTTTCGCATCAAACCTTCAGGCTCAAATCACGAGCTTCTTGGCCACTCAGGCCTCCACCGCGTCAGCCCCTCAGGAATCGTTCTCCCCGGCCCAGACCACCGAGGTCCCTCCCGCGTCCCTCCCGGCCACTCCGCCTTCTCTTTCTTTCCCAACAGATTCTCCGGCGTCCCCAGATGTCGAGTGTGTTGACACTGCGCCAGACTTTATGTCGATTGATTCTTCCGCGTGCAAACGGAAAACTACCCCACCGGGTAGCGATTCCGACTGCGCTCTTTTAGTTCCAGAATCTCCTGCTTCATTCACCGAGGTTCGCAAAAAGTCCAAATCTAAGAAGAAAAAGAAGCAAGATTCTTCTTCGACTCTATCTCCATCCGTTTCAGCTGCTCCAGCCGCTGTTCCTGCTCCGCAAAATGTCGCACCGGCGTCTACTCCTGCGCCTTTTGTTTCAGCGATCCCGGCGTCACAGCCTGCGTCGCAATCAGATTCGGCTCCGCCGAAAGTCAAGTCTCCGCCCCCCGTCTTTCTACGGGACAAGAGCCGCTGGACCGAGGTCTCAGCTCTCTGCGGAACGCACTCCCCGAAGATCCAGTATAGTAAGGCATCCAATGTGGGTGACTCTATTAAGGTCGTTGTCTGCTCAATTTCTGATTTCAGGAATTTCACTCGGCTTCTTGCTGACAAGAAGCTCGAGTACCACACTTACGCCCTCCCTGAGGAGCGTAAGATTCGTGCCGTCCTCAGGAACGTGCCGTTCGAGCTCTCGAACGAGCAAATCCAAGAGGACTTGTCTTCTCAAGGCTTTCCCGTCGAATCTGTGCACAAAATGCACAGCCGCCGAGGCAAGCAGTTCCCACTTGCGTTAGTAATCCTAGCGAAGAGCCCGCAAGGGCAGTCCATTTTCAGAGGTAAGCTCTCCGTGTGCGGTCTCTCCAACATCCGCGTCGAAGCACCACACAAGCGTGGTTTCCCAGGTCAGTGCCACCGCTGCCAATTGTATGGTCATGCGGCGGCAAACTGTTTTGCTTCCCCTAGGTGCGTCAAGTGCCTAGATCCGCATGGGACTAAGGAGTGCTCTCGCACTCCCGAATCGCCCACAGCTCCGTCCTGCGTCTTGTGCGGCCAGTCTGGCCACACAGCAAACTTTCGCGGCTGCCCCAAGGCACCGCGTGCTGCCAGGGCTACCGTGAAGCCCATCGAGAACTGGAGAGAGCGACCGCAGCCTAGCTCGGACGCTCCTCCAGTCAGTTCAAAGGTCCCCAAGGCCTTTACTCCTATCGTTTCAGGTCAGCGCAGCCGGGTTGCGACTCAATCGCAACCGGCCGCCAAATCGGCTTCCCAGTGCCAGAACGCAAAAGGTTCTCAAGACCGCATGGCGTTCTGGATCCAGCTCGCTCCCATCGACGAGATCCTGGCCTTCGGCGCCGCTCTCGACGCCAGCTCAGAGGGTTTCAACGGTGCTCTTCCGGTCCTAACCAAGTTCGCTCCCCTTATCAGGAAACTCCAGCAAGCTCAACGTTTCTAAACGTAGTCCTTCTTTCCAGCATTCCTATCTCAGAGTGAGTCTGATCACTCTAGATAATATCTTAGTTTCAGCTTTGTCATTTCTGCTAATCTTAGCTTTATTTTTCTCACTTTCAGTTCCTTTTGGTGGCAGCCGTCTGGATGCCGCTCACTGCGCAGCCTCTCTCTCCAATTGGCTGTCGCTCCGATGAAGACTAATGGCCTCAATCAAGGTGAGTCAGTAAAGGGGGATGTTTAGTGGGTATGCTCGGCTTCACTGAGTGAGTCTCCACACTGTCTGGGCATTCTATTTTCCGTTAGCCACTGGGGTTAACAGATTATAGAATGCCCATTCGTCCGTAATAGGATTCATCCTCCTCCCGCTAAAGCTTGCTTTACTGGTTAAAGCTTGTTTTAGGGGGTGCCAAAATTTTCTGTGGCGGAAAAACAAAAAAAAAAAAGTTACCTATATGATAAAGTAGGTTCGTAAACGGAACGGTTTTGGTTTTTTTATTGTTTATTTTGCATTAATTTTACTATTGCTATTCAAACTCTTCACAGACCACCTCCATGGTGTATTGTTTGCGTGTTCGCCTGCGGTGTGAAATGTCCTGGTTTTGAGCGCGGCATGTTCGCTAAACGATTTTTTTTCTAAGATACTAGGATACCTCTTATTATAGCTACGTAGAGATACCTAGGTAGTACGTTAATTTATGTTTCTTTGAAAATCCTACGG